>JAODKL010000037.1:10783931-10796686 GCA_026780765.1 Petrocephalus schoutedeni
CACTGCATCACATGTCCGTGCCTTTGTTACAAGGCACACTGCATCACATGTCCGTGCCTTTGTTACAAGGCACACTGCATCACATGTCCGTGCCTTTGTTACAAGGCACACTGGCTACTGGAATCATCCATCACACCAAGGATATGTATTCTGTTTTATATCCAAAAATCTCAATAATTAAAAGTGAGCTGTTGCATTTTTCCTCTGCAATCCATCTAAAAGTAATATCGAGCTGCAAAATCACAGTGACAAGCAGTGAAACAGCAGAAGTTGTTTATTTTCTATTAGCTTGGTACATTTTGGGCTATGAGACGCAAAACTGGGAAATTTAAAGCGCCACACTGCCCTCTTGTGGAAGTGCTGCTGCACTGTCCAGTCCTTGTTTTTTCTAATACCAACATAATAAAAAGAACGCATAAGGAAAGGACCATAGGCCACATGGTTTAGCAGCGATCAGGCTATGGTGTGATGGTGATGGGTGCTGGTGCTGGACGTGATGCGTTTTGCCTGCTGTAAGTCCCGCTGGGGCCGGGTGAGTAGTCAGACCCCCCCGGGCTCTGTCCCACGGCTGCGGACGGAGGGGTTCCTGGTACGCAGCAGTCGAGGTTGGCGAAGGTGGCCGAGTAGAGTCCTGTGATGTGCACGCTGGACGGGCTGCCGGGGTCTTGCCTCGGGGGTTCATTCACGGCTTCAGGCTTGCCTGCCTCAGCGTTTGCAAAGTGCACACAGCTGTCCACGTGCAGGGGCGAACTGGCCATGACCAGCAGCGAATCAGGCGCCAGGCTGTCATCCTTCAACTCCTCCCACAGGTGACCTGCAAGGGAAGACGTTCCTTAATGCTGCATTGTTCTGTTAACCCTAACCCCTAATGTTTATACCTTAACCTTAACCCTTAACCTTAACCCCACCCACCATGCAGCTGGAGGTCGGTGAGGGTGGGGTTCAGCGCATCGACGTCATTACTTGGCTCCCCCTCCAGCAGCAGCTCCTGCATGCTTTGGGGAGTACCATTATTGGCCTGTAGGGCGGCGCTGTAGGGAAGATGAGTTTCCAGCATACATGGTCCGCTTGGCGGGTAGTACAGGAAGGCACTGTGCTCGGGGTGATGATGATGCAGATGCTGGCCGTCGGGCGGCCATGGGGACTGGCTCTGTGGGGCTTGTGGAAAGGCAGAGGCCTGCTGGGAATGTCGCGAGACGTGGCCTGACAGCCTCTGCTGCAGGGTACCAAAGCAGGGGGACGCTCCCCTTGGGAGCAGAGCCTGACCATGACTGTGCACGTCGGCGGGTTTCCACTTCTGAGGCCGCGCCCCTAGGAGGCGATCCAGCTCCTCTGGGAACAAACACAGAGGGACGGTCAAACTTTTGAGGAGAACGTTGCTAATTGTTATCATAATAATGCTATCACATTAATATCTGGAACAAATTACTGACAGCAATTTTGAATGTACCACAAAAACTTCTACGGAATTTGCTGGTTCCTAAGAATCAGCAGCCCCGTTGATGGCCTGCACATTGCTACCTGCACATTGCTACCTGCACATTGCTTCCTGCACATTGCTACCTGCACATTGCTAGCTGTGAGTCAATCCTCTGCTCTCTGTTCTCCGCCAATGTGTCATATGCTGCACTAATATTCTGTCTGTGTCAGAAGTCTTATGCTCCACCATACTTTGGTTTAATACTCCAGCTTGATACTCCGGCTCGGTATTCTGGCTTGGTGCTCTCGCTTGATTCCCAGGTTTAATACTCCAGCTTGATACTCCGGCTCGGTATTCTGGCTTGGTGCTCTCGCTTCATTCCCAGGTTTGGTACTCCAGCTTGACTTGATGCCATAGCTTGCGGTTCTGGCTTTATATTCTGGCTTGATAATCTGACTCGAAACTCTAGCTCCATACTCTGGTTTGATACGCTGACTCTGTGCTCTGGTTTTATATTTTGGCTTCATGCTCTGGCTTGATACTCCAGCTTGATACTCCGCTGTTTGAGCCACACCGACATCCCCTCCTCTACGACACACTGCTGACTTTACAGTACTTTCTCTGCTAGCATCCCGCCGGCTGCCCCCCGTGTTTGCTCACGCACCGGGTCGCGCCATGCTCCTGCGCACGGTGTGCGGGTCCTTGCGCCTCCACTTCTGCATCTCCTCCTGCATCTTCTCCACCTTGGCCGGGTTCAGCGACCACAGGCAGCCCTTGCGGGAGGCGCCGCCGCTCTTGTTCTCCACCTTCTCGAAGCACTTGTTGAGGGACAGATTGTGACGCACCGAGTTCTTCCAGCCGTCGGGGGCCGTCTGAGGGGAGGAAGGATGGAAGGAAGGAAAGGAAAGAAAGAAGGAAGGAAGAGTTAAGTAGTTAAGAGTTAAGGGAAAAGTATCAGAGGTCCTCTGTGCCCTTGTGCTCCAGGAAGAATGGCCAGATGCTCTAATACTGCAGACTGTGGGATCCTGGGCTACAGGGATCCAGGGCACACTGGCCAAATGGGAACCAAACACACAGACAGACGTTTCACCCCACATGCACCCCCCCTCCCCCCACCCCCTCACTTTCCCAGAGTTGATTCCTGTGCCAGGGGGGGCCACCTTCCACAGTAGGCATGTCATGATTTACTTCAACACAAGAAGAACGCGGTGAACCTCATGGCACGGCTTCTGCCGAGTTGATCACGGAGGCATGCACACCGTAGCCTCCTCAGCACCTTTGCTCCCCCAGTGCCTCTGGGACGATACTGCGCTTCACTAAAAGCACCTCAGGCGTCTGCAGCACCTATTTGACAGCACCTGTCAGCCCAGCTAAATTACTTCCAAGGCACACCTTCTCTCCTCGCCCAAATGCTTCACATTTTATCTCCCCAGACAGTCACCACACTTAAGAACACAGCGGGGCTTTTATTTAGACGTCCGCATATGCAACATGCTGGTCTGTGGCCTACAGAGGGGCAGTAATTGGACCTTCAAAGATTCCTTGTGTGGGTTTTTCGGTATGGAGGGGGCTGACAGGCTGCCTCTGTCTGGTGTGGGTCTCGCACCCAGGGCTCATTGCCAAGGCATCTCCCAAAGCGACCCAACGGTTTTTTGCGAGAAGAAGGCGTGGCGTGAAAGCTGGACGCCACAGCAATGGGAAGGAAGAGTCTGCCGTATTTGGGAGATGGAGGCCCCACTGGTGTCCAAAAGCCCCTGCAAGCCACATAGCAGCTCCACTCACAGCCCAGCCACAGCATCAAGCCTCGACAGGCAGACCCGAGAGCAGCTGACAGATGACATTCGCTTTTGCAGGGATCAGAAGCACAGTAATCAGGGAGGGGCCTTAGCCCGGAAACCACAGCCCCTCCACAACAGACAGCAGGAGTACTGTATGCCATCTGTCTACAGCAGGGACCCACAGACCAGCCCATGTTTTTGTGGACTGTCTGAGAGGGAGCAAAAACAAGGACTGTTTGACAGGGAGCTCGGAGGGAGCGAAAACATGGACCGGCTGTGGGTTCCCAAGGACCGCATTGGGACAGAGCTGTCTATAGACACATGAAACTTGAAAGTGCAGGCAGATTGCTCTGGATCCATAGTGAATTCATGAGGCCAGCAGCGATCTGCTATAAGAGGCTCTCCAAAGACAGCGGTGGGGGTAACTCTGTAAGGCGTACCAGCGAAGGCGGGGCCAAATAAAGGGGCTGGCAGCACATGCCTAGAGGGAGGTGTGTGCCGAGGTGATACGGACAGACAGATGGACAGACAGAGGACGTACGTGCTCTGCACGCAGGTGCTTGGGTCCAACACTAATAGGAGCTCTGACCCAGGTCTAAGCAGAAGCAGATGGGTTGGAGAGATGTACGCAATGAATTCTGGGATGGCATGAACGGATGGAAGGAATGAATTGATGAACAGATAGATAGATGGGAAGAATAGATGCAAGGGAGAATGGATGAACAGTTGGAAGTGATGAATGGAGGGATGGATGGATGGATGGATGGATGATGGATGGATGGAGGGACAGATGAAAGGGAAGAATGAATGCATGGGATAAACAGAGGGAAACGAACAAATGTAAGGGATGAATGGATGGATGGGATGAATAGATGCAAGGGATGAAAGGATGAACTGATGGACAGTATGAACAGATAGAAGAAATGAATTGATGGAAGAGATGAATGAGTATATGGATGGAGTGAACTGATGGACGGATAGACGGGATAAACAGATGAAAGGATGGATGGACAGTACTGAGACGGAATGCTTGCACAGACCCTCCCCATTCCTGCACACAGCTCCCCTTTTCCCAAAAAGCCCCCCGATTCGCTACACGTCCCTCATCTCAGCTTTACCTTGAAGTAGGGGAAGTTCTCTGTCATGAAGCTGTAGATCTCGCTGACTGGGAGGCTGCCAGTCTTGCTGTTCCTCAGTGCCATGAAGATGAGGATGCTGCAGGGGAGGCAAAGGGCGAGCTCGCTAGTGCCCCCTACAGGTTCGGAAGCAAAGGGCGAGCTCGCTAGCGCCCCCTACAGGTTCAGAAGCAAAGGCTGAGCTCACTGGTGACCCCTACAGGTGTGGAAGCAAAGGGCGAGCTCGCTAGTGCCCCCTACAGGTTCAGAAGCAAAGACTGAGCTTGCTGGTGCCCCCTACAGGTGTGGAAGCAAAGGGCGAGCTCGCTAGCACCCCCTAAAGGTTCGTAAGCAAAGGCTGAGTTCGCTGGCGCCCCCTACAGGTTCGTAAGCAAAGGCTGAGCTCGCTGGCGCCCCCTAGAGGTGTGGAAGCAAAGGGCAAGCTCGCTAGCGCCCCCTACAGGTGCGGCTGCCCTTGGTGTGCTTTGGAACATTTCTGACTGCTGTGCAGAAGTGGGTAAGATAAGCAGTTAGTAGCTTCTCCACTGTTTTGCTTGCTTGCCAGGAAGTGAGTGTTTGGAGGGGGGTGGGGTGTATGTAAGGGGGGGGCTGCCGAGTTGTAAATCACACCAACACAGGAGGAACTCAGCTAAGCTAAATAGGCATGCTGCATCGTGCCAATGACAGCAAATGGGTGATTCACAGCAGGAGAGGAGGGGCTTCTGTAAGGCTTGAGATTGACAGGGAGAGTACCTGTAAGAGTAGATGGGTTTGGGGTAGAGAGTGTGCAGCATGGAACTCTGGGATACGGATGGGGCAACATGCTGGAAGCTGTACTGGGAGCCTCTCAATAGTGCTGCCTGGGAGGAGAAACCCACTGGGACCTGGGGAGGGAGAACGTGACGCAGACACACAGGCGCAGATACACACACACACACGGAAAGAGAGGGACACAGGTGCTCAAGTACTGGTGAAGATTTATCACACTCACATTTTTTAAAAGTCATTCCTGAGTGACGAGCAGCAGGCTGGATCGCATATCTCCTGGATGCTGGGATCCAGGCAGGTAAGGGCAGCACCAAAGTGTGCCTGCCTCACCCACTGCTTAAGCCCGGCTTAGCTCTCTGCTTTGGGGCTCTTTTCAGGCGACCCAACACTGGGGGAGACCAAGCGGCTGAACATCCCTGTCCAGAGTCTGGGACAGCGTGGAAGTTGTGTGGGATCTGGACTGGAAGCTTCCTCTCAGGGCTGACTGCCCTCCGACATGCCCACAGGTGTTCCTCCTGTGTGGGTGTACCTATTCTGGCAGAACACTCTGCACGTGTGTGTTTTTACAAGGATGTGCACTGTGCCCTTTTCTTGACATAAATAAACGTCTTAAACGTTCTGGCACAGACTAGGTGCAATTGATCATGCTCTAAATATTTTGGACAATGGCAGCATCAGCACAGAAACAACATGCATGGGGACTCTTTATGCAAACTCTTAGCCTATTAGACGGGTGCAGCACCAGCTCGTTTGCGGCAGAAAAAACCTCACATTCCATGGTGGGAGGGTCACTGTTCCCAGTCTCTCACTGACTGGTTTAACCCATTAGTTATTGTTAACTAGTCATTGGTATTTTTGTTTGGTGAAAGCAGACCATGGTGTCAGCTACTGTTGTCAGTAAGTTGTGATCTGAGATGTATATGACCCATACACTGCATTGTGCTAGTTAGGACCTGTCAGGACGTGGCGCTGACATGTGGAGGTTTGGACCGTGCCATTGGCCGTCTTTCGTGGAGGGAGCCGAGCAGGTAAACAATTCCAGCGTACTTGTTAGAACTGGCCAATAAAATAGAACGGGGTCACACCCACTGGATTTAAAGTGGTGTTATCCCCGACTACCAACAAGCCGGACTGTGAACAAACATGGAACCTGGGCAGCTGAGGTGGTCAGTGGTTCGCCGGATGAGATAAGGTCCCTCCTGTCAGAAGCTTCTGTCAGTGAAGCTGCGCATCACTCTTACCTGTTCCAGGGCTGGTAAGGAGATGCTGTTTATCTGGGAGGTGTAGCAGGAAGACTCCTCTAGAGCATCCATGAATTTGCCTCCGTCTCCCTGATGCGTACAGAGAGAGTATCGTGAGGACCACCCAGGAAGCTCCCACACCTTGACTTCACCCCTAAGCTAACCCTATAACCCAGCTAATCCTCACCTAAGGTCTCCCCCAGCTAACTCTTGTCCGAAGCTATCCCCAGCTAACCATAAACCTAAGCTATCCCCAGCTAACCCTAACCCTAAGCTATCCCCAGCTAACCCTAACCCTAAGCTATCCCAAGATAACCCTAACCCTAAGCTATCCCCCAGCTAACCCTAACCCTAAGCTATCCCCCAGCTAACCCTAAGCTATCCCCAGTCAACCCTAAGCTATCCCCAGCTAACCCTAACCCTAAGCTATCCCAAGCTAACCCTAACCCTAAGCTATCCCAAGCTAACCCTAACCCTAACCCTAAGTTATCCCCCAGCTAACCAGCAATCCGCCTGTGCTTTAGCATGACCCCCGTAGCTCCTACCCTCTCCTCCCCCTAATCATACCCCGGCCCTGGACGCCTGCAGGGCAGATCCCGTGGATGGAGACCAGGATCCCTCGGTGCTGGCCTGCTGGTGCTGGAGCCGTGTGATGGGGAGAGCCTCATGGACCTCCATGCCCTGGTAGAGGTCGGGGGGCTGCTGGAAGCCTGGGGGGTCACTGTACTGGCGACAGTAGGGGTGGAAGCGCCGCGGCTCCCCTGGCACCGGCTCCTGGATGCCAGAGGCCCCATCGCTGCTGTGACGCCGGAATCGCTCTATGGCCACCAGCTTTGGCCTGAAGAGGGCGCTGTCTGCTGGGCATAAAGCCAAAGGCCCGTCCTCAAGACCGTGCTTCTCATGCTATGAAAAGACATTATTATATTAGAGGCCATCAGACAGGGAGACAAGATCAGGTTATTAACCAATATCAAGATCAACTAATGCAGTTTATTATGGGGTCAACAGTGCAAAGTACTAAGAGGATCACCAATGCATTGCTAGCAGGACTCCATAGTTAAGGTCAAATGTGAAGAGTTCACCACTTGATAGATCCATATTTATAGCTGAGATTATTCTGATAAACGTTGCTTAAGTATGTGCAGTTAAACAGCTGATGCCCACCAGGCATAATTAATTAAGCTATATATGTGTGATTAATGGCGCCATGAATTAGGTGTCCTCTGGGCATATTTTCTCTTATAGTTCCCAGAGGTATTCAGATATTTGAACACACAGGTGCTGGAGGGTTTAGCATGGCAAGCAAACTTAAATTCACCTGGAGCCAACACTGCAGCTTCCCTCGTGGGACCCAAACCGACACCCTTCAGGGTCCATGTGCAGATCTGCAGCACTGCCCCAGCCGAGCACCATATACCACAGCAAGAATTCCATAGAACCAGAACCCGGTACCAGCACGACTGCTTACCGCCTGAGTTTGCACACAGGGAGATGTTTGCAGAAGACCAGACTGGGGTGAGTGGGGGCTGTTTTCTGACCTGGGGGAAAAGGTGGTTTCAGGGGGGTCATTGGACATACTGGCCACCGCAGAGCTGCTCTGAGGAAGTTAGGGAGCCAGGTTGGGGTCCAAGAGGAGCCTGCAGGGAGAGTTCAGGATTGGGTCACATGCCAAACCTCAGAACTGGTCCAATCCTGAGCTTGGCCTACTAGCTGCTTTGGATCCGGGACGTATCATATTACATATGATGACACTGAGGCCATCAGCTCCCCACCTCCTCCTTCTGAGAGTAAAGGTGGTGGTGGGGGGGGCTTCCAGGAAAGGCCAGCAATGCCGGCGTTTCACCCAAATTCATCCGACTGCTCCGTCAACCACGAAGCTCATTAAAACTGGCAACAAACCGTGACAATGAGGTAATGTGTAAACAAAGCCAGGACGGGAGCGAAAAGGAAAGCCGCCGGGGTGATGCAGATGGCTGCTAGCTGTCTGTCAGGCCTCTCTGTGATCTCAGCGCCTCCTTCGGCCACTGGAAACACAAGACGGAGCTGCTCCGTTTGAGGAGGAAGCAGAGATTGCCGGGGCCTGGTGACCACAAGTCACTGCCAGGGCTGTGAGGAATTCTCCCAAATAACCCTTGTGGTGCCCGGTGATTTGATTTTTAAAATCTTGTATTTCTGTTCAGTTGCCATGGTGCTACAGCTTTCACCAGGAGATCACACCGGCGGCAAATCAGTGCCCTATTCACTGACAAATGGTGGCATTGTCTGCCCACTGACTGACAGCAGCACACCTCCCCTCAGACGCCCCACAAACACGGGCGAGTTCCTCTGTGACGCACAGGAAGGGGTCCCATTCCCACCAGAGTCACGGAAGCCCAACGGCCGTCTAACGGTTAAAAGTTAAAAATTGAAACGAGCTCAGAAATAATGAGATAAGCGATTGTCCCGGGCGCTCGGATTTCAGCCGAGGTCTTGTGTTTCCTCCTCCGTGGTGATTCGGTGAGGCTTGAGTATTGGGTTTGTTTCGCCCGGCGTGTCCGGACACTTCCTCCCCGGATCGTCCCACCCCACCACGATGCTTGACTGGCATCTCAAATGGGCTGTATGCATCCTTCATTTCACCTTTCATCAAAAGCACAGTTGAACAAACTGATTCCTTCTTCTTCTCACCTCCGTTGGTGTGGGGGGGGGGGGGGGGATCCTCTCAGCTAACAAAATAAACACTCATTGAAGTGTCATGGCAGGCTTGCTGCTCCCTGGGTTGACTAGAATTTCCCTGGCTAATTGAAAATGCTTCAACGGATGCGGATGGAGGTTTCGTGTGCCTCCCTGGCCCTCCAGACCCGCCGGGTGTGGTGTGGGGACCCCTCAGAGTGTGTGGCTGTATGGCTGAATCCCACTCTGAATCTGACTTCCTGGTGATGAGATAACCTTTGACCCCTCTGGCCCAGAAATGTCCTAGTCCAGGTACAGGTGTGGTGTTAAAGCTGATACCAGGAAATACTGGCCTTTCCACCGTGGGGGGAGTGGGCTCCCAACAGGAGGGCAGCTTGGGAGCACGTGAGAGCTCTCCCACAACCCTTGGTAGCTGGTGCAAATATTTGGTTGGTCCCGCCCCCTCCCGGTCATCTGCAGTGATTCGCTAAATGCCTACTGTGAAGCGATCCCTTGATTTACGGCTGTCTTCTGGGTAATTCTGGGGAGTGCAGCCCATTTTGGATCCACTGGTGACAATTAGTTCCTGTCCCCCTTTACTTGAAGAAGGGCCAAGATGCCCCCCCCCCCTCTTCAGGGGTTACACACCCCCTGCAGTCGAGCCCGGACCTGCTCAGCACCGCACCTGCCTCGCAAGCAGCCGCGCCACACAAACAGGTGCTGGGAAATATCACTTCCTGCTCTGTTCCCACTCTGCTTCATCTCCATCTCCCTTTCTTCCCCCTCTCTGCTCCCTCTTCCTTCCCTCTCCAGTCCATCTCTGCTCCCCCTCTCTGCTCCCCCTCTCTGCTCCCCCTCTCTGCTCCCTCTCTCTGCTCCCTTTCCACTCTCTCTCTGCTCCCTCTCTCTGCTCCCTCTCCACTCTCTCTCTGCTCCTCCTCTCTGCTCCCTTTCCACTCTCTCTCTGCTCCCTTTCCACTCTCTCTCTGCTCCCTCTCTCTGCTCCCTCTCTCTGCTCCCTTTCCACTCTCTCTCTGCTCCCTCTCTCTGCTCCCTTTCCACTCTCTCTCTGCTCCCTCTTTCTGCTTCCTCTGCACTCTCTCTGCTCCCTCTTTCTGCTTCCTCTCCACTCCCCTTGGGCTCTCTCTTTCTGCTCCCTGTCTACTCCCTCTCTGTGGTCCCTCTATCTGTTTCCTTACTCCATTCCCTCTCTGCTCCCTCTCCTCTCCGTCTCTGCTCCTTCTTGTCTTCCTCTCTCGGCTCCTTCTCAGCTCCCTCTCTGTGCTCCTTTCCCCGCTCCCTCTCTCTGCTCCCTCTCTGTGCTCCTTTCCCTGCTCCCACTCTGCTCCCTCTCGGCTCCCTCTCTCCACCCTCTCCACTTCCCTCGCTGTTCTCGCCAATCTCCTGTCATCCTGTTATCACTGAACACAGCTGGGTACAGAAGACACAATCATTTAACACTTATGCATGTGTAATTACAAATACAAAAAAGGGCCAGAAGTGCAAATTATGTAAAATATGTTAAATTATACAGTGGTGGCCAAAAGTATTAGAACACCTGACAGATCTGAGCATATTGACGTTTTTTCCTCCAAAACATGATTTCATAATGTTCAAGAAATATGCAGATGGTTGCGCTGAGCACAACAAATATCAGATGAAGCAAAACCTACAGTTTTTTATGTCCACCTTTTGCAGCAATTACAGCAGCACATCTCTCTGGCATAGTGTCAGTATATTTCCTGAGAGCTTAAACACTAATGTTATCCCATGCCTACTGCAACTCAAGCCAAAGGCTTTCCTTTAAATGCACAATAGATCTGTCCAGTTTATTTTCCAACTCGTCACAAATGTGCTTGATGGAGTTGGGGTCCGGACTTAGCACAGTGATTCTCCTTATGAAGGCTCTATTCTATAATGATCACTTTGTAGAGATTTCATTTGTTTTATGGGTATTTTAATGGCTAATTCAACAACAACAACTGAAACCTTTTAAATATGGCGAGTGTTTTAATAATTTTGGCCAACACTGGATGTAATATAAATTCCAGAAGCATCTGCATCAGTCAAGAAACTGATGCTGAGGGACAGATCGCACTGGTGACATCACTTTTGTACACGCGTGTGTGTGTGTTATGTTTATATTATATTGTGGGGACCATTTTTTCAATTTTATAAAAACCTGTGAATGCAATCCAAAAGTCTTGTTTTTAGTTTGGTTACTTATGGTTAAGGTTAGGGCTGGGTAGGGATTAAGGGTGTTGTGATTGGGATTAAGGTTTTTCCCATAGTAATGAATGGACAGTCCCCATTTAGATAGGTACGCAAGTCTGTGTGTGTGTGTGTGTGTGTGCCTACACATGTGTCTCAGCCTTATTGAGCTAATTGCTCCTAAAATGCTACATTGAGTAATAATCTTCTGGAACTATCTCAATGGAAGTTCAGGTTTCCACGGAAAAGAGGGAAGCTCATCTGAAAAGTGGTACAAGTATGAACAGAGGGAGCCCAGCAACCTGTTAAAAGCAAGGCAAGGCATGGCATGCAGACCTATCATGGGAAAGGGAAGGGGGAGAGGGACACAGGGTTAGGCATGCAGACCTATCATGGGAAAGGGAAGGGGGAGAGGGACACAGGGTTAGGCATGCAGACCTATCATGGGAAGGGGAAGGGGGAGAGGGACACAGGGTTAGGCATGCAGACCTATCATGGGAAAGGGAAGGGGGAGAGGGACACATGGTTAGGCATGCAGACCTATCATGGGAAGGGGAAGGGGGAGAGGGACACCGGGGGGCGACCAAGAGGCCACATGCAGTCCATGTATTCCTATCTTTATGGGGACTGTCCATTCATTCCTATGGACATAACTGTAATCCCAACTATGACACCCTTAACCCCTACCCAGCCCTAACCTATAAGTAACTAAATAAAATAAAAGACTTTTGGCATTTTTACTTTTTTGATTGCACTCACAGATTTTTATAAAACTGAGGTGAAAAGTGACAGGTATTTTATCACATTGTGGGCACACACACACATGCACACACACACACACACACAGACCGGCACCTCAGATACATTAAAGCACCAAATCCAGCCCCATAATCAGCCATGCAGCCCAGTGTAAACATGGCAGGCCCTCCTAGAGGAGCCAGGAGCCAAGGCCCTGTCAGCTGTCTGAGCCCCTTATCGCCTTGATTTTTCCAGGCTTATACACCCCAAGGATTCAGAAGTGTGCAGCTTTGACACTTCAGGCTGTAATGATGAAAGATACCAGGCTGTAGTCTCCCCATATAGATGGGCCGGCCCCCTGGCAGGCCACCGCAGACCCCGCGTTCATCTCGGCAGCGAGCTGGGGGGGCGACCGCAGGCACCCGCGTTTCCCGACACCGGAGCCGCGTCGGTACTGACGCAGGGGCCAGACGGCCATCAATCACCCTGCTAAGGAGCCCCTGTCCTGTGTGCGGCCCCCAGAACCGCTCCCGACTAACCTCTACCAGGTTTTCGGGACCCTGGACGGGAGATGCAATGCGGTCAGTCTGTGGCCTCAGAGACACTGCCTTACAGCGCCGGCTCATGGCAACCCCTGTCCTGACAGCCGACCAGCACGCCCTGTGCCGCCCCCCCCTCCCATCACTCTAGCAGCCGAAAATTAGGCAGTGCCCCCAGGGCGCAGTGGGGAAAGGGCTCCCTGCCTGTCTGACAGGTGCAACGGCTTACAGCCCCTCTGATATGATCACTCTCTGCGGCGTAACCCCCCCCCCCCCCCCCCCCCCCCCCCCCC
>JAODKL010000037.1:10810980-10829885 GCA_026780765.1 Petrocephalus schoutedeni
GAGTTGCCACCATGTGATTGGCTGATCAGTAATTTGCGTCAACGAGCAGTTGGACAGGTTTGCCTAATAAAGTAGCCAGTGAGTGTACATATATCAAGGTGAGCTGCTGGTGTGCAGACGTTAGCCTTCACTCGCATATATATGCTTAAACAGTCAAAGATTTAGACTGAGCAATCGTAAAACCTAAAAAAAATCATATGTATTTAGGGTTGTCAGAGGATTTAAAAATGAAAAATGTACAAAGGTGATTCATTAACTCCGGCAGGGAGTTCACAGCTGATGAGATAAGTCAAGCGAAAAGAATCTCTACAGGGAGGGATTGAAGCCCGGGGGCACGGATAGGTCCAGACAGCTGCCCTGCATTGATATCCATGCCTGCTCTTTGTGTCTTTAATGCCGGGTATAGGGTTAGAGAGAGAGAGGGCTGAGGAGAGCCAAGACGCGACGACAGCTACCAAAATGTGACGGCTCTGAATCATTATTAACTTATCTTTTATGATTTAGATGAAGGATGAGATATTTCCAGTCACTGAGCAGGTAACTTGCTATCAGCAATGATGATAAAAGGCTGTAAGCCTTAAACTGGCACAAAGACTACACAATACCATCATTTTTATAATGATCTATACATAAACATACAATATATAAATATGTATCAAAGAGCACTGAGTACTGTGATGCACATGAAGTGAATGGCTTTAAAACATTTAAAATAGCAACATTTAAAATATATCTTTAAGAAAATGGGTGAACCGTTTGTAATTAACAGATATTTCCAGAAACAGTCCATTAATGACAATGTAAGCACATAAAACACTACTGAACATGGCCGTGTTTTTTATCCCGAGTAGGTCCTGCACCCGAGAAAGTTTTCTGAAGCTTTTTAATACCAAACAAACAAATAGACAAATAATGAGTAAAAACAAAAACAAAATAAATACATAAACAAATTAATATGTAAATGAGTATATAAACACTGAAATATATAAATAAATGGGCCTGTACAAGATAATGTTCGTCATGATGGAAAATAAGCAAAAACCTTTATTCAGAGAGCGTGACCTTACATAACCATGACAACAGGCACTTACCATGCCGACCAATCCTTAAAAAGCAGGCATGTGTACGGCGTTGATAAGGTTACCAGAGGTGTTCAAAGTCCAGTAACAAAAGCTTCACAAAAGTACAAAAGTACTAAAACTCCGTGGCTGCCCCTGTGCCCTGCCAACTGTACAGATGTCACATGTGGAGCCCCATCCCCACCTCTCCACTCGCCAGTGACTCTTTTCATACCTCCATGTTAGTGGAATGCCATATTTTGGTAAAACTCAAATAATAAATACTAAATAACAATAACAAATTGCACTTTTGGCAGCATTTCACTTGTCGGGCCATCAGTCAGTCTGTTATATTTTTTTTGGACATTTTAGGATATAGATTTTCATGCAGTTTAACAAACTTCACAAATTCTGATCTTAATAGAACACTTTGTTTTTCTAGAAGAAGTCCAAATGTTATGCCAGGAGGACGAAATCACGCAAGATTTTTCCTGCCGAAACAGACTAAAGAGGTTAAGGTGAGGACAACGATAAATTATCCGGGATAAAACGAAATTTACGAGTCCGGCGTCTCGGAGCGGCAGGCAGGTGCTGCTCTGGGCGGCGGCCCGAGCGAGTCCCGCACTGCAGGAAGGGCCTCCTGCTTTGATAAAGATGCGCCGCTTTATCAAGCTGGCAAGATGTTTCCACGGAACTGCAGAGTAGTCAATGTCGCGGCGAGATAAACGGGTCTAAGTCTCTTTTATCTCGAATTCACGGGCAGCCTGTCCGGATGGACTTAATCATTAACCGCTATAACTGCGAGAAATTGCAGAGTCTAAAATTTTAAACAGTGATGTCAGGACAGGTACCGTCACCCCGGCTGAGGTCTTAAGACATGTTTGGAAATCGCTATAGGCGTGTATATGGGTGTGTTTGGACCTCATCGCTTTATCCAAAGAAATACACAGACCTCGCTCACAATGTCGGACAATTAATTAAAAACACCAAAAACGCTGCAGCGGTTGCTGCCGTAGCCCCTGAACCACGACGCCGCCTGCTGTCCGGTCTATAGAATAGCACTCAGGGCAGGTTAAATCTCTTATAATCATTTTCTTGTATAATAGGCTACATGGAAGTTGGAAAATGATCAACACGACAATATTTTTTTTTGTTTTTATTGGTTATTAAGTTTCTCTGAGGTGTCGGGTGTCCGGGAAGCAGCCACTGCAGGTTCGGCTGCGAGAGGAGCTGCGGCTTTGTCATGGACGCCGCGGACACCGCAGCGCTCCTCTCGGAGGCCGGCGGCGTGTCGGACCTGGGCCAGGGCCGCCGTCGATCGGCCTCGGAGGACGGGGCGCCGCCGGAGCCGGAGGACGGGGCGCAGCCGGAGCCGGAGCCGAGGCGCTTCCCCCGCCGGCTCGGCGCCACCGTAGAGCCGGTGCTCTTCCTCGCCATGTTCTCGCTGGCGCTGCAGACGCCGCTGTACACGCAGTACCTCTGGGAGCGGATGAGCGCCGCCGTCGGATACAACGGCACTGCGACGCGGGGATGCGGCAACGCGAGCGGGCCGCCCGACGCGCTGGAGAAGGTGGGGAAGCGGGGAAGCGGGGGGGAGATCCGGGCGGCGGGATGGGGCGCAGCACCGACCCGCAGACCGCGGAACCCGACAGCCGATCGGCGGTTTAAGTCCGCTGGCTGCATATTTTGCCTGTGATTTAATATGAACAAGCCCAGTATCTGAAGTGCAGTCAGCATGTGGGCAGCCTAGTTCTAACCCCAAATCCCCTAACCCTAAAGTCTTAGCTCCGCAGACTAAAGTTTTCTGAAGCTTTGTAATACCAAACAAACAAATAGACAAATAATGAATAAAAAAATAAATAAATAAATAAATACATAAACAAATTAATACGTAAATGAGTATATAAACAGTTAAAAAGAAATAAAGAAATAAATGGGCCTGTACAAGATATGGGTAAAATAAGCAAAAACCTTTATTCGGAGAGCGTACACACACACACAGCGTGACCTTACATAACCATGACAACAGGCACTTACTGTACCATGCTGACCGATCTTTAAAAAGCAGGCATGTGTACAGCGTTGATAAGGTTACCAGAGTCCAGTAACAAAAGCTTCACAAAAGTACTAAAACTCCAGATACCTACTTTATTAGGATTTATTTTGCGAGTTCCTCTCACTCTACACTCATATTTTAATCCCGTCAAGGAAGTTGAGACCCTCACTGCCCACTGGAGCATGTACATCAACCTGGGGGGCTTTGCCGTGGGTGTCGTCATGGTGACACTGCTGGGTCCCTGGAGTGACCGAGTGGGCAGGAAGCCAGTGCTCGTCATCGCCAGCCTGGGCCTGGCCCTGCAGGCCGCCACCTACCTGCTGGTGATGTACCTGCGGCTGCCCGTGATGTGGTTCCTGATTGGGCGGCTTCTCAGTGCCCTCTCGGGCGACTTCAACGCCGTCCTCGCCGGCTGCTTTGCCTACGTGGCCGACGTCAGCAGTGGGCGCTCCCGCACCTTCCGCGTGGCCGTCTTGGAGGCCAGTCTTGGGGTGGCTGGCATGTTCGCTGGCGCCATAGGAGGCCCGTGGCGTCGGGCACAGGGGTAGGCTGTGCCGCGGTCGGCAGGTGAGAGCTAAATGAAGCTTCTCAAAACATTTTCAGTATTTTTGACACCACTAGATGGGGATCTTGGTTTGGGGCATGCACTGAGCTTTCTTGAACCCAGTAGCGCCATCTAGTGGAGTAAAAGATACAGCAAATGGTTCATGAAGCTCCATTTGGTCATCACTACTTCAGCAAATCAGATCCTCACACGCCTCCGAGAACATTTCTAATCAGGTGAGCTGCTGATATCTCCTGCCGCCTCTCCTCTGCAGATACACCAGCCCCTTTTGGCTGGCACTGGCCTGCAACCTGGCGGCGGCCGCTTACGCGTTCCTCTTCGTGCCGGAGTCCGTGAGCCCCGAGCCGGGGGCCCGCTTCCTCACTCTGGAGCACCATTCGGCAGTCCAACGGCTGTACTGTGCAGGGGGCCGGCGGCGCCGAAGCCTGCTGTGGCTGTACCTGCTCTGCCTCTTTGTGGTGGTGACGGTGCACTTCGGCAGCCGGGACCTCTACGTCTTGTACGAGCTGAGCGCGCCGCTGTGCTGGGGCCCTGAGCTCGTGGGACTGGGCTCGGCCGCACTGCACCTGGCCTACCTGAGCAGTCTGCTGGGGCTGCGCGTCATGCAGTGTTGCCTGGAGGACTCGTGGGTAGCTGTGGCCGGCCTGGTGTCCAACGTGGCTGGCCTGGTGGTCATCTCCATGGCCAGCAGCACCGCTCTCATGTTCACGGGTGAGCCTGTGGGCAAAGACGCGGAGACTGTATTCCAAAATGCATGGTGTAAAAAACAGGTGATGAACTGTATAACCGATAAAAAGGAATCAATGATTTAGATGAAATGTTTATTTTGTAAGTCTAGCCTCTGTACTTTCTGGATGGTCAGATCACAGAGAATTCCTTGCAGTCCTGCTTTACAGTACGATTTCAAAGAGGCTTTGCTCTTCCTGCCGTTGGCATGTCAGCTGCACATAGTCGGGGTCAGGGTTGGTATTGTTGCAGTCCATATCCCGGTGCTTTAGTGCCACCTGCTGGATTTAAGGGGTAAAATCACGTTCAGTTGATACTAGTATGATGTGTTGTGGATCATGGCCAGTAGGAGTTACCACTAATTGCCATCGGGTGCGTCCTCTGACACTCCATCTCTGTGTTGCCAGGTTACGGCCTGTGTTTTCTCTTCCTGGCCACTACACCGGTACTGCGCTCCAAAATGTCCAAGCTGGCTGGAGCCTCGGAGCAAGGTGAGGCCGGGTCCGGGTTGGGGCGTGCTGTGGATCTGTATGGTTTTGATGGTACCTCACGCGTTGGACCATACAAGCAAAGACAAAGCCTGTTTTCTGTGCAGAGGTCCTGACTTCCATTTCTGCAGCGGTTCTCCAGAAAGCATACACTCCCTGTTTAGTGACCGAGTTCCGTCCCGACGACCAGGTCATAAAGCGAAACCGTCGCTAAGTGAAAATCGTGGTAGCCTAGGCGTGACCATCACTGCACTTATGACTTTACTTTAGACTTCCATACTCAGTTCGCCTTATCCATCATGAAGTGGACATTTTTAATATTTTGTATGTTCTACTTAATAGATCTCTCTCACTCCGGTGTGCATTGTTGTCAGGCAGGAGAAGTTTACTCACAAAAGTGTCCTTTGGTCGTATTCACCAGTGGTTGCTAAACGGGGAGTCCTTATGCTCCCCTTTCTAAAGAGTTTGGCGCCCCCTAGGACCACAAAGCTGTATAGCTACGCAGACACGTTTTCCCCAGTGTGGTTTCATCAGTTAATGTTTCAAACAAATTCAGCAAAATACCTCTCCCAAAGTGCGCCTCGAGCCCCCCCAGGGATGCATGTATAGATGGGTCCTGTTGCCGCCCCCCAGGTGCCCTGTTCGCGTCGGTGGCTTGCGTGGAGGGGCTCTGCGCCCTGGTGGCCAGTGGGGTCTTCAGCTCCCTGTACCCTGTCACCCTGCACATCATGAAGGGGCTTCCCTTCCTGCTGGCGGCTGGCCTCCTCCTCATCCCCATGGCCGTCATTGGGTAGGGGTCATTAGCCTTTCAGGGCATCTTACACTGTGGTGATGAGAGCCAAAGTGCATCTCGGGGGGGGGGGGGTGTTAGTGACCATCCACTTGGGGATAAGTAGGTGAAGAAATGCCTTGGAGTTTTGGTGTAAAGTAATGATGCAGCTTCTGAATGCTTTAACGGCTTGGACTTCCAGGTTAGTGTAGGTTGCCTCCCTTTGTGTCCATATGCATGCTGCTGTTAGAGATTGTCATCTCTCTCTCTCTCCCTCTCTCTCTTTCTCTCTCTCTCTCTCCACGTGCATGCTGCTGTTAGAGATTGTCATCTCTCTCTCTCCCTCTCTTTCTCTCTCTCTCTCTCCATGTGCATGCTGCTGATAGAGATTGTCATCTCTCAGTTTCTCTCCTTCTCTCTCTCTCTCTCCTTCTCTCTCTCCCTCTCTCTCCCTTTCTCTCTCTCTCTCTCTCCACGCGCACGTTGCTGCTAGTGTACCTCACCTCCCTCTCTGTGTTCACAGGGCCGTCAGGTGTTGGGAACAAAGGCCAGCTGGCAGGGAGGCCACGAGGGCATGCTGACAGTGTGGCATGCCGGAGAAGAGTCAGGGAAGGGGAACACCAAACTAAACCTAAACTTCAGGAGATTTTTTTTTAAAGAATTAACTGCAAATGGAATATTTGCAACTGTTCCAAAGAACCCGCCAGCTTATAATAACAGTGGTCATAACAACAGTGGTCTCCTTTTCATGAGGCACTGATAAGCAGACTGACAGTGTCCTTAGCATGGTCTGCACCGCAGGCACTGTGATGAATGGATCGGGCACCCCATAATGTTGCTGTTGCTAATACAGTGAAGAGGAAAGCTGCCTTAGAAACCACGGCCGAGTGCTCCTTCCTCCCCAGTCTGTAACTGGAAGACATGCTGCTTTTGTCATATATAACTGAGGCCTTAATGCTGATACTTCAGCCTGCAGCTCTGAGCCAAGTTAATCCTGACCAGAATAACTGGCCTGGTTCTACAGGAGTTAATCTGCGATTCAGAGGATTGGCTCCCACCAGGCCATGGCTCCTGTCCACAGACACCAGCTCCCCCTGGTGGAGGGAAAGTGGATGCCATCCCCACAGGCCAGAGTATAGTTGTCCCTCGCCACTTTGCGCTTCACTCTATCGCGTTTTTTTCATATGTTGCTCTAAAATCACAGCCTACTTCTTCATTAACCCCTATCCCGTGTTTGGGGTCAGTCTGACCCAAGAGCATCATTAAACGGTAGGCAAATTTCACATGGGGAAATTATCACGGGAAAAGGGTTAATGGTGCCATTGCAGAAATATAAATCACCTTTGCCAAGGGCACTAACGCAACCCCAGACCATGACACACCCTGGCTTTTCAACTTGTTGCTGATAACAGTCTGCGAGGCCCTTTTCACCTTTGTCCAGAGCACACGGCGTCTTTTTCTTCCAAAAAAGATCTGGAATACTGATTCGTCTGACCACAATACATCTCCCTACTGTGTGATGGTCCATCCCAGATGCCTCAGAGCCATCAGTACCACTTCTGGACATGGTTAACATAAGGCTACTTTACTGCACAGTATAGTTTTAAGTGGCATTTGTGAACGTAACTCCATATGGTAGTGCGTGAGAAAGGTTTGCCAGAGTAATCTCTCACCCTTGTTGTTATATCAGCTATTGATGATTGACTGTTCTGGATGCAGTGACTTCTGAGGGGTCTGAGATTACTGGTGTTGTAGGCCTGTGATCCTGCCCTTTGCGCACTGAAATTCTGCCAAATTTCTTAAATCATTTAATGATATTACGCACTGCACAGGGAGAAATATGCAAATGCCTTCCAGTCTTTCTTTGAGGAACCTTGTTTTTGAACATTTCAACAATTTTCTCACGCATTTGTTGACAAACTGGGGATCCTCTACCCATCTTTGCTCATCAAAGCCTTTCATAGATACGTCTTTTGTACCAAATCATTACAGGTGATTACAATCACCTGATGAGATCATCTGTTTGAAATCACATCATTTAATTTTTTTACCCCTAAATTCCCCCCATCCCAACATTTTTTTGGAATGTGTCGCAGGTCTGAAATGCAGGAATGGATGTATAGTAACAGATTAAGCTGACCAGACAAACCATGAAATATCTTGGGTTCATACTGTCTGCAATGAAATAAAAGTCAGTAAATTTTAGAATCACTGCATTTTTTTTTATTTTAATTTTCCATGCTGTTACTTCATCTTATTAGTGGCTGTAGAACACTGTGCCATATTAACTGGTTTTTAAAGAGGAAACAATATGCTTATTTCATATAATAAAGAAAAATATTCTATATTTTGTGTTGGCATTTTATTGATACTGGAGGCTAGCATACTGGTTTCTGTCTGAGCTATTACAGCATACATCTGACATGTACATTAAGGCAAAGGTTAGAGGATGGATGGATGGAAACAGCCCTCAACATGCAAGAAGCACAACCCGAAAGGCAGAGGCAGCTGATTGCCAGGCTGCTCCTGACCGCGGTCAGACCAGGTTCCATATCGGGTTAGGGTTATGGTACTTAAAGCACCCAGTAAGTACTGAACACCGGCAGTGTGAGCATTTTATTGCTCGCTCCTCACACCTGCTTTATAAATCCAGAATAGTATTGCATGCTGCGGGGGCTCATCCTAACAGCTGAGAGCACTGGGTAATTATTAAGTCCATATTTATGCACCACTTCTGACTTCGATGGGTTCAGGTTAAACAGTACGCTCAAACAGACTAAATATAAAGGCGGTGTTTTCATCACCAGTGTCATATGATCCATACACCTCTACTCTGAGCGGTTAGTAAATAGTTTCACATAGTACAATGTAAATACAGGTGCTCCTCGAATTACAATGGGATTTGTGTTCTGAGGAACACATTTTAAGATGAAAATATCGGAAGCGAAATATAACTAAACAAACCATTGCTGTTCCTGAAGTAAATATTTGGTTAAAGAGAACAAAACACTGTATGATATGTTGCTGAATACTACACAAGATGTTTACCCTGGCTGTCACTTCAGAGAGTGGCAGTGTAGCTGGGTGGATGCTGCCATAGCTGGGCATGTTGACCACTGAATGTGCATCGGTATTGCACCATCATAAAGTCAAAATATGGTAAATATGGTAAAGTGAGCAACATCTGTAAAAGGTCCAGCTTAACCTGAGAAGTGCAGAAACAGGCTGATTCAGTGCAGAGGCCTATTCCTATTGGTGAGGAACCCTGTCACTCTACACTGACGCATCAATCACAATTCCGATCTCTGCCGTTTTCTTATTGGATGCCTGAAGCCTTATTTAATGTCATGCAGTATGAGGAAATGGGCACACTGTGGACTGATATCTGCCGTTAGTTAGTTTCAGCACCATTGAGGGGGGTACAAATCTCACCTATGCTGAAAGAGTTCAGGAGTTGAACTAGGTGACACAATACTGACACAAAATACAGATTTATGGGGGTATAAGCTTTTACATTAGAGCACTTAAGGCAAGGCAGGAACTTCGGAAGGAAGGGTAACTCTGCTATTTACACAGCTTGGGGTTTTCAGAGGCACAAGGTCTCTAACTTTAGATTCCTGAGAGAAAGGTGATGTTTCCCACTCTCCACCACCAGAAACTTCGCAACATGCATGAACGACACCCTACCCACATGGCAAATGATTTTGTTCCAATTCAATTCAATTCAGTTTAATTTAACATAGCGCCCTTCACAACAGAGTCTGAGCCACCATTGGACCACATCTGAATTGACTCCATTGCAAATCAGGCCAGATTTGGTAATATTCTATTTAAAGTTGGCCCAGATATGCCCCTTATCAGTTTCAAATTCAAAAGACACCTGGCCAGGTATGGTTTACGGATTTGCAGCGATTTCAGAGCAACACCTGGCCCCGATCCGGGTCAGACTCATCTTGTTATGCGGGTAGTAATTCATTTCACAAACTTCCCATTTTCAGAAACTCCTATTTCAAAGTGTCCTGACTTTGAGAATTTATTTAACGGACTGAGTGGTATGCATACTCGGAGCAGGTCAGAGGAAAGTACCACGAGCGATGCAGTCAGGGAACACGGTGGATCCTGGTGGATCCTGTCCGCACTAAGACCTTGGCGGTTCCTGAGCGCCCTCCTGGCAATCCACTTGGTCTTGGTTGGTGGCCCTCTTCAGGAAACGCAGGATTTTCTCCATGGTTGCTTCCTGATATTCATGAGACCACCTGGAACGACACATGGGGGAAGCTGTAGCCGTCTGATGGTTACAATCTGTCCCAACGGGCGACCTTCTTCTCACTCACTGAACGCCATTGAAGTTGAGAATGGGCCTCATGTCAGCTGGCAACGTGCCAGGCTCGGGGAACACAAAGCTGTCGATGACGGGAACGATGTTCTTCTGACTGCTCAATGCCGTGACGATTTCCTGTGGAAGACAGAACATCCGCCTACAGTGGGGCTTTCGCTGCAGAGGGACACAGACGAAAGAGAGCAGCGGGCCCTGAGAGGCAGGCCTGACCTTGTGCACCCAGTCCTTCATGGCCTCGTCCCCCATACACTTATCCAAGGCGTTGGCAGACAGCACCAGGATGAAGTTCCTTGCTCGCTGAACGCTCTGGATCAGCTTCTCCTCAAACTTCCCCGCCTCCAGTTTCTCCACATCAATGAAAACACTGAACCCTCGCACCTGCAGATGTACCTTCAGCAGGCTGGAGATAGCAGAGAGGGACCAGAGCTTCATACAGACTCCCTCCATTCAATCCACTTCAGCCACGCAGTTTTGAGAAGATTCTACCTTTGTAACATGTTCATAAACGGCTATATTCATGGAAGGTACCATGACAGATTACCGGTAAAAATCATGTGTAGACAACCTCGAGTTTATGCAATGAGTTACTGCACCCTTAGTGGGTTCACAGTCATCACCAGAATCAGTGATTCCCAATGAAACAGATGCATCACCCTTAAGGAGCCCTTAAGGACACAGGCCTTCAGCTCCCCCTCCTTGGCTCTGACAGACAAACGCCTCACTGCCCCTCCTCACCTGGCCAGTTGGGAGCCAGTGGTCCTCCTGTAACTGATGAAGACGTCCGGGCCTTCCGGCCCGGAATCGACGAGGCTTGGCCTGGAGAACCGCCGAGTTGCAGACAAAATCTTGGCCCGGTGGATGCCGTTTGCCACTTGGCAATCAGACTCGAGCTGCTGGTCTGTGATCTGGAGCAGGTTCTGGCGATCCACCCTGGACTGGACCAGACCATAGGTGTACTGCCGGAAAGTCGGGTCCACAGCAGCCAGCCAGTCCGCCAGGTTGTTGGGGTCGCACGTTGAGTAGTTGGCATAGGTTTTCAAGACTCGAAGTTCTCTGATGAACCTGACAGTTAAGACAAAAGAATGACAGTCAAATTAGTCAAATACACTAATTAATTATGAATAATATCCTTCCCCTATACTTGTACAAACCAGCAGGGTACATGGCTTGAATGAGCCTCAGCTATTTGCCAACCAGGAAGGCAGGTAATGAATTCTGCTGCCTTATTGAAGTTTTACTCACACAAAAATGTTCTGCGGGTAGAACGAAAAATGTCTGGCTCAGAAAGATGACCAATCAGATGTCTTGGTCCTACCTCCTCTACAATCTGATTGATTATTCCTTTGAACCAATAAATTTTCGTTCTGCCTTTAGTATATTTTTGTGTAAGCAAAACTCCCACAAGCGACAGTTAGCTATGTGCATACGTTTCAGAATCACAGTTATGGTAGGGTTAGGGTTAGGGTTAGTAGGGTTATGGTAGTCACAGGGCATCGACGGCGAATGTCACAGGATGAATAATCAGACACACAGAAATGCAGACTTAATCGTCACAAGCCTGAGCTAATTTGCAGACGTGCTAAACGAGGGGACTAGTGGTGCCTAATCTCTTGCCCATTTTGAACAAACTATTGAATGCGACTTGTGCATGAGCTTTTAAAGTACTGAGTGTCCCTTTTTAAGCACCTGTCCCTCAAAAAGCGACTGCACAGCCCTGTTAATTTCAATGATACATCACACATAACGCCTGTAGCTCAGTGTCCGGCCTTCTCCCGCACTGACCTCTTGCGAGCCAGGCTTTGCGTCATGCCCAAGTCGTGGCAGAGGTCGTGGTCTGTGATGTTGAGAAGCAGGTCTCCATCCACCTGGAGCTCCTGAGAGACAGCAGAGCATCTGAAGTTGTGGCGGACCGCAACGGGAAGTCAGTGGTCCGCCGGCAGGCTGGGACCCATGTGCCGCAGTCACCTGGAAGTGCTCGCAGTAGGATCTGAAGCCAATCTGCTGCAGCCACTTCTGTACCTCGCCGCACTTCCAGTTGGCCACGGAGGGAAGGACGCGGCGCGGGACCTCCTCGGACATCATGACCAGTGCCCGCGCGGCCAGGCGTCTGGCCGTGCCGTTCCCCGAGTACATGGCGATTCTCTTCAGGCTCTGCACCGCGCCGATCTCGTGGAATATCTAAAGGAGATGGGGGAGGGAGATGGGGGGGCGGCCGCCCTGGGGGTTAGGGAGTATTAACAGCAGAACTAAGACGTATTGGATGGATCCGATTCCCTCTGGCAGCCTGAGAGCGTCTCCTCCCTGAATGTGCCACCAAACCGCAAACATTTCAGTGTCGGCCCAGATTGTTTTTCTCTTCGGGGTTAAACAAGGTCGGTGGTGCCAGCAGTGCCCCTGATGTCATCGCAAGGACCGGCTCACCTTGGTGTTGCCCTGGTGCGACTTAATGCTGCTCTCCACGCAGAGGTAGAAGGCCGCAATGCACTTCCCCTCGACTCGCGTTCCGTCCAGCAGGGGTAGCAGGTGCTGCAGGTCGGCAGCGGTGCGGCCCTGCATGCAGTCAGCTCTATCCTGCAGGGCCTGGGCAAATTCCTCGGGATCCAGTGAGGCGACGAAGGGCTCCACAAGCTCCAGCGTCCCCGAGCGCACCACCTCCTTCTCCAGCTCCCGGTTGGCCGCCAGGAGGGCCACAGCCAGGCAGGCGTGGAAGCGGATCAGCTTCTCCTCCTCGGAGAACGCCAGCGGGAAAAGCCACTCGGCCGCCCGCTTCTCGATCATCAGACGCTGGCAGCTGTGCCCGCCGTACATGGCGCAATTGGCCAGAGCCGCGGCGCAGTGCCGCAGGACCCGGCGGTCCTTGCCCCGGCACCAAAACAGCAGGGCGTCCAGTGCCCCGTTTTCGATGAGCTGGCAGGACGTCTCCTCCGAGTGCTTGAACATGTGCTCCAAGATGCCGGACACGCTGTGCACCAGCTTGGGGTCCTTCTGCTGCCGGCTCAGGTTCAGGATCACCCCGAGGCCCATCCTCGCCAGGTAGTCCCTGCAGAGTGGGCGAGACCCATCCTGGTCAGACCTGGTTACAGAACTCTCTGACTGGATCCAAAATACGCAGAGCTGCATATTAAACAGGGTTATTAGACGGGTAGTTCACCTGCCACAGTCAGTGTTTTTTCCTGTTTACTACAAGCCAATTAACCAATTAAGGGGCAATTAGCCTATTTATGTGTTCTGTGCCTGATGGGCTGATCACCTGATTTGTGTTTTCCACATAACTAAAACATCTAAATAAGTTATTTAACAATACATATGACCATCACTTTGGTTTCAGTTACCAATATAAGTACACCTGGGTGCGTGCTTTCTTCACGCCTATAAAAAAGGAATGCTACCTAGCAGATCAATCACAGTCCTTGCAGTCATGCATGTGTTACATTTTGTTTTCCAAAGTTAGGAAAGCTGTAAGTTAAGCCTGATGCTGCTATACGCATAAAAGAATGATCACAGTCTCTTCCACACAGCGAGGCAAAGCCTACAGGCTATTAAATACTGGTATCAGATCAGTACTCGGTATTGGCTGATACACAAAGCCCAGGTATCGGTATTGGGACAGAAAAAGTGGGATGGGTGCATCCATAGTTTGCACATTAAATTGCTCACTACAAAGTCTGTGGCTTATCTTTAATAACCAGGTATTGGCTAACCTGCTTACACAGCCAAAATGTAAATGCCTCATACCTGTTCCCTGCCACCAGTATCTGCTCGAGGACCCTGGCGGCCGCATACATGACTTCTATGGCCGGTGACTGAATCAGCTGCAGAATGAGCTCCAGGCCTCCATCCAGGCGGATTTTATTGCAGATTTCATCGGCCACCTGCCGTCCGATGGTGGGCTGGATCCAGGCCTTCTCTACCAGCTGGTAGATGCTCTCCACAGCGCGCAGGGTCTCCTCAGTGTCCGAGGAGTCCGTGGCACACTTCAGGGCTTGGACTGCCGCGCCGAGCGCCGGCAGGGAGCTCTCCAGCTCCTCCTGGACTTTGAGGGAGATGCCGGAGGGCGTCTTGGAGCCAGAGGAGGTCCTGCCGGGCCGGAGCCAGGGGAGGAACTCTGCCACTCTGCCACAGCCGAACATGGCCAGGTGTCTGTACACCCCGCAAAGGTGGACCACAAGTGAAAGGAGCATCCACGGGGCGGCGCTCAAGATCCCACTTTATTATACTGGCTGGGAAATATTCAGCAATATTATTGTTGTTGTTGTTTGATCCTAACAGCAACGTATTCGGAGATGAAGCGCGTGCGTAAATATTACCGTGCGCGCGCGCTGTTTATTACCGTCGGCGTCTCAGTCTATGCGGTAAATGTCATAATAAATACGGTAATCTGACCATAACCTGGATCTGGCCAGTGCGGCAGCCCCGGAGAAGGGGGGGTGGTTCCCGGGTCGGTCTTATGCGATTAACCGGTGCGGCGCCGCTTCGCTCCTGCCTTTGTTCGGGGCGGAGGGGCATGGATTACAGCTCCGTCACCTTCGCAGAACCCGCTCCGTTTGGAAAATGGGGCTCCGGCCGGAGCAGAACCCGAACTGTCCGGACGCGAAGCGATGCTCTCGGCCGGATTATAATCGGCGCGACATGAAGGCGACACGCGCGCGGCGATATTACCCCCCCCGCGCGACGGCCGAGCTCAATGAACGCCAAGGAGCGCGGCTGTGAAGCGAGGAAAGCGCGTCGTCTCACTGAATCCCGGGCCGCCGTCGCCGTCGCGCCGCTCCCAGCATCACCCAGCATCACCCCGCATCGGCGGCTCGGCGACCGCCCATCGCCAGCCCGCCGCGCCCCCTGCCGGCCGACACGGGCCAGGAAACGCGAGGGGAGGAGCCGAGTCGCCGCCGCCGCGCCCCCTGCCGGCCGACACGGGCCAGGAAACGCGAGGGGAGGAGCCGAGTCGCCGCCGCCGCGCGGTATCATCATGATCGTGCAGAAAATGTCATCGCAGATGATACAGGAACCCTCAGCACTAAAGCTAAATATACCCGGGGACCTAATTCAGCGTATGCTATACAGCAGTACTGAGTTTCCTGGCATACACTTATATTGCATGCAAATATGATAAATAAGTTACAAAAACTTACTTTCCCTCTCACAAAACGAATATTAAATTCTATATTCCAGTTTAAGTAGGTGTCAGCTCTGAGGCACAGCATCGTTTCTGAGTATCTACGTTTCCGAGTAACCTTTTTGGTGATCGTTTAATGACGGACTGCACTAGTAAAAGCTACAAATCTGCTGCTTTTGAGTAACAGTAATCGTTTAGACATTTGCCTCCAGGGATAGTCTCGGGGCACTGGGTCCTGTTTACAGCCACCCCTTTCACTCCAAATGAAACCTTCTTTTTCTGTGGGTGTTCTGTATTTGGTGCCAGTTAATCATTGTCAGGAAGACACACTCACTGGCCACACAGTCGCTGCAGATTTGCCGGCTGTACCGGTATGATGCGGGTGTCCCGATCCGTCACATCCTACAGATGCTCTGCTGAAATCTGGGGACTGTAGAGGCCATTTGAGTACAGTGAGCTCATTGTCATGTTTAAGAAAGCAGTCTGAGATGATATGAGCTTTGTGACATGGCAGGTTAACCTGCTGGAAGTAGCCATTAGAAGCTATGTGCACTGTGGTCATTAAGGGATGGACATGGTCAGCAACAATACTCAGGTAGACTGTGGCATTTAAATGATGTTCAGTTGGTAATACGGGGCCCAAAGTGTGCCAAGAAAACCGTTACACCACAACCAGCCTGAATTACGGACATCAGGCAAGATGGATCCATGCCTTCATTTTGTTTACACCAAATTCTGACCCCACCAGGTGAATTTTGCAACAGAACTTGAGACTCATCTGACCAGGCAACTTTTTTCCAGTCTTTCATTGTCTAATTTTGATGAGCCTGTGCCCACTGTAGCCTCAGTTTCCTGTTCTTAGCTCACAGGAGTAGTAACCGGTGTGGCCTTCTGCTGCTGTAGCCCATCTTCTTTGGGGTTTGACATTTTATGCATTTATATACGCTTTTCTGCATACCGTGGTTGTAACGAGTGGTCATTTGACTTACTGTTGCCTTTCCGTCAGCTTGAATGTGTCTGGCCTCTGGTCTCGGGCATCAACAAGGCATTTTCACCCAGAGAACTGTCGCTCAATGGATGTGTCTTTCTTTTCTTTGTAAACCTCACAGATGGTGAAAATCCCAGTAAATCAGCAGTTTCTGAAGTACTCATACCAGCCCGTCTGGCACCAACAACTATGTGACCTTCAAAGTCACTTAAATTGCCTTTCTTCCCCATTCTGGTGTTTGACGTGAACATTAACTGAAGCTCCTGACTTGTTTCTGCATGATTTTATACATGAGACATATTTTATATGATTTTATACATTCAAACACATGATTGGCGGATTAGATATTTGCTTCAGCAAGCGGGTGACCAGCTATACCTAGTAATGTGGCCAGTGAGTGTATAGTCAGTCTCTCTGTCCATTTGGTTTGTGGCTGCTGGAGCAAACAGTCACCCTGCTTAATAATCAGCTCAGAAACAGCACTTATGTCAATAGAGGAAGGTGAATGGCACTTTGAGCCAGTGACCAGTGGCCTGAGAGCACCAGTCTGTATCAAGTACATGGTCAAGAAGAATGAAGCTGGGGGAGATCCTGCTCCTGGCTGCAGTGGCCACTGTGCTCGCCACAGAGGGTAAGACGTCCTTCCCAGTGTTTCTGCAGATCAGTGCACAGACTTGGCAAAAGCTTGTGAAAACTTTACGCTTTAAAAGTCTGCAAGAAAGATCATTACAGTTGTGGGGATAAACTTGGTCTTCCTGTGCGGACTTGCATCCTAGATTTTCCGGTCTTCTGCTGTTTGGTCCACAGATTCTTGCCTTGACCGCTGTGAGGACGGTTTTGACTCGAAAATGGGCTGCCAGTGTGACTCCATGTGCGCGTATTATGGAAGCTGCTGCAGTGACTATGAGTCCGTGTGCAGGGACAGAAGTGAGCGCCGCGCCTCGCTCACCGAGGCAGCCACGCATTTCACACCAGTCCCAAAGTGCAGTGGCGCTCTGGTGTTTATTCAGGACAATAATCTGCCCTAATCTTGTGTGAATCGCGGTAATTCGAGGCAATTTGTCCTCCTCTGTCCTGCCCTATCCCTTCAGCGCGTGGGGACACTTTTGCATACGCAGAGGATGAGGACGATGAGGAGGAGCTTGACCCTGTTACCATGACGCCCAAGGCGCAGCCTGTTGTCAGGCTGTCGTTGGGTAGGGTGCTGCCGTATTCTGCCACACAGTCCCCTTCAATTATCCAGCCTGACCTGAAAACGTTGGAACCCCCTGTGCCTGCGGAGGTGACGGTCACATCACACCCTCCACCCCAGACCCCCGTGGAGCCCACTGTCTCCCCCACGGAGACTCCGGACCCAGACACAGACGCCTGCAGCGCTCGAACCTTTGACTCCTTCATGCAGCTCAAGAATGGCTCAACCTACGCTTTCAGGGGTATGTAGGCCGGCATTTGCTCCCTCCACTTACTCGAGGTCTCATCGCACGCATATGAGCCACAATGTCATGCTCCATTTCAGAACCTTCTGCCAGTGCTGGAGACACTCTGTCTTTCAGGGAGCTTTTTCTTCGAGCTGGGAGAGAAAGCGGTGTTGCCCGGCTACCCGAAACGCATCGAGGACGTGTGGGGCATTTCCGGTCCCATCGACGCCGCCTTCACCCGTATCAACTGCCAGGGCAAGACCTACATCTTCAAGGTCTATTGTAGTTCCTGGTTGACGATAAAAGATCTCCTCCACAGCACCTAAGGTCCATGCCAGGACTTGTGTCTTATGAAATTTCACAGGGGAACAAGTACTGGAGGTTTGAGGACAATGTGTTGGATGAAGACTACCCAAGGAACATTTCCGTTGGGTTTGAAAACGTCCCAGATAACGTGGACGCTGCCTTTGCCATCCCGGCGACAAGTCACCACGGCAAAGAGAAGGTCTACTTCTTCAAAGGTATGGTGTGCTCCAGATAGGCAAACCCATGAACCACAGACCCACATTCTGCTGATGATGTCCTTTATCTGTCCCCAGGTGATCAGTACTACCAGTATGAGTTCAGGCAGCAGCCCAGCCACGAAGAGTGCGTCAAGCTGACCGCAAGGTCTCCCTCCGCCCTGTTTGGGCGCTACACTGCGATGTTCAGCAGCACGTGGGAAGACGCCTTCTCCCGCCTCTTCAGTGGCAGTAAGAACCACAGTTTGTGTGTGTGTCCCTGAGGTATATCCCCAGACAAAACCATGCGAGGTTTGTTGAGGTAGCGTTATGAAAAAAGTAAGTTAATCTGAAGTCCAGACAAAGGTGGATAGAGTTTATATGGAAGATGGGAAGAATTGGATGAAAACCACAACAGTCCTCTTTCCCCTGTCCTCTTCTCCAGTGCAGGGACTGTATAGCGGCCCCCGTCTCATCAGCAGAGACTGGCTGGGTGTCCAGGGCCCAGTGGATGCAGTTTTGGCTGGACGGCTCTACGTCAGCCATGGCCACAGAAGAAGGCAGAACCCCAGTCACAGACAGGACTGGGATCAAAAGGGCATCCGCCACAGGGACTGGGGGCAACAGGGTGGAGGGCAACAGGGCTGGGGGCAGCAGGGTGGAGGGCAACAGGGCTGGGGGCAACAAGATGGAAGGCAACAGGGCTGGGGGCAACAAGGCTGGGGGCAACAGGATGGAGGGCAACAGGATGGAGGGCAACAGGGCTGGGGGCAACAGGGCTGGGGTCAACAGGGTGGAGGGCAACAGGGCTGGGGGCAACAGGATGGAGGGCAACAGGGGGGAGGGCAACAGGACTCGGGGCAACAGGGACGGAGGAGCTGGCAG
>JAODKL010000037.1:10840053-10851774 GCA_026780765.1 Petrocephalus schoutedeni
GAAAGACAAGGGGGACAAAAGGAGATACAACAATACACAGGGAGATACAGGGAGAGACAGGAAAACACAGGGAGACATGGTGAAATACAGGGAGGTAGCGGAAGACACAGGTGAGACAGCCAGATATGGGGAGACACAGTGAAATACAGAGTGGTAGTCGAAGACAGAGTGAGACCCTGAAAGACAAGGGAGATACAAGAGTATACAGGGAGATACAGGAAGATACGGGGAGATACAGGAAGATACAGGCAGGTGAAGATACAAGACAACTGCAAAGACACAAACTATGACTTGCAACCTCCAGCTTTACTCCCTTTCATTTCCTTTTCAGCAACAGGATTTTGGCCGAAAAGGGCATCTACAAATCCTCCAGCAGGCACACAGGTGACACCAGGTCAAAGTGAGCGATTTGATGCGTGTGCGCATGTATAATTCAGTCATAAGCGGCTTGAAAACAAGCGCGCCGTGTTCACAAGGTCGGCCGCCATCACTTACGCGTCCGGCAGCTGGCGCCGTAGAAGCCGGCCTTACAGCGGCAGAAGCCGGGGTAGACACAGACCTCGCTGGGCTGACAGGCTCGCTCACCCTCGCACAGAGCTGCGGGGGGGGGTACGGAAACTCACGGGACGGCACAGGCGAGAATCTCGGCGAGAAATGAGCGGCGGGAGGCGAGCGGGACTCACGCGTCGGACATTCGCTGCCCTCCTGCTTCCAGCCAGAGCAGCACACGGGCGTCGTGGGGTCACTGCTCACGGGAGAAGGAAAGCAGAAGCGAGCCGTTTAATCGAGAAGGCAGGGGGCAGGGCGCCGCGTTCGCCGGCGGGCCGAGGCATCAGCGGGAGGAAAGAGGGCGAGAAGAACGAAAGAATGAAAGATCACCTCCGATACAGGCAGACATTCCTTCCATCCGGGTCCAGCTTCTGGGCCCGACAAGAAAGAGCGCAGATTAGGAAAGCCAAGCCCGTTGCACGGAGGCACATTTCGCCACTGCCGCAGAACCAGTCCAAACCGGTTGCTCAGGAGCCCCTTCCCAGGATGGGCACCGGTCTCCAGCTGCGGGACAAAAGGCAGGCAGATCCCTTGCTTCCCCTGGCCGCGTCTCCTCTGCATCTGTCCGTCAGGAGCCGTGCCTCCAAACTGCCGGGCTTCCCCCGGCCGCTTCCTGGGGAAGCGAGGGCCGCTTCCTCCAATTCAATCAGCCGCTCGCTCGCCGAGAGGCACGGTCAAGGAGCAGGCTTCTGGGAGGAGGCAACATTAAGGAGGACAAACGTCCTGAGCGGACAGTGACTGTGGAGCTACTCCGTGCCGGGCTACCCCGGGGACGAGAAACTCGAGAAATACCAGCACAGTCGGCATTTAACATAAGGCGGAGCACCAAAAAGTAACCAAAGACAAGCGGACAGTCCAGTCCCCATATTTATTTTGGTCTTACAAGATACAAGGCTTCCAATAAAAAGGAGAACATGAAAGTAAAGATTAAAAATATACACAAAATACTGCATAATTATATAAAAATAGTCTGAAGTACCAACAGTGTTTATGGCGGTCAGAGCTCATCAGGAGTTGATCCTTTACTATAAATAGGTAGCAAGTGCTATCAGAATCCCAAAGGATACATGACATAAAACATCCACCACTGTAGAGGGCGACATTTCACATGGTCATAAACCAAAAGACCGCTTTTTAAAATCGAAACAAAATGCACTATGGAGCCCACCTCAAATACCTTTAAAAGCAACGGTCAAGGGCTCGACCCAAATGCCCAACAATGCAATGCATTTAAAAAGACAGGTTAAGGTATACAGACTCACAGAATTAAACAGTGAAAGTACCGGCAAGGCCATATAGGAAGATGCCCTTAATAAAATGCATTTCGTTTCCTGACTAATCACAGTAAATGCACATGGGTGGCAGGACATTCATTATACATTTGGTATCACACGGCCAAACAGAACAGACACTTATCTGACAAAACACTGCAGTTGGGAAGTTTTTCCCCTCTTTGGTACACAAAAATACCACCAAATAAGTCTTTGGTTAACTGACAGGCCGCCGATAAATGCTTGTCACGAGGGTATCATAGCAAAAATATGTTTAAGAAACATACATGGCTTATATATAATAAAATATATATTTTTATGCCACGGTTAAAATAGTCTGAAAAGTTATAAGATTATACAATTGGTTCTATAAAAGGTATAAAGCCAAATGGGAATTTCAGTTTAAAAAATAACATTCAGATTAGAAGCAGTGCCGTGAGCCTCCAGTGGAGGGCAGCACCTCGAGGGCGGGTCTCTCCCGCACCACCCAGAGCCCCTCTCCTCACCACACGGAGGCAGCCGAATGGAGGCTTAAAGGGGCGGCGGGTCGGGGGCCGTCCCGGGGGCTGAGGCGGTCCTGTCTTCCCTGGTCTGTTCAGTCTCGTCCGGACCGATGATCTCCCAGGAAGAGGATCTGTTCTGCTCGGAGGGACTCCATCCAAGACCGGAGCGTGTGAGGAAACTGAAGCTGGGTGGATAAGGGGTGCAGAGACATTCCCTCACATCTCTGCTTCACAACCACAGAGGATCACAAAGCCACCCCCACCCCGGAGGGAACACCCACAGGCTCCTGATGCGGGACTCCGGAGGTCGCCCGTCCACACAATCCGCGTCCATCCGCACCTCCTTCCCCTTAGACTGGGGCCCCTTGTCCTCCTCGTCACTGGGCGGGGATGAAACAGGGCGGATTACCTCCAGATTACCTCTACCTTCCTCCTAGAACAGGGCTGGGCAGTCTCGTCCGCAAAGAGCCAGAGTGCATGCAGGTTTCCGGGATAAGCTTTGGCTCAGCCGTGCAAACCCAGGTGTGCTCTAATCAGTGACCTAATTAGGGGGCTGCAGTGAAAGCCCACATACCCAGCGGCCCTTTCTGCCCACTTCTGTTCTAGAATCACCCGTTTATGATCTGGCCCCATCAGATGTTAAATTCCCCCCTCCCCTACTGCCCCCCCCGACCCATCCCCACACACCTGCTGCATTCCTCCGGAGCGATTCCCAGCATCTTGGCCTTGATGACGGTCCTTTGCTTCCTGATGGCGGATCGCACCGCATCCAGCAGGAAGCCCGGACACCGCTCGTCGTTCAGGACCTCTCTGCCGAACCAGCAGAGGCGGATGATCAGCTGCCCCCCGGCCTTCCGATGCCCCCCCCCCCACCCAACACCGTAGCCCAACCAAGGTCACCTCTGGTAGTAGGAGAGCTCCTCCTGCACCAGGAAGAGGTTGGCTTTCAGTTCGTTCCGCTCGAAAATCATGTCCCGCACTTCCTGCTTGGTGAAGCAGGGCCGGTTCGGGTCCTTCCGGTCAAAGATGATCTTGTCTGTTAGATTAATCTCTGATTTTGTTGGCTCTATCTGATAGGGGAGGGGGGACAAAACAGGTTTTTAAAAATGCTGCCTTTTCCCAGGCTAAAAAAACTATGAAATGTATCAAATGATAAAGGTAAATGCATTTAAACCAACAAACCAGACACCCACTAGCTGGTGTTTAGTCCTTCAGGAAATACCCACTGCATATCTAGCTGGCATTTATAAGATCCTAAAATCCTGTTACCTCATATATCATAAAAACCTCATATATAAAACAAATGCATTTTAATTGTCACTGGGTTTTGGTAGAACATTTTTTTAATCGCAAAAAAACTGAAATTTAGTTGGATTAACAGTTTTTATAAATTTGAAGTTATGCAAATGGAAACCTGAAAAGATGACCCCAAAAGTAGGGACATTTCAGGTTTCACCTGACTTTGGGGACATTTCGGTCCTCAAATGCGATCTATGCAAACCCGCAAATACGATCTACGCAAACCCAAACCCAAACCCTAACCCTAACCCCCTCCCCGCTCCCCACCAGCCTCTCCGCCGCCAGCCGCCCCTCCAGCCGCTCGATCTCCTTCTCCTTTTCGCGCAGGTCCGCCTCCAGGTCGGCGCGGCGCTGCCCGGCGCTCAGAACCTGCGCCTGGGCGGCGCTCTGCTTGTGCCGCAGCTCCGCGTTCATCCTCATGAAGCGCTCCAGCTGTTCCTGCAGCTGGGGGAGGGGGGGGGGAGCCGGTGTGGGTGTTATAAGCTTCCGGAAAGCCCCATGCAGCCGAGTAGGGCTCCTCACCGCCTCGGCCTCCCGGGACAGCCGCTCCGTCTCCTGCGCTTTGGCCCGGATCTCGTCCCGCTGCCGGTCCACCACAGCCTTCAGCTTCAGCATGACTTCACGCTCCTGCCGCTGAGTCTGGTCTGCCGGATGGGGATGGGGGGCGGTGGGTTGCGGGGGGCAGGACAATACAATACAGTAATAAATAATACACTGGGGCCTTCGGGGTTGACAGCTTTGCTCAGCTGGCTGGATGTGCCCCTGCTTGGCCCGATCAGCCCGCTAGCGAGCCTTTCCCCAGCCCTGCCCAGGACTCCCACCTCCCTTCGACTGGCTGCACTTGAGCTGGTCCAGAAGCTCCAGCTTCTCCTCCTGCAGCCGCGCCACCTGGGTCTGCAGCTGCTCTGCCGTCCGCCGCCACTCCTGCTCCGGCTCCTGCCGGGGAGAGCGACAAGCTTTCCGGCTTAATACCACAACTTATCCCAACCACGATGAAATGTGGCGATTAATGCTCGGGATTCATTCCGCGTCGCAGGTAATGGAGCGATTAAGCATTCAGAAAGCAGCCACCGTGCAATTTGCGCGTCTCGTCCGCCGGCACTGAGACGTGGGACAGTCAGAGTAACGGGGGTGGAAGTTGTCTAATAAGCACCTGTAGGCATTTCCTGCGAGATCAGGGTGGAAAAACACGCCGAACAGCCGCGGCCGAGCGCGACGCTTAAGGTCACTGAAGTATGTCCTGCGAGGTTTAAAATGCACCTTTCCGATCGTTTTATTGTGCTTTTCTTTAAAAAGGGGGGATAGGGAACCTTAAACGGGGCATCCCGACTCCCAGATGAGCGCACGTAGACGGAGAAATAAAGTGTTATATAACCTGGCGTTACGCAATGCCGCCGCGGTGGAATTGTCAGCTGTGTTATGAGATTTAGAGTAACAATGTAACGATCTGCGTAAGGATATTAAAACAAAGTCAGTATTTCCTAGATGGAGATCATAAAGGCACCGTAACTCCTAGATGCGGAGGTGTAAATTCGGGCAGTGGAAGCGAAGTTGGGCGGCGGTACCTGCGCCCCCTCGGCCGGCCTCGCCGCCCGCTTCTGCTGCAGCTGCAGCGCCTCGTAGGCTCGCAGCAGCTCGTCCTCCTTGCGCTCCGCCTGCCCCTTGGCCGCGAAGCTCTCCAGGAACTCCAGCACCCTGACGATCTTGCGCACCAGGCCCTCCACGCTCGCCTCGCCCAAGCTGTCGATCAGCTTCTCCAGGTCGGAGCCGATAAGCCTGGCCATGTCGTAGACGTCGTCCACCGTCAGGGCGCCGGAGCTCTTCTCCAGGCTGTCTCCGCCGACCTGCTCCATGCTTCTCTAGCTGCTTACCGCAAGCAGAACAGCAAGTGAAACCGGACGGGGGCCCCCGGCGATCGGCCGGCGGGCATGTCAGCCTCGCCCTCAATGCGCTTTTATTTTCGGCTCCGAAATAAGACACTCATTATCTCGGCGTCCATGCGGTAAGGAAGCCGCCCGGGAAAGCGTCAAAGCGGGCTCCAGGTGGGATGTCGGGGCTCCGTCCGCACGTCACACCCGAGGAACACGCGAAGACAGACGGCGCTCTGTGATCTCCGCTCCCAGCCCTGTCGCCGGCCGACCGGGGGCTTGTTCTCCGCCGCAAACGCCCACGTCTTAACTGCCGAATGACCGTCGAGTGCGTTTTGCATTTTGAAACGCGCTTTCTCAGGCTGTCAGGCAAAGCGCGCAGACTAGTCCGGATATCAGGATACTGCTGTACCCGACTGCTCTACTACCCGCGATACAAAATAGTTACATCTGCTTCGATATAGTTTCTAAAAATGTGTGTATGGTTTGTCTTTTTTATTACGGGTCAACCTATTTACGCTTTTCGCGTAGTGACAGCAGGTATTTTGGTATAATGTCAAACCGATCTACAATTGAGGCACGACGTATGACTAACTTTTTAAATTCGTATTTACAGTTGTATTTAATAAAAGGCACCGCTGGGATTCGAACCCAGGATCTCCTGTTTACTAGACAGGCGCTTTAACCAACTAAGCCACGGCGCCAGGCGGAAGAGGTTCTCGCTCTGTACGCCTATGTTTCCGGCTACTATATACTCACCAATTTGTATTAAATTGTTTGGACCATCTGTTCGTAGATGCATAGACTTCGTACTATTAGATTACCGATCACATAATCAGTACCGATTATGTACTACAGATTATAGAAAGATATTGCTGGCAAAACTTGGAAATGTAATATAGAAATTGGACACAATAATGGTATTTGTTGGTACTGTTAATATTAAAATACGTACCATCCGCTCAGTACTCACCTTATTATAGTAGTCACTAACTAACACTGGGTTGGATCTACATCAGAGCCACTAAATGGATATGTAAGTTATATGTTCAGATAGGCCTTTCTGCATACCAGTCTTGCACTGAACATTTATTTATGTGACCCTCCTGCTAGCTATTCTCCTATAACCTCTCCGTTTCCAACCACATGAAATGGCCCTTTTTTGCTAATCACACAATCTCCGTAAAACCTAGACGGTGCTGTATGTGAAAATCCCAGGATGGTGGCCGATTCTAAGGTACTGGACCCACTTCTTTTGGAACGAATCGCACCATATCCAAAATAATTTAGATCAGGTATCTTAACTATCCCAATGCCTCAACTTTTTTTTTTAATTTTCGTTATCTCGAGATCACTATTTATTTTTCTCGTGATCTCGACATAACCAACGTCGTTTTCTCGACATCGCGACTTATTTCTCCAAGATTACCGGATGATGTTTGAAAGGGATATACAGGTAACCCTGGATCCCGCTGGAGTGCAGGACAGGAGAGGAAGAAGATTGTAGACATTACAATGTGCCTGGCCCTAACTACTTAATGTTTGCACTGTAAAGCGTCATGGGGTGTGACAATCCATAAATGCATCCGTTAATAGCACCGACAGACGTACTGTTATTTCCTCTTGGGACAGTCACAATCAAAGTCAAATCTGATGCGTTCGTCCATGAGGATAATACTAAACCCAACCAGAGATAATACTAAATACGGGCCCCTTGTCCGTATGCTGACTGTGTTTGATTGCAGCCACAAGATTTGTTGTGGCATTAGCAGCTAATGATTCATTATGTACCTTACCCCAATTTGCACCTCATGTTCATCTGAAAAATGCATCTGATGCTTACATAAAAAAAATCCAAATACCTGCCATAGTTTAAGCATCACTTTTTTGCCCAGTAAACATTTTAGTGGATTATGGAATACAGCTTAAATTCAACCTGACTTTACAGATCCTTTTTAGGAACATTTCACTGAACCAAAAGGGTTATATGAAGATTATACAATTAAGAGCATGTTTCCCCTCCTACTAATTTAAATTTGAATTTAATCTTGAACAATCCATTGACCACGCACACAAATACTTTAAAAAAAGTCTTTATTGAAACTCAAACCACAGTGTGTACCCAACACTGGATCAAATTTTTATGTAAAACATTTTTACTGTGGGACTTCCACCTGCCCAGGGGACTATATTTATAAGCTCCTACCAAAACACAAAGCTGCACTGGCACCAATGAAAAGTACAGTGACTCAGAAACAGTATACACATAATATGTTGAAGTAGAAATGTACTGCAGGATGCTCAGAGCTCCTGCAAGGGAGAGACGCAGGCTACAAGTTAGGAGCAGTAAGAACAGGGACACAGTTCTGATGGTTCATTTCCGGTAGCAAACTTAAGAGCGTCGCTGAATTGGTCTGTCAAGGTCTCCAGCTCCTCCAGTCAACCTCGCGCTGCTTTAAGCGTACACGTCCTCACGGTCCGCGTTGTAGATCTCGCCCTCCTGCAGCGAGGCGAAGTTCAGGAAGTGTGAAGGCCGGTGGACCTCGTGGTAGAACTCCTTGGGGTTGGACAGCTGCAGGTCGTACTTCATATTAGGATCGTGCCGAACGCCTGTGGAGACAGAGAATAAATCATAGTAGCAGCACTGCTTCACAGACGACTGCCCAGAACATACAGGCCCATCTGGCTCCTGATACTGCTGACGCTTCTCATGGAAACGGCTCCTCACCCATGAAGTTGTAGTTCCAGGACACCTGCGCAGGCACCATGAAGAAGCCGAGGAAGCGATCGGACAGCAGCATCTGCACCCTCTCGTAATGCGAGGGCAGGTAACCCTTGGGGTTGTTGCCCTTGTCCGTGTTCTGCCTGCCCCACTCATATCCACTGGGGGTTAGTTTGTAGGCGGTCAGGGTGCAGGAACCAGGGGTGAAACTGGAATGAAAAGAGGCATTAAGCACACAGAACAGCCACACATCTGGATGCTATGGCATGTAACACCTGGGCTCTGCAGGAAACGCCATTATATTAAGCAATCTTCTAGTTACTGTAGAATTCACTACTACCCAACAGCCATACCTGCAGGTGATGATGATGGTCTTCTCTCCATCCCAAGAGGGATTGTCAGCCATGACCTTGGCGTGTGTGGTGACGTCTTGTGGGGACAGCTGCGGTGACTCGTTGGGCTGGGTGTGGATCCAGCCAAGAGGTTCCATTTCCTGGGGAGGGAAGCGTCCGTGAGCCACCAGTAACCACGGCTATTTTAAGCGAGGGTCATAGGCAGGGGAGCACATAAGTGGTACGCGAGTACGCATGGGCGGGATCAACAGTAAAATTCGCATCAATTTTCAGCCTTCACAGCGCAAAAGACTGGAGCTCTAATAATTAAAGCGTGCACACCCGTTATGTGCACCCCTGGTCATAAGACCGTCCAAACAAAGCACTTGAGATACGGCTACACCTTGCAATTTATACCCAGATAATGTATGCCAGACTATAACACAACCAGTTTCAGGATATTGGTACCTCACCTTGAGGTACTCGTGCTGGGGCAACTGGTTTGGCAAGTGGACGGTCTGGTGAGTCCCCCACTGAGGCACCATGACAATGCAGCGGATCTCTTTCACCTGGGGGTTATCTGGAGGGCTTGTGCCGTACAGATACCCTGCAATCTGCAAGGAGATGCACAAAGAACAGTCAAGCAACCACACAGTACTGGTGCGTGTACAAGCCCTTCAGGCAAGTTGAAAAGCCAAAATTTTAGAGCTGACAAAATGGCAGAAGCTTAGGAACTCCAACCAGATTGATTATTATCTGGAGCTGGAGACAGACCTGGGCACGGAGATCAGAGATGCAGATGAACTTTTTCAGCACGTTCTTGGGCAGGATGTACGTGTAGCCGGTTTCCTTGATGTCATCGGACGACACGTAGATGTGGTTGGTCCGCAAGTGCAGGTTAGCGGCGGAGATGGCTCTGCGGGAGGGAGACGGTCGTATTTAATGGAAAGTGACGGCGCACGGGACCAACAGGCAGAGCTGAAAGTCTGACTCACCGCACTCTCCATTCAGTCTTGGAGGAGAAGGTCTGCGTCTCGTAGTTGCTGGTGGTGGACGTGATGATCTCGTCGCCGTGCTTGTTGACCGTGCGAGTCTGCGTGGCCGTCAGCTGAGACTGCTCCTTGGTCTGCTTCTCGATCTCCGCAATCTGCTGCCGCTGCTGGGATGGGGCTGAGATCTCCATTCCCAGAATGATATCCCTGATCTCCGACTGGGTCAGAGACGCCACATTCACACTGTAGGGTGGGGAAAGGAGTGGAGTCAGATAAGTCAGTCATAATATCTGTATGGTTTGTGCACCTTCACACAAACCAAATGCTTTGTTCCCGGGACGCACTCTGGATTAAAGCTTGGACTTACTTGTTCTTCTTGCCGTAGTCAGCCAGGATGAGATCTTTGAGCTGCACTTCGACCTTGATCCATTCTTCGTCAGTGAGGGTGGGCCAGATATGGTGTGGCTCTGTGATGGTGGTCTTGTCGGGCTTCAAGATCACTTTGGCCCGGTCGTTGTTCACGTGGAGGGCCCTCAGGATCAGGATCAGACGGGAGAATGCCTAACGGGATCATCGGCAAGCAGTAAGCAAGGTGATTCTGACCAGATACGCAGACATTTCCAAACCACAAGTCATATAGCTAAAATATGTGTGTCCAATTACAGTATAGGAAGAGATGGTCTTCAGCCAGTCATCGTAGAGATTGAAGAGGACCATCTGAGGCTCTGTGGCTTTCAGGATGAGGTCTCCAAACTTCTCCACCTTCAGACAAGCTTGGAAGGGCAACTGCAGCTCAGAGCCCTTGATGACAATGTTGGGGAAATCCAGCAAATGGACCTGAAAAGGACAAGGCCTCCAAGTCAACGCCAGGGAGTTTCCCACACCCACCAAGATTGCACACTTCATGAAATCCCCCGTTAAACGCAAGGCTGTTACTTTCCGCCATCTCTCACATGATCGGGCAGTGACCTTCCTCAGGGAGGTTCTCACGGTGACAGATGCCCTTTAGATTCTGGTACAGTCTGTTTAATTTCAGCACTCACTAAAATGATTGCGGTGATTTAGAAGTTATTTGTATAGCAAGAAGTCAGCTGAAATATCAACCGTTCTTCTGTCCAACATGGACCTTTGGCCCTCAGTATAACATACACAAATGATCATAAAGAAATGCAGCTTAAAAGGTTACTTCACCTCCAGAGGGTCCAACATGCCCTTCCTGGTGACGATGATCTGCTTGGGCTGCTCCTCTACAGGCAGCGAGCGGATGAGGGCGGCCACTTCCTCAGCGGTCTTCCATTTCGCCAGCTGCAGGCAGACACGGAGCGTGAGCGCTAACGCACCCAATCAGGGCGCTCCGGCGGGGTAGCCGACAGGTCCCGCCCCCCCCCAAGCCCCACCCACTCCCGCAAGGAGAGACGGGCTCCCACACCTGTCCCAGACGTTTCTGTCCGGCCCAGACAGATGTGTGAATGATCTTCAGGAACAGCTGCCCGGTCCTCGGGTTGAAGATGAAAATGGCACCATTGATGGGTTTCGTGGTCAAGTTGCCCTCAAAGGTCTAAGAGATGAAAAATGGTACTCCACTGAGGCTTTAAGACAACTCAGGAAATCAATTTCTGAGTAGAAACATCACGTAAAACAGTAATACAATAGAGAGACAACCAATGTTTGGAGGAAGTTATATTTAACCCCTAACCCGTGTTTGGGGTCAGGCTGACCCCAGAGCATCATTAAACGGTAGGGAAATTTCACATGGGGAAATTATCACGGGAAAAGGGTTAAACTAGATTACTCATGGACCTGCGTTGATTCAGGGACTGTCAGTATTTACCTTGTGGATGGTGACTCTGTAGACATTGGTGTCATCCACAAACCAGATGATCTGATTGGAGAAAAGCTCTCCATAGTTCTGGGAGGAGAGGTACGGCTCAGTAGGCTCAGAAGAGTAGAGCTGCAGACCCTTCCGGATCCTCTCCCTGAGCACGTACAAAGCGGGGTTGGCCTTCATGATCTTCGCCATCGCTTGCTGGATCAGGGGCTTCGCTCCAGGGAACCAGTTCCCATAGGCGCTGAACCAAAGAAGAACAACCATGTCACAACTCAAAAGTCCAGGAATCGATAGCTGCCCTTTATTTACAGAACATCCTGTAAAAGATAACGTTCCGAATCCAAATTAGAGCTAAAC
>JAODKL010000037.1:10851874-10874876 GCA_026780765.1 Petrocephalus schoutedeni
CCAGGAATCGATAGCTGCCCTTTATTTACAGAACATCCTGTAAAAGATAACGTTCCGAATCCAAATTAGAGCTAAACACAAACTGGGCATAAAAGATCAGAATACATTTGGAAATTAAGCACTCAAATGCAACATTATATGCAGTCTAACAGGTGCTTTAGATTTATACCCCGTAACATTATATATGACGCCTCACCTGTGCAAGTTGTAGGCCAGGTCAATGGCAATGAGGACCCCGGTGGGTGACGGGTAGATACTCATGTTGTCTGTGGTGTAGTCCAGAAACTTGGCCCGGGCGTATCTCTCGATGTCGTGAGAGTCATAGTCTCCCCATCGCAGCTGGATGTCGATCCAGTACTTCTGGGTGGTGGTGCTGTCCATCACATCCCTGCAAGAGAGAGTAGTAGGGACTCGCTGAAATGTGTGGGATCTAAACACCAGACAGCCAGGAAGCCAGAGGAGCGTGCTAGCGATCTGGAGAGCCTCTACGGACATACTTTGAGTCCGCGAGCAGAGATGGGCGGGAGACATTCCACTTGTAGGAGGCAAAGAGCAGGATGTCGGCACAGGAGGAGTTCATCTTGTAGGACTTCCTGGGGTGGATGGTCTCCTTCTGCACGGTCTCAATCTCCAGGGCGTCTAGCTCTTGGTCAAACACCTGTACAGGAAACACGTGTGACTCCAACAAGCCAAGCTACTGCAATTACTCAAGTGAAGTCATGGGGGGTTAGGGTGGTAAGTGAAACATGGACACTCCTGTACCTGGCAGAGATCCATGACTATGCTCTCGTGGATCTTCTGCCACAAGTGAGCTCTGAAGATCTGAATCAGGGAGATCTTGAGGGTGGGGATCTTGCCATGCATGAAAATGCCAGTAAGATCCAGCTGCACCTGGAAACCCACATACACCTGGAAATGATAGAGAGGTTGGTCAGAGCCTTGACACACACAGTTCACACTTTCATATCATTCTGAGGACTCCATTCATTTCTATGGGCATAACCCTAACATTAACGTTACCCTAAGGCCTACCCCTAACAACAAGTAACCAAACAATACATGCATTCATAAATTTTTTGATTGCATTCACAGATTTTTTTGAATTGTGGTTTATATTGCGGGAACCTGAAAAATGCCCCTACAAACACTTTTGCCCCACTGGGGGGGAATATTTGGGCACCACAATGAGGTGAATACAAACCCACACACACTCAGCCCTGCAGGTTACTGACAACACATTTCGGTCTGGCTCAGTGAAGACTTACGTTGGCCCTGTTGATCGTGGGCGACCACCAGAGTGTGAATCGCCTGTTGGGAATCTGGTTCAGACCAGATCTCTGTGCATTGGTGAGTTTCTTCCATTTCATAGACTCCTCGAAACCGCTGGCCTTTTCCCTGTTAATGGGACGGCGAGTATAAAATAAAACATGCCGTTATAGATGTACACAACGGGGATGCATTCAGCTGACACAAGGAAGGCCGTATTCAACATACAGGCAAATAGTACCACGCTCAAAACAAATACTTCTACTGGCAACACAATTTCAAAGCAGAATTTGAAAATGCATCTAATCTAAGGCTCAGGAATATTCTGCTCACCAGAAGAGACCCTCCCAGGTGGGGAAATAGGTTCCCTTGAAGAGCGTGTGCTCCAGGATGCCCTCCACCCCTCCCAGGGCCTGGATCATGTCCGTCCTGTAGTTGTTCAGGTTCCAAAGCTTTCCGTCGTGCCTCTGGTGTGTCCACCAGAAGGGATTCTGCTTCAAAACCTGAGGAGACCCCGACCCCGGATTAAACACCAGGACACACGAGGAGGGGGGCAGCCTCAGCGAGCATCAGAACCGGAGAGTCCCATGCGTACCTGATACTGCTTGAAGTCCGTTCGGACCCTCCAGCCTTTGTCGTAGGCGAGTGTGTGCCGGTCTTTCTGGAACAGCGTGTTGATACGTGGGATGCCTCTGTCCCAGGAATCCTCCAAGTCCTCAAGGGTCAAACGCCTGCACCACAAGTGCTCCGTTAACTTTCACCTTAGCACCCACCCAATTTTAAATCCATCGCAGGCAAACTCCGTGTCCCTGGAGGCACAGGGGTGACGGGTACCTGTTCTGCGCGATGGCCTCCTGCCTCTTCAACGCGTACTCAGCCCAGACCCGCTGCGAGTCAATGAACTCGCTCTCCCAGGGCTGGATGTAGCGGTAGAGATTAGGGATCAGCTGGTCCTCCTCGTGGCTCATGCCGGAGCGGAAGTGGGTGATGCCCACGTCGGTCTGCTTAGACCACCTGGAGGAGAGCGGACGGGAGTCAGGCAATTCCGAACAGTGTTCCCGAAGCATCGGTAACAGGAATGCAGCATGGCGTGCCACAGGACGCCCACACTACCTCAGATCTGACTGCGGAATGAGCACATGGCCCATGGACAGCATGCCCAGTCCTCCCAGCTCTTTGGGCGTGTAGAAGACAACGGGAGGGAAACGGCTCGGCATCTTGGAGTTGAGACCGATCTTGATACGCGTCTGAATCTTGTTCTCACATTTGACCAGCAGGTCCAGAAGCTCCTGTGTGTTGACCACAGCCTCGCGGAAATAGGTCATCAGACCAATCAGAGCGGTGTTCCACTTGTTCACGATCTGTTGGATGCGGAGAAATTCTGTCAATACCACACTTTAGAACTCAAAGCAATGCATGTGAAGCAATCGAAAGACGACACCCACCTTGGTGAAGGTGGTGGACCCAGAGGCCATCAGGATCTGTCGAACTCTGTTGTGGAACCGCTGCATGGACTCATCATCCACGCGCAGGAAGCACTGAGCGGTTCGCTCTTTGGTGACCTGGAGCAAAGGGGTTAAAGGGAAACCGGCATCAACAAACCCCAAAGAAACTGCCGTGTCAAAAATGTGCAAAATCCTAAAGTTTCAAAATGAAGTGGATTTGGAGGCTGAAGCTGGCCGGACTCACCTCATTCTGCAGATTCCAGACGCCATCCTTGTGGGTGAATTCTTCATAGCTGGTGCGGCACTTGGGCAGAATGCGGCACTCGAAGCCGCACATGTTGAAGAGCAGGTTGGGGTTGTCTTTGCTGTACACCGACACAAAGCTGTTCTCCCACTGCACCGTGGTCACCGAACGCGGCAGCCGGTTCTTAATGTCCCAAAAGACAGCGCGGCCCCTGGATAAGGTTAAAGAAAAAAAAAAAAGCTGCACGCTTAACACTAGAAACGTGCCGAGCACAAAAACACGACAAGCGCGACTATTGCGGGTTTTACGGATTTTTTGGGGCAACGGCGAATCTGCAGCTGTGAGGATTAGACCGTCCCGTTGTTCTCTCGATGGGTGAAGAGTGTGTCAATGCGAAGGCCCACCAGCGAAAGCAAAACGGTGTGATACGCCAAAGTACATGGTTACTGGCGGCTGTAGTGTTAATCTTTCAGCAGAATGTAAGTAGCCATTTCACGTGGAGACACTGAAGACGGCCAGAGGAGACGGGAGCACTCACAGGTTGACATCGTGTTTCATCAGCCTCATCCGGGCATCTCTTGGCCAGCACTTCTTGTTGTTGTAGCCCACGATGTTCTCATTGTTGGGGTCTGGGTGCTCAGTGAGGTACCTCTGGATCAAGTCTCTTGCTTCATCAGCAGTAAACCTGAAGATTCACAAAGACATGCTGAAACACTCAGCATCCCAAATACACACACACGCACACGCGCACACACACGCAAATGAGGTCTGCCTTCACCAGACTTCACCATGCCATACGGCTGCCCCAGAGCGCCCCCTGTGGGGAGGAAAGCGGATCACCTGAAGAAAATGTGGATGCGATCGATGTAGCGGCAGTACAGACGGATGGGATGGGCACCCTCGGTGGCGATGTCTTGGAAGCTCAAGAAGTCGTTGGGCATCTGTGGTGGGCCTGCCATCTCACTGGCTCGGTGAAGGCCCAGGACCAGCAGGTCCATCACCAGCCCATAATACTGCACGATGAAGGACGCAAACTGCAGTCCACGGATGATCCCATAGGAGTTGGTGTGGTTCATGTCCTGAAGAAACCAGACATTTCAGTACAATTCCCCATCACGAGTCAAGCTTCCAGGAGACGGCAGCAGACGGCGGCTGACCTTGTAGTTGATGACGACGTTGTTCTTGGCCGTCATGTAGTCGGCGATGTTGTGATCCACGATGAGACGCAGCAGCCTGTTGAGCAGCGTCAGGTCGATCTTCTCGTACATCTTCTCGTAGCGCGACTCCAGCATCACGTTGCACTCTCCTTCTGCCGTCTCCCACACATCCTGAAGGTTGTTGATTCCTGGGGAAGAGAAATAGAAAGGGCGCCTTCAAACACGGGATTGTCAGGCGTCTGCAGTTGGGTTTTCACAAAGCAGAGACGCCGGCTCCTTCATAAAAATCCACATCCAATCCTCACCTTGACACCACTTGTACACCAACAGTGGGGGGGGCTCGGTGTCTGCTGGCTTGATCCAGGGGGGAAAGAGTCTGCGCTTGTCGGCCTCGTACCACAGGTACTGATCCAGGTATGCGTCAGTGATCTTCTCCAGAGGCTCCACATCATATACCGGTACCAGATGACTGTACAGGTCCATGAACTCAATACCGACCTACGGGAAGAGGTCAAATTCAGCAATCACGCATGCGCCACGATAAATGATATGATAAAAATGATATAACGATATGATAAAAAGCTGTGACGGGCTTCTGGTCTCACCTCCTTGAAGGCTCTCTGGGTGAGGAGGTGACGCTTGATTCTGGACAATGCCTCGTGAGGGTTGTCATAGGCCTGCTCAATCAGACCCAGTTCCTCTCGCTGGGACTGGTTCAGCCTGGACTTCACGCTGGAGATACGAGGGGGAAAGAAAATCCACATCCAATCCACCACTGGGAAGACGACAAATTCACCTTGTGTGTCAAATTATGCAAAGAATTCCTGCCATTAAGGCGAAGGGCGAATGCGATTGCTGCGGTGGGTTAAAAATGACAACAAAAGGCGTCCTCTGCATTTAACCCATGCGTGACACAGCAGTGCGCAGCTAACTTAATTGCCCCAAGCTATTCAGTGATTGAGGGGGGGGGTACCTTGCTCAGGGTACCTCAGCGGGACTTGCTGGTCAGGGACTTGAACTAGCAACCCTTCAGTTACAAGGTCACTTCTCCGAACCATCAACCAACCACTGTCCATGCGCCTTGGAGCACCTACAGAACACAGCAGCCTACCTGTAGGCCTCCTTGAGCCTCTCCAGAGCCAGAATGAGCAGCTTGGTGTCGTGCTTGTAGGAGAGAGGAGGGAAGGGGATGGGCGAGAAGCGTCGGCTCTCCAGCCAGTGCACGGTGGTGGTGTAGATGGCCACAGCCTCCTCGGCCGTGATGTAGGGACCATCCTGGGGGACAGACGCCATAAAGAAAATTAAAATTCACAACCCCTGCACTCGCAAAGCATGCCATAAAACCGCAAACGCCGCGGATGCGAGGCCCACCTTCAGGTAGTTGTGTTGCCTCTCCTGCTCAGCCTTCAGGTAGAGTCGAGTCAGCCGGCCCAGGTTCTTCTTGCACACTGTCTTGTCGACAGTGGCACCGCGCCTGATTCGCTCCCGGTTGTAATGGGCTGTGTTGGTCCACCAATCAGCTTTCGCTTTGACATAGCGCAGGATCATGTTCTCAATGGGGGTGGGAAGGCCTGGCACCTAGAGGATGGCATGAAGTATTTATAAAACTTGGGTTTCTGACGTTCCCAGTGGTAGTCCAACCTCCCCCTTCAATAACAAACATGACAGCGGAACCATGGAACAGGGTGGGCAGTGAATACTGCCTCCAGACTGACCTTCCATGGAATGTTGGCCTTCCAGCATCTCCAGGACTCGCTGAGATGCTGCAGGATTGTCCGGGCCTTGTTCTGCTTGATGCCCTCGGGCATCATGTCCAGGATGTCATGCATGACGGCCGCGCGCAGCTCCAGGTCGAAATGGGACTCCACACGCTGCTTTGTGACCGTCTTTGCGACACCCTTCGAGTGCCGACCTGCATTAAGGACACAATCTCTCTGAGGGACTCCCCAAGACCAGCACCTCTGTGCGCACACGAGCTGCAGATCTTACTGTAAAATGTGCTTATAAGTGATTAAACTTTGCTTTTATGTTTTTAAACCAAAGATTAAACCAACAATTCTAGCCACATTCAGTCTGAGCAAAAATGGTCTACAGATGTCCAGATGATTCTCCAGAGTATTTGCTGCATTACCTTCAAACTGTCTGGCCAGCAGATTTCCCAGCCACCTCTCAAGCAACGGGGTGATACCCCGCATGAAGAAGAGCCAGACTCTCCAGCCGGGAGCCCAGAATCCACATCCCGGGCCCTTCCCCACAGGCCCCTGGGGAAACATTACAGATGGCTCAAGCATAGCATTTAGCAAGGAGGCTAAAACAACGGCATCTGTAGGCCAGAGTCGCTGCACCAAAGCAGTAGGGTCAGGGTCAGCAGTGCCAAAAGGCCGGACTCACCGTGTTGAAGCGGTAGTAGATGAGGTGCTTTAAGTCCTTGCACATGCGAATCTGCCGCATCAGCTTGTATTTGTACCGGTACATTCCAGTCAACTGGCCCACGTGGGCAAAGATGTACTGCAAACCATCAGCCAGCTGCAGCAGACAGGGGCAGGAGAGACAGGTTACAACACCCCGAGAGTCAGCTTTGAAGGGAGGCACCCAGGTCTAGCTGGTCCACCATCACGGGGCATGAGCGACAGAAGAGAACGGGGCCCACCTGGAAGGCGTCGACGTTTCCCAGCCTGTACTGCACATGGCTGTCCACCACCAGCTTGCTGAGACGGAGCACCTCACGACACAGATGGAACGCGTTCCCGAACCGGGACTTCTTACGTTCCTGAAACCAGCAGGTCAAAGCAGCTATTATTAACAGAGGCTCATGGAGGCACTGAGCCCAGGGGGTTTCTCTGTTCTTAGGGTACAGACCTTTGTCGTGAGGGTCTTCACAGGCTTCAGGTTGAAGTTGTAGTCCAAGTGCAGGTAGTTGAGGTTCTTCCTGTGGATGAGCAGGTTGAGCATGTTGTAACCCTGACGGCACACCTGAAGTCCCACCTCCACCCAGTCCAGCTTCGTCGACTGGAAGAACTTTGTGGCTTTGAAGGAGCGGAACAGGTATCTGGAAAAGGACCAAACAACAACGTAACTCAAAACTCTTCATTCCACATCAACAAGGTCTTCATTCATGCAAGCTGTCCAAAGAGTATAGCGACTGCAATCTTGTGACAAACCTTTTCTTCTGAGCTTTGGGTGGTCTGTGCTTGAGGGCATTAAGCACATAGTATTTGAGCAGTTTCTGGTAGGAAACCCGCACTTTCACAGGCTGTCCAGCAGGGCAGTGTTCACGATACCTGGTAAACAGAGATAACTACTCACACACAATGGAGTGACCGTGAACCACACACAAAGCTCATTATTTAAAATCCAACATATATAGAAGTATATATGTCTATTTATACAGAAGAGACACTGACCAATTCTTAATGAGAGGGATGTCAATAGCCCGCCGGGTTCTTCCTGATCTCAGGTTGAAGGGGCGGGGTGCCCAGAGCAGAGCGATGCCATTGGCTGTGTTGTCAGTGTAAAGGGGCGTGTCCTTCAAGAAGGGCTCCACATACTCAGGGAGTTCAAACTCCTCATCATCATCTGGAAGCGGCTCCTGGCTCTGAAAAAGACACAGACAGAGTCAGTGGAAACTAGAAAAAGGCGCTATAGCTGACGTACAAGTACAAGTAAATCGCAAATTCCTTCTAAGTGAATTACTCAAGTCTGTATAAAAGGCTTACTTTGACTGAGTGTCTGTGGGAGATTGGGTTAATCAGGGGGTCAAAATAGAAGGCTGGCAAATCAGGATCTTCCGTCTTGATGAAGACAACGTTAGGAGTGTGATACCTGCAGCAGGAAGCAGAGGAAGGGAGGGAGGAAAACGGTAACTGTACGGGCGGTTCCCCCTTCAGCGAGTTTAATGCTTTCTGTACAAGCCAATAAGAATGCAGCAATATAGGAACTTTTCTGTAGAAGCCAATAAGAATGCAGCAATACAGGAACTTTTCAGTACAAGCTTCTGTAGAAGCCAATAAGAAGAGCAATGCAGAAGCTGCTCACCAGGTGAGATGGACATGGTGCGGCAAGTTGTTGTACAGATAGGGGAACGCGATCTTGTACTCCGTTCTTATCGGCTGTCGGATGATGATCTTGTTGATGTCATTGAACTCATTCCAGTCTTCATCCCTGTAGAAAGCCAGACAAGGTTGGGAACTCTGCACACATTTTGCAGAAATCTGAAAAATCACAGAACCCGAAACTTACTGCAAGTTTATGTCTCTGACAAGAGGTTCAAATTTGGGACCTCCTGGGATGGCCATGTTGAGAGCCTTGGAGGTGAAGAAGGCTTTCAGGTCAAACAAGTAGAAATAATTGCGATCCACCAGGTCAGTCAGCAGCTGGTTTGCCAGGCGGTAGAGGGTGGACATCATGGGCAGGGTGAACTGCCAGCGCCGGTATGTCGTCCCGTTCACGAACCTGACAGAGACGCACATGTGGTGATGCACGGAGACGGAGAAAGAAGCCGTGACTCACCCTCCGGGTGTGAAACTCACTTTGTATTGTCTTTGAGTGGCTGGTGCTCATACATCCAGTCCACCACAGATGCATCCTCCTCAGGGTCCATCTCCATCTGGATGGCCTCCAAAGGCTCCACGTCCAGGATGTTATCGGCATAGTCCAGTGGAGGCTCCTCGTCATCAAAAGGAGGGAACCTCATTCGCTTGAAGTGTCGTCTGTCTCTCTTCTCACGACGCATCATGATCCACATGGACCTAAGGGGAACCAGAGTCTCAAACCAACCAGGGCGCAGTTCCTGTGTTCAGCCATAAATCTTGCTCTACAAAAGATCCGTCCTAAAAAGTGAAGGGCCCTACCCCCACTGTGCAATGTAGACTGGCTCAATGACCCATGGGATCTCATTGACGAAGGAAATTGCTCCGGTGATGTGGTAGAGTACCGGAACATCTCGGATCTGCTCCCAGGGCATGGGCATGTTCTCCAGCAGCTTCAGGACTGCGTGGGGCATGTATTTAAGAGCTCTGGAGGAGAAAAAAGGAAATGTGAATGCACCCAAACAGTCAATACAGCACAGATCCTTTAGAAGAATCATAGCACAAAAAAGCTAGATGCAGCGATAAGAGTAGCCAGACTGAGCCGCTTACCCAAGATAAACCCTTTTGTCATGGCGGAACTTGCGGTTGGTCATGTCTCCATGGTCCCTGATGATCTTACGCACGTGTTCCGGAGGCATGTCTTCTTTCTGGGCATCCACGAAGCCAAACTTCCGCTTCTCCGAATAGCGCTTCGCCTGCAGCTGCTGCCATTTCCGAGCTGAAGGACGGCATCATTCACACGTGAAAAACATTCGCTTCCGCGGCGGCGATGCCGTCAAACGACAATTCATTTTCAGGGCGCAACTCTACAAAGCTTCCATCATCAGCACTGCAAGCTACTCCACACCCGTCAAACCCCCACCTTTCTCCTGCAGTTTCTCCTCAGACATGTAGTCGGGCATCTGGCTCGGGGTGGGGATCCCAGCAGGGATGCCTGGGGGAATCCCCGGAGGCATGGCTCCAGGTACAGGTCTGTAGGGGAACGCAGCTGCCATGGCGGCTGGACCTGCAAGAGCAAACGCGTCACAATGCCGGCAGCAGCACTGCTGGTACCACAGCACACGTGGATAAATAACACGCGGATTCCACCGTACAGATACCGGGTAGATGGAAATCGTGAGCTTTTCCAAAGGACGAGTCAAAGATCTTAAGCATTTTCTTTACAGTCGACAAAAAATATGGACAAAAGCAGCGTTGCCGGCAGCGCAGACATCACCCCGCTGACTCGGATGTATGCCCTACCCTGTACAAAGCTAAAAATGCACAGCGAATCATACAGAAACAGAGTATAAAGCGGACGATAGCAAAGGTGCAGGATCCAGAAACATGATTTATCATTCCCAGTCCGGCTCAGATGAGGCGGCTGCAGGACGGTTCGTTGTAAAGCCGGGTGGCCGCCGATGGAAACGCGCCGGCGGGAGTAGAGAGGGAAAACATCCAGAATATTCCAAGAAACAGCATGATAACAAAACTGAGCTCATTGTGTAACATACTGATCTACAAGCCTACAAACAAAGGGAAAGGCGGACGCGGTGCGCATTAACCGACCGTGATGCGTCAGCCGACTGCAGCTACTTACACGGCAATTAAAGCAAACTCAAACTCGCAATGGCTGATCTCATAACCCACCGTGAATTACGTAGGTTTGCCCAACATAAAATAACGATTTACTCCGGCCTCCATCCGTCACTAGGCGAACGGAAGCATATTAAGCATGCTGCTAGGTAGCGAATAGCACAGGCCATGTTGCCAGGAAGCGCCGCGGGAGAATTTAACGCGTCCGTCGTGCAATAAACCTCACTGCAAACTCACCTCCTTTACCACAGCAACCGATCTGTACCGAAATCGCCTTTCTCCGCGAACAATCACAACCACATTACTCAGACGCACCCGAATCCGGCTCCCCTGCAGAAGACTGGCGTTATTTTCACGTTAGCTGCTCGCGTAGAATGGCGGACAAAGTCGAACGACGCACGATGTTCGTATTGTGCCGGCATTCACGAACGACAGCTACGCCAAAGTGAGCGTTTTCTGCGAATGGGGATACGCGAAGTCACTACGCAAACGTAAGAGGGCGCCTCCAAAAATAATTCCCGGATGTTAAAATGTAACTTTATTTAACAAATATGGGAGAGCGCTGAGCAGCGATCTGTATCGAGATGAACTCATTTTGTTAAGTCCGGGCGTTTACACGGTTTACTGGACATATTTTGCAAAATTGTAATGTGAATAAAGCCAATGGTGACACAGAAGTAGCCACACAAAAGCGTAGTGCATGTGCGTGATAATGCTTTAGAAATAGGCCTACTGCTAAAATAAAATATCACAAAATAAAATCGTAAAGTAATACAAGTTGTAGCTTTGATTGGGGACGCTAACATCGATATAAGGCTTCTTAATGAAGTACATATAGTGACTTAATATAAAAATAAAAGATTATTTTTCACTTAAAGTTTTCGATTGTTGGAGACACACACAAAAACTATTCCATTAAATCAAGTTCACCACAAATAACCAAGAATTACAGCCATAGAAGTTACACAGGACATAATACTGACAGAACTTTATGCCATCCTGCCCATCACTGTTAAAATAGTGCACATACTCTTTATTAACTCACATGGTCATAAAATCCTATTTGCCACACATTATAGGGCAGGTGAAAAAATGTAATTTCTCTAAAGATACTGGTGGCACATGTGCACTATATTGCCAAAAGTATTGAGACACCCCTCCAAATCATTAAATTCAGGTGTTCCAATCACTTCTGTGGCCACACGTGTATAAAACCAAGCACCTATGCATGCGGACAACTTCTACAAACATTTGTGAAAGAATAGGTCACTCTCAGGAGCTCAGTGAATTTAAGCGTTGTACCATGATAGGATGCCACCTGTGCAAAAAGTCAATTTGTGAAATTTCCCTGCTGCTAAATATTCCACAGTCAACTGTTGGTGGTATTCTAACGAAGTGGAAGCAACTGGGAACAACAGCAACTCAGCCACAAAGTGATAGGTCATGTAAAATCACAGAGCGGGGACAGTGCATGCTGAGGGGCACAGTGTGCAGAAGTCACCAATTTCTACACAGATCCCTAACCTCAACCCAACAGAACACTTTTGGGAAGAATTAGAGCGGAGACTGCGAGTCAGGCCTTCTCGTCCAACATCAGTGCCTGACCTCACAAATGCTCTCTGGGAAGAATGGTCAAATATCCCCGTAAAAGCAGCCCTAAACCTTGTAGAAAGCCATCCTAGAAGAGTTGAAGCTGTTATAGCTGCAAAGGGTGGGCCAACTCCATATTAAAGCCTATGTATTAATGGGATGTCATTATAGTTCATCTGTGTGTAAAGGCAGGCGTCCCAATACTTTTGGCAAGATAGTGTATTTCAACAATTTGGCCTTACACCAGGTATTTAAAAAGGCCTGCAGGACAGAAATAAGCACTCAGTAGCTATAGTGCTAAACATATTAATATGAAATTATGCTTGGGCATAATGGAGCTGTTGTTGAGAAAAAATCACGAGGTAATAAGCATGGAGAATATGAAAAGCAATCTACCTGTAGACAAGTAGATTTCATGCCAGTTTTATTCAGGTTAGTTTAGGTATGACATTCAGTACACAATAAAAAAAATATACAATCTATAAAAAAATCTAATAACAGTGCACCACAATAATACAGAATTCAGCAAAATTCTAAAATGTCTCTGGATTTAGTGGCGGCAAGACTCGTAACATTAACCCACCACCAGAGGGCGCAAATGATGTGAATTTATCATTTGAATTGCTGTGTTCTTTACGGTGGTGCGGTGGTTAGCGCTGTTGCCTCACACTTCTGGTACTAGGGGTTGAGTCTCCGCCAATGGTCGTGTGAGGAGTTTAACTGTTCTCCTCGTATCGTCCTGGGCTCTCTCTCTCCCCACACAGTCAAAAAACATGCTGAGATTAACAGGGGTTGTCAAATTTACCCTGTGTGTGCCCTGCTATGGGCTGGTGCCCCAACCTGGGTTGTTCCCTGCCTTGTGCCCATGGGCTCTGGATCCCCTGTCACCCTGAACTGGACAAGTGGTTTCAGAAAATAGATGTCTCTTGTTGATATGGTGTTTTAATGGCAGATTTTTGGACCAGCCATTGTTTGGATTAACGTTACAACCTGAAAAGGTGCATAGGCTTAAATCTTACACTTGTTCCCTCATCGAGGCACTTGACGATTTCAGCAATTATCCGTTTGTGCAAAAGGTAAATTAATTTAACAAAATTAAAACTCACGGTCTTTATTTGTCATATGCACAGTGTGGCAAAAACATACTGTGCCTGTGGTGAGGCTCATACAATCGCACATACAAAACACACGTGGCACTGAAATATAATTGGGGGAGAGGGAGAAGAAAGCCAAGTAAAAGATAATAAGCCAAATAATATAAATAAGGGAATAAGCCAGGATTAAATAAAGCAGATCTTATAAAAACAGCGAGAAAGACCAGATGACTATCAATGTCATAAAATGACAAATGTAATGGTCTAGGTTACAGATACAGTACCTAGTGCAAATATAGTAGACAATAATTACAGTAACTGGCAGTATCATGGAGTATTGGAGTTGAGTAATGTGATGGCCTGTGTGAAAAATGCCCACTAGATGATAACCTGGTAAAAGCTTATAAGCTGGATCACTAGAATCCTCTGGTATCTTGAGAGGCTTCTTCTGGCATGGTGAGTGGCCCGAATTAAAAATGTGTTAGGGCTCATCACACACTCCAAATTCGAGAACCTGCTCAGTAATAATATTTTTACATTGTGCATATAATACGAATCAAACCTCCACATACTATTCTACTTTGAAAGATGTAAATATATGGTTGCGGACTCGAACCCTGCCTCCGCCCTGCGTACGTGTGCCGAATCTACGCGGTTTCTCAGTTTCCACCGGCTGTCCTTGTGCCTAGTGCTGACCGTGCCCAAGATAAGCGGCTGGTGGCTGAATATTTTATTTGTGATATAAGCCACAATGCATTATCCGCCCTTTAATGATGATTAAGTGCGATTTGCTATAGAAGATTCTGAAGTGAAATCGCGTCGCGTTTACGGGCGTAACCGGGGTTATCAGAGATCATTAACAAACTTAGGGGGGGAAAAAACGATATACGCCTTCATTAAAATGACACAAGTTCACCTCGGTAAACAAGACGGAATGACACCGAACCCTCGCGCGTAGACGCTCGCGCAAGAGATACGCAAGTTGCTTCGCGTAACCTCGCCGCTCTATTACGGGCGCTCACGCGGAAACCATTACGTAATGTTTCGAGAATACCGCCCGCTTTCTTTTGTCGTTATTTAAAACCCCCCCGAGCAAGGATAAGTGACCAGAATCTTCAGCGCCGACATATGACTAAATAATTCGTCGCATCGTTCGTCCAAGCTGTTACTGATATGTGTCAATAAAATTAAAAAAAAAATACGGTATAGTAATTCATTAGCTCCACGGACTAACTTTTGTGGCGGATGAAGACAACGCGGGGCGCCGCGGTGATATATATTCCGCGGCGCAGGCTCGGTGAGCTGATAGCTATTGTGTGGGCAGGCGAGGGAAGCGGGCCGCGGTGCCGGGACGGTCTGTTTAAACACGGTGACACATAGCGGGAAGCCGTTTGTCGGCGTACCGTTCCCAGAAAGGAGCAGACGCCCGTCCCCCGTACCCCCAGCGTCTCGAAACCCATGAGCGGTTGGCTTACGAGCGTTTCGGTTAGACAGCTAGCCGCCGGGAAGAGGGTTACGCGTTCGGGGGGGCTCTGAGGACATGAGCCCGTTCGGACCCGGGGCTGTGTAGCGGTGCTGTCTGGCCGGCGGGGCAAGGCAGGATAAGCGGGGGGAGTGTGCGATGTAGACCGCCTGGCGGAGGACGGGGATGGTCGTGCCGAATGATGCGGTCTCTCACGGTCACGGCGGCGCCGCTCGCTCTCGGTCCCGCGGCCGCCCACAAATGACACCGCAGCCCGGGCCGACATCAGCCGTGCGCGGTGGGAGGTAGAGGCGAGCGGGGGGACGTCGCCTCTTTCCTTGCGTTTTTTTATTTCGTGTCCTTCCTCCCCTGATGTTTTGAAGCCTGTCTCTATCGGGCCGGTTCGTCATGCGCTCGCTCCCGGCGGCGCGCCGCCGTCACCGAGCCGCGGGGACAGACCCGCGCGTCCGCCGCGTCGCCGCCGTCGGCACCATGTAGCCCCCCGACGCATCTCTTCGAAGTGCCTTCTGCTTTTTTTTTCCCCCTTTCGTGCGGCTCGACGAGGGCGACCGACGTGCCGAGCAAGTTCGCCGATGTGGGTCAGAGGAGGATGACAGCTGGCACGGCTTTCCCCCAGTGCCTATAGCGGCCATGCGTAGTGGTCGGCTGCAGCCTCCAGAGCTTCATACGGCGTCAGTGACACTCGGATCCAGACGAAAAGGAATAAACTGTATACTATCGCACCCGGAGGGAAGCGGATCGCATGCCTATCTAGCCGGACCACCTCCATGGATGTGATGGGACGGCCCCGCCAGCCCCCAGCCTGCGAGCAAAGTGAACTCGTACCCGGATTTCTGTGCATTCTTGGCCCGAATAAAACGAGGCTTTACTGATGGTCTCCATTTAGGACGGCGGAGTCAAAACGGCACTAACGGGGCGGAACGACGCGTCGCCGAAGCCGCCTGCGTCGCCAGTGCTCTCCAGTTCTTGTCACTTATGCTCGCTTCATTGCCGCAGGGAATTCTGGCCGCATATTAAAAACGTTTCATATCGGCACCTCGGACTGCGCCGCAGGACATGGAGGCGGTCGGGGACTTTGAGTACAGTCGAAAGGACCTGGTTGGTCACGGAGCTTTTGCCGTGGTGTTCAAGGGGCGGCACAGGAAGGTGAGCATCCCCCTTCGCATGCTTCGCTTAGACCGGACCGGTGTGGCACGATGCTGGCTTTGGAAAGAGCGAGCGATCTGGGCTAAGAAACCACGGCGGCCTGTCAGGCTGATTGATGCCACCCCCCCCGAATGCCACCCGCTCATTCATAAAGATCCGGCCGGAGCCGTTCAGTGGGCGCACATCGGCGTCCCTCCTGGCTCCGGTTACAGGGGCCCTCCCATCATTATTTTTAGCATTCATTATTGCCTTATATTCAGTTATGCTGCATTCCGCCGTGTTTCTCGCGTAGGTGTTTGACACTCATGACACAGGCGCACAGCTCTCATAATGCGGCTTTCATTCGGAGCCGCGGCGTCCTGCAGGGCTGAGTACCGATGCGTCGCTGTGCATGTACACAGCGGGCTCCCGTAGAGCCGGAGCATTTCCGAAAGCTCGGCACGGTTATACGTAGCGTCTCTGCCGTTGGTAGTGAGCGCGTCGGCACGCGTGTTTCTAAGAATAAAGCGGCCGTCGCCGTTCACGCGTGTGTGACATTGGCCTCCTCTCGGAACAAACGTGGCCAGCATGTGATGCGGGGTATTTATAACACCTTGCATCTGCGCTCCGTTTATTCCAGCTCGGATAATGGGGCGCGATCGGCCTCGTCCTCTCCGTGGAGGTGACTCCCTGGTGGCCAGAGCCCCCCCCGCCCGTCGTCTGCCTCTTAATCCTTTGGTCTGTCCGCGTCCGTTAAGCCGTCGCGTAGTGGCACTGGCCTGTGTTATATGAATGGAGGGCGTGTCGCCCCGCCCCCACCCGTCATTCATAACTGCAGCCCTAACCTTTCCTAAGGTGCCAGCCTGCATTTTGCTGACGAGTTCAAGCATTTCTGCTGATATGTTACAGCCCAGCTGAAGCTGAATTTGTCGTGTGGGCAAGCACCTAGCCACACTGAATGTCATGGTTTGATGGTGTGCAGAATTAGCATCTGTGTGGTATGACGTGATGGTTCTGTTTTGGTGAGTGTGGGATTATGGCCAGCATGTGTGGTGTCTGTCACTGAATGGGGCGCATCGGTTGGCACGGTCACACCACACGCGTGTCAGTCTGCCGGTGACAGGGCATGAGTGCTTAATTTCTGCAGTGCTGTACTTTTATCTATTGTGATTGTAAAACAGCCTCAAGGTAGAAAGAGAGAGGCAGGCCGCTGTGTGGTTGTCATTGCTTTGGTGATATTGTGGCTTCTGAGTTTATCCAGTTCGTAAAGCTAGTGTGCTGTCATTGTTCTTGTCTGCCAATCAGTTTGTGCTTTTACATTGTACCCACCACCCTCTGCCGTCTCAAGCACGGGAAAACGCAGGCCACACAGTGCCATCTCTCATTAATTGCTGGTTCGAATCCCCAGCTAGCAAGTACCACTGAGGTACCCTGAGCAAGGTACCTCCCCCAGGCACTTATCCTGTCCGCTGTTATGTCACATGGGTTAAATGCAGAGGGCACATTTCATTGTTGTGTGCTGTAGTGTTGTCAGTGACGATTAATCATTTTCACTTTCTGTCCACGCCCTCCCAACCCCCCAATGCAGAAGACTGACTGGGAGGTGGCGATCAAGAGCATTAATAAGAAAAATCTGTCAAAGTCTCAGATCCTGCTTGGCAAGGAGATTAAAATCCTAAAGGTGAGTTCTGCTGAGCCAGAGAGCCGCATAGCTATGTTTTGAACTGGAGATGTAAGTAGTTATATGATAAAATTAATAATAATAGTATTGCACTCAAAGCTCCATTTACTGTACATGTGGTTATTGTTATGCCTGCTGTGTGGACTTCACTGGTATGATTTAACTTCTCCCTTCAGGAACTTCAGCATGAGAACATCGTCGCTCTCTACGATGTGCAGGTAATCTTCTTTGATTTTGTGCATCTCTCTGAATAATGGTGTTCATGTTTTGTATGACGTGTGACCAGCAGTGACCCTGAGTAGAGGGTGAACCTTATTGTGCACCACATGTCATTCTGGGTAATGCAGTGAAGCTGACATTCCAGCCCTGGGTGGTTCTCCTGTGTGAGGCAGTTTGGGCAGCTGTGCCCTCTTTGGTGCCCAGTGGCGTACGGGCGTGCAGGCGACCCTGATAATGCTTGTGTTCCTGTGGGGCGCATTTTCACACAGCTTGTGGCTGAGTTGGGTGGGGGGGGGGTGGGCTCTGGCACCTCCTGGTTGAACCAAGCCATCTGGCAGTACATGAGTGGGATGAGAGTGGCAGGAGGTACACCATAGCTTTGTGGGTCACAGATGGTGGACGTGAAGTGATGGGCCCAGCAGGTATGGAGAGCACCTGGAACGCCTCCTGTTGACAGCTGACCTTTTTCCCCAGTCCTCTTCGTTTTGGCATCGGTGGTGATGGGGCTCATACGATTCATTATGCAGCCCCCCTCCCTCCGACCCCAATTAATGAAAGGAAAGATGGTCTCTGTCAGCTACATGCTAAAGGACGGACTGCCTAGGGGGTGCTCTTGGGCCACACAAAAACGAAATCACCAGGATTCATGTTTAAAGTTTTCCTTCTGTAAGGAAGCCATGTACGCAGCTTGTAGGAAGTGTGGAAGGGCCTTTCTGAAAGCGTGTCATCGACCTGTGTCTATTTTTGGTTCTTCCTGTCGCTGCGGCCTGAGCGAGGCAGGGGCTGACTGCTTAATGGGCCCCATGCTTGTCGACACTATAATTGCAGCCCCTGATGGAGCTGCTGGCAGTGCGGGGGTTGACTGTAATGATGGGTTGCTCCTGCAATCTGGAGGACTAACGGCACCATGCAGACCCATTTAAATACCAGCGCAGTTATCCTGATAAGTGGAACACCGTTAAGATTGCTAAAGAACAGGGCATGCTGGGCCTGCAGGGAGAGGCATGAGCTCAGTTTGTTTACAGTGTGAGTGAGCCAATGGGAAGCAGGGTGAAGGCAGGGCAAGAAAGGGGGAAGCAAAGCCAGCAGCCAATAGCAGCATAGGGGCGGGTCATCCTGCCTGCAGCCATCCACTCGTCTATCAGCTCTAGCAGAACAAAAGCTGAATTTGCTGCAGTAGAACACGCTGTTCCAGTGGAGGGGCTCTGTTTGTTTTTCTCAGAATTTACTTTCATCCCGAGACTAGTGGACTGGGGGCGGGGGGGCGAAGTGGGGCCAGAAGGAGAGCGCTGAGTGTGGGAGGAGGTGTATCGAGAGGGGGACAGAGGGCCCCTAATGAGGCCTGCCTTTCTTGGAAGCCGGGTCACTCTTGGGTTGCTGAGTTCCAGTGGTTTGGTTTCATCGCACCCCTCGATACTGTTATAAATCTTCAGAGAGAGAGAAGAGGAAAGTCTATATCAACCCCCCTTCCTACACTGTTCTGCTTTATATGTATGGGAAGCATTTAACACTAGAAGTGCAGTTTCCCACGCCACTCAACGTCAAGTTCCTTTAATCGTCAAGCAAGCATACTTTGGAGTAAGAAGCCCTTTTATTTGTGCTAATGTGTCATTAGTGTTGATAACGACAGCGAAGACCCTTAACCAAAAAGCTATAATGTTCCTAACCGTGTGGCTGTTCTGCAGTACGGAGTTTTTTAGGCATGCCTCATTATCCTCATCAGTCATGAACTTCATACTCATTTGACATCACAGAAGCAGCACGAGATGGGGATTGTTTGGCCGGTGCCGTGTTCGCAAGGCTGCCAGTAGATGCTCTGCTTGTAACAGGTGACCCAGGCCTTTGCCAGCCGTCAGAAGAGTGGTGCAGTGGTGCCATCTCTCTCCTGGCCTCTGCGAGCTTTGTCTGTACCTCCAGAGACCAGCTAGAGTTACCGATACTCAGCCTGGTGACTCAAGAATTGCGAAATGTTTTCAGTGCTGTTGAGCGGCCGCGACTGAGCTGCTTGCCAGTTCCTGTCGGTGAGGAAGTAAACAAAGCCACGTTCCCATTCGCAGTGACCATCACGTCAGCTGCTTTCGTGGAAAAGTACATGATATCTTAATGTTGGCTTCACTAAATGGACACTATTTACACTGCCAACTCTGAGGCCTTGTTAGGGGAGGAAAGTGGTTTATGGGGTCTCACTTAAGATGGTTCAATGCCTTTTAATCATGACAATGAGACACTTTCTGGAGCGGGGAACCTTCCCCAATCCAGAGGGGGCAGCACACACTGTGACCTTGGCTGATTATCTCAAATGGGCAAGCTGAGACTCTGCTGCTGATGGCATTTGATGGTGCTTTGGCTAAGGAAATTACCAGGTGTCTCTGACAATACTTCCTGGCCAAGTGAAAGGCTTTCAGACTGCCTGTGATTTATTTATTTTTCTTTCCTGTGACGCCTCTGTGAGTTGATTTTGCTGTTAAAGGTGTGATTATCTGGCCTCATCACCGAATCATCCTGATGGGTTTTGAAAGCTGACAGTAATATGTACTTAAAAATAATGTGAGGAATTTAAAATGTTTCCTCGCCATCAGGTGATCTGTACACGGCTGCCGTTTCGACATTGGGCCACTTTGGGCTGCTATTTCAACATTACCCAGAGGAACACTGTGCCATAAGTCGTGCCTCTTCTTAAAGCTTGTGAACAGTGTGTATACAGTATAGTGTGTGTGTGTGTGTGTGTGTGTGTGTTGATATCTTAACCCTTACGATCTCACTTCTTTTCCAGGAAACGCCCAACTCTGTGTTCCTTGTCATGGAGGTAAGACGACAGGCCTGTGGGGTGTATGTTTGTGCATGTGTGTGTATCCCAGCTCCTGGTTTGTGCTACTGTGTGATGAATCACCCACTGGTGTGTGCTTCCATGTGGTCACCTGACCTTGGCGGGCAGCCATGTGACACTCAGCTGGGCCCCGCGTTGCTCAGCGCAGGAATGCTGTCAGGCAGACGAACGCCTCTGAGGTCCGGGCCAAAAATAGCCTTTCGCAGAAGCAGGCTCCCTGGAATAATCGCAAAGTGCTGTTTGTGAGCCTATATTTGGGTGACTGATCCTGTCCTCACACTGAGAGGGGACCCTGTTTTCAAATGGCACCAAAGCATCTTCTGCCGGTACAGGCCCCAGCTCTGTAGCGGGGATGATGGGTGGTGGCCTTTCATTCCCAGAGGGGGAAGCCTTTCCCGGGACGCTGAAATAAAGGGGGCGTCTGCGTGGGCCTCCTGAACCTGTGGGGGCCGCTGTCTCGCCTTCCCTCTGCCAGAGCTGCCCCGGCCACGTGCAGCAGTCGCGGGTCGCCATGTGGGCCTGGCGGCTGGCCTTGCGGTGTGCCCACCCACTCATCACTGTCTCTGTTATATACGGGGAGCATTGTCACATCATGCGGAGCCGCATACGCTGACGCTCAGACACGCATCCCAGCGATTCTCTTCTGGAGTAATAATACTGTGTTTGGCTGTCTGCGTGTGAGATGCGGCTAACTCAGACCCAGCCAGCCCGTAACTGGCTGTCAGTGTCATCCCGGCCATGTTATCCTCAGTTTACTGTGTCCTCCCCTTCCCCGCAGTTCTGCAATGGAGGGGACCTGGCAGACTATTTGCAAGGTGAGCATTCTCTGCCTCCCCCCCACACACACACACGAGCACGGCTGGCCGCTGTGGATGTAATGTGCTATGGCACTGATCAGGATAACAGCCCGGGTGCAGCTCTGCCTTTTTCGCAGCGTTGTCCTCCCTCCAGTCACTTGGAAGACAAATGCATGGCTGTATGGGTACCTCAGAAATTCAGGCTCTTCAAGAGTACTTTAAGCTGCCCTTTAAGCTAATCATTTGTAAATGGTATAAGTAGTTAGAGGATGGAAGGATGGATGGATAGATGCAAGGAGGGAGTCTTGTACTAAAGATAATGGCTGCAGTTCCATGCGGGTACGCAGGTGAGACGCCATGTGGGATGTACAGTGCGACCACCTGCATTCACATTATGCCACCATACCGGATGAGGGGGGGGCGTCCATCTGTAGCCCCCCCACCCCAATCTGACATGGCATTGTTTCCAACCCCCCACATCCGACATGGTGCTCAGACCCGCGGAGCATTGGCACAGTGAAATACCAGGGCCTGGTGGGCAAGCTGGCTGTCCGGAAGGCACAGTGCTGGGGGCAGGGGGCTCACTGCCGTGTCGGACAGGAGGACATGGGCAGTACGATGGTGGTTGGGGGGGGGGGGGGGGTACCATGCTGCCCGGTTGGAAGTGGGCGGTATCCATCACAGCGGCACTAGATTTCCTCCTTACAAGCTCAATGGACTCACCTCTGGAGCCAGGGGCTTCTTTTCAGTTTCATCACTGTTTGCCAATTACCTCCATCCATCCATTTTCTGCCACTTATCCCGGGCCGGGTAGTGGAGGGATGCCCTGGCCTCCCTCTCCCCGGCCACCTTCTACCGTGGCATTCCCTGGACAGCCGGCCTCCTCCCAGTTGCACATGCCCGAAAACACCTCCCCAGGGAGGCTTTCAGGAGGCATCCTAGATGCGCAGATGCCTGAACAACTTCAGCTTCAACATTCCTCCGGAATGTCCGAGCTCTTCACCCTCATATGTAGGGCTGAGGCCAGACACTCTCATTTCTGCCTTTTGTATCCGCGGGCTCATCCTTTCGGTCACTACCCAAAGCTCGCAACCAAAGGTGACGGTACATCGACCGGTAAACTGATAGCTTCGCCTTCTGGCTCAGCTCTCTTCACCTCAGCAATACGACGTCCACGTAACTGCTGATCCTGCACCTACCCGCCTGTCGATTTTGTCCCTGCTCCCTCCTTCACAGTTTGCTATATTTCCTTAATAACTGTGACTGGGATTTTAATGAAGAACCAAAGCAGCGTTTTGAGGTGAGGTGGCAGATGAAATGTGGCCTTGGATTTGTGTATAACCCAGACCCAGCAACCATCCTGTGAAATGTTCTGGGCTGGTAATGAATTCTGTCCAGCAGCTCAGGGAGGGTGCTGAGCTGGCCAAGGCGGCGGGGCGTGCTTCCCGAGAGCGCTGATGGCCTCGTTGCCTCCACAGCCAAGGGCACCCTGCGGGAAGACACTCTACGCGTGTTCCTGCAGCAGATCGCCGCCGCCATGAAGGTCCTCAGCAGCAAGGGCATCATTCACCGCGACCTCAAGCCGCAGAACATCCTGCTGTCCTACGTGGGCCGCAGGAAGTCCAGCCTGAATGGCATCCGCATAAAGATCGGTGAGCCTGTCGTCCACAGCGCTGCTCTCTGCAGTCAGGCTAACCTCTCCCCCCGCAGTGGCCCCCACCCCGTGAGCGCTGACTCTGCTCCCCCCCCCCCCCACAGCCGACTTTGGTTTTGCACGCTACCTGCAGAGCAACATGATGGCGGCCACGCTGTGCGGCTCCCCCATGTACATGGTGAGTGTGGGATCGCCAGCCCCATCCCCCCCCCACGCTTGAGGCCCCCAAACTCTTCTCTAAAGACTCCTCCTGACC
>JAODKL010000037.1:10889807-10901318 GCA_026780765.1 Petrocephalus schoutedeni
GTGTCTGCCTCCCCACTCCTGCCCGCGGCGCGTCGGACGCCGCCGCAAAGCTGCCAGCGCCGGCAGCTCATCTCTTCCGGGGATCGCGCCTGGCCCTTAAAGGGGCCAGGTCCGTGGAGGACTCCTTTCCGCGAGTTCCCCGGAAGCCTGCTCCCGCAGCCCCGTCTGCGCCAGTGTCTGCAGCTCCTGCTCCCGCAGCCCCAACTGCAGCTCCAGTTCCCCTGGCAGCCCCGCCTGCAGCTCCAGGTCCCCTGGCAGCCCCGCCTGCAGCTCCAGGTCCCCTGGCAGCCCCGCCTGCAGCACCGGTTCCCCTGGCAGCCCCGCCTGCAGCACCGGTTCCCCTGGCAGCCCCGCCTGCAGCTCCGGTTCCATTAAGCAGATGATTGCAGAGACCTCTAGTGGCGGAGTCCTGGCCAATGACTGCCTAGTGCACTACACTGTCAGCGCACTGCCCTTTGGAGGCGTGGGTGAGTAACCCTCTCTGTCGACCACCAGGTGGCGCTTCAGGGCTGTAAGCTAAAGGCTGCCAGGTTCAGGGCCCACAAAGGCTGAAGGTCCCTGATTTTTTTTACACATTCAGCATGAGCCTAAGCCTCAGTAAACGTATGAATGGTTTAGATGACATATTGCCAGCTCCCTCCAAATCCAGCCAGAAAGTTGAAAATTTTGTATTTTTATGTCATTACTTGTTTTATAGTTGGTAATTTGGTGGAACAAACTCTCCCTAGATGTCCAACCAGCTGAGTCACTGAATGTCTTCAAGCGACAACTACCTCTTTCAGAAATATCTGTATTAGCACTTCTGGTATTATACTCTGAGCTCTTTTTCTGAATTAAAAAAAAACCTGTATTTTTCCAACAGAGTATTAGATAGATGGTATTCATAGTCTGGGTTTTATTGAGCCAGTATTGGGAAAAATTCATTTATAGTCTTAAAGCACTTTTGTAAGTCGCTCTGGCTAAGGGCGTCTGCCAAATGCTGTAAATGTGAATCCATTGGAAGATCCATCACTTCCAGTAGAAAAGCATCACCAGCCTTTATCAGAAATCCAAAGGTTAATTAGTATGTTTTATGACTGCATATCACATTGTAAATGGCAGTGTGTAGCTTGAGCCTGAGCCATGCCTAGCCACATACCGCCGTGTGACGTGTAACGTGTCCCGCGGTGTTCAGGACACAGCGGGATGGGCCGCTACCACGGCAAGTGCACCTTCGATCAGCTGAGCAACCTCCGCAGCTGCCTCGTCAAGAGCCTGCGCCTGGAGGCGCTCAACAAGATGCGCTACCCGCCCCACACCGCCGAGAAGCTGCGCTGGGCCCGCGTCCTGCTGCTGACCCGCGTCCGGCTGGGCCGCCTCCACCAGGTGGCGCTGCTGGCGCTGCTGGGTGTGCTGGCCGCCTTCGTGTACAGGGTAAGGGCCCCCCCAGAAACCCGGCGGCTCGGTAATGACGGCCTGATTGTAGGATCCCTGCCATGGGTGTCTTCAGGCTGCTGTCGTCACCTGGAGCGCGGCCTGGAAAATGGCCCTTAATCACATGGTATCATCTTCCAGGTAAAGGGGTGCAAGACAAGCGGGTGGCTGTCACAGTGCTCACTGACGCGCACTCAGGTGTGCTTCACTGTCTACACAGGACTAATGTTTACATGAGAGCTCAGAAGAGCTTTATCGCATGGTTATCTCAGTATCAGTAATCGCTGTTGCTTTGCCCCTTGGAGGAAATAAGGTGTGTTTCCAGTCCAAAGGACAAGGTGAGCGCTTCAGGGGGGCCTGACTTTGAAGTCAATGCCCTTAGTGGCGTTTAATCTTGCTCTCTCAATCAGTACCATTGTCTTAGTTGAGTGTCATCCTACCTGTGTGCCCAAAGCCCCCCTCAAGCATCTGCCGGGATGCCAGCTGGGTGTTTCTGTGCAGATTTGGATCCTGATCTCTGGGCTTTTTTTTGTGTGTGTTTCAGAGGTTCATTAAGTAAGAGACCGTGGACGGGGGTCCAATGCCTGGGTCTGGAACAGGAAACCGAGGGCCCAGGAGGGCCTTGGTGAAATGGGAGATGGACCCAGCACTGCCTCTAAGCAAACGGAGAGAGCTGAAAATGTGAAGATGACACATGCTGCATATAGTTAATAAATTATGGGATATCGACCTAGCTTCCTTGCCACCTTACGCAAAACTTAACTTGGGACACCCCCGTACCAATTTGGCATCATTTAACTTCCTCCTTATTGCGGGTCGTTCAGTGACACTGGGCAGCCGCCTGTTCCCACGGAGAGGGCCCAGGGTGACTTGCACTGTCCTTAACAGTGGGGTGCAATATCAATTAAAATTCTGTCAGTATTAGCAGGGTTTAGATCTCTCACGCATCTGGTGTACCTGACACTCATGCTTTCAGACTCACGCTCACGCAAGAAAAAACAGCTGTTTGCCCGGTCGGAAAAAACGGGGTTATAACAGCGCCGATATTGCCGGGTCACCAGAAAACCAATAAAACTTTTATTTTTATAATGACTGCACCGTACAATTCCATTTACACTACACTTAAAAATACCATTAGCGTTTTGAATTATAATACAAAAACAGATGAACTGCAACTATGATTTTAAAGTTTCTATAATATCATTAATCATTTTATTACAACGCAAAGTAATGGCTTGCCTTTAAATATTTAATAGGCCTATGTACAAAGCTGTTACACTCCGTTGCTAGGCAAGACCAGAGGCGATCCTAGGGTCTGTTGGGGCCCCGAGCAAAAATTCACTGGGGGCCCCCCCTCTAACCAGTTTTTGTCATCATAACCGATAATAATGCGCACGATTTGCAGATTAATAACTTCTCTGATAAAGTTCAAAGGAATGAACGTTCAAAACGTAATTGCCACTACCGTAGTTTAAAGTGTCAGCTCTCATTCGCCATCTAGTGGTTTGGGGGCCCCAAGCAGCTGCCTGCCCTGCCTGCTGACAAGATGCGCCTCTGGGCAAGACAAATGGTTAAGTCGCCCAGAAGTTATAACGTAGAGGTGGGCAATCCCTGGCAGTAGGTACTTTAAACACATAAAGTTACGAGAAAACCAAATTCAAGCTAAATCTCCGTTGTCATGGTTATGATCCGTTGTATTCAAATGCAGTCATCAGTGCAAAATGCTTTGTTTCATATGCACATTCTATCTGTTATGACTATTTTTTCTCCTTAAAAACATGCTTCAAATATGCCTAATAAAATTCTTATAAATCATACTCAGTGTTTGTTCTTCCCGTCCTCGTGTGCATTTGCATTCTAAATGCTGCCCCTGCTTTATAAACCCGCCGTGGTTTACATTCCTTCGTAAAGGTGGCATTACCTGCTTATTCGCGCTCTCTGATTGGCGGCTGCCGTGCGCTGGTCCCGCCCACCGCGCCTTCACCCTCCGCCGCAGCTGGCCGGCGCGCGCTATCGGCGAGGCCGCTCACAGCTGCACGGTGAGTCTGTTTGCAAACATCAGCGAGATGTATATCATTTTGCAACTGAATAGGCAAGCCTTTACCGAAAGCATGCACATGATACTTAATATTCTATAAAATGGGTACCAGCGTATTTTAAAGTAAGTGCGTTTGAAAATGAATTAGAAATTAATTAATTTAATTAAAATGTATTGCGCTTCAGAACGTAATTTCTCCCCCACACGCATTTTCAGGCGATTTTGCCTGCAAGTCCAACTCCCTTGTGCCGTTAGGAACCTTGTACATTAAACCAAAGCAAGCTCAGCTATATTTCACTTTTTATGGTGTCTGCAAAATCCGTTTGTTTTTTTTGCATTCTGCGTAAATGCATTTGGATCGATCCATTTGATATTACTACAGGAGCCTTGTTGTGCTGCGGACCCCTGCACATCTGCACATCTTTCCGCAGTTAAACGTGTCTGTCCGATTGTTGTTCTTTTTACTTGTTCGTTTCACTATCAGAGGTATTTATGTGGCCGCTCAGATCGTAAAAGAGCGTCGTGGCCCAGCGGACCAAGCTATGCTGACCATGCCATTATTTATTTAGTTTATTTAACTTGAAGTAGGCCTATACATGTTTTTAAGGAACTTTTTAAGGAAAAAAAATCTCATTAAGGACAACTGAACTCGTTGTAACGAGTTAAAGCTTTCAATTAATGTTTAAATGACTAATGTGTTGTCTTTCATGCTCAGATTTACTTACAATAGAAAACGGTAACAGATAGACGTCTTTCCCATTTAGGTGTGGCAGGACAAAGTTTGCTATTGTTGTTGAGATTTTGGAATTTCTTACTCTTAAAGGTCCTTTACCTGTGAAAATTCTCTGCAATATTTCGATGACTTCCTCAGTGTCACCCATGGAGAGGGAGCTGGTTGACCGCACCAGGGCTGCATACCAGTCTGGGAGGTCTCGACCTCTGCAGTTCCGGCTGCAGCAGCTGCGGGCCCTGCGCAGGCTGCTCTCGGAACAGGAGGCGGCGATTTCGGCTGCACTCAAACGAGATCTCAGTAAGGTGAGGGCTTCTGGTTTCCGAAGGACTGACCAGCCAATCGGCTTCTCTTGTCTGGAGGGGTGGGCCTTACTGCACAGCCAATCATGGAGCATGTGGATCTTTGCTCATTCGATCTGTCACAGAGCCACTTTAACGCGCAGCTCTTTGAGCTGATTGGTTTGGAGACGGAGATCGCATTGGCTCTGGACAGGCTGTCGGAGTGGGCGGCCCCCAGGCCCGTTGAGAAGAACCTGCTGGCCATGTCGGTGGAAGTCTATGTTCAACCCGAGCCCCTTGGGGTGGTGCTCATCATTGGGGCCTGGAACTACCCCTGGGCCGTCACCCTGAAGCCCCTCGTGGGCGCCATTGCAGCAGGTACCTCGGCAGTTCCTTAACCGGCAGCTCTCACACCCACCATGATGATGATGATGATGATGATGATGATGATGATGATCTTCTCCTCTCTTCTCGGCAGGTAATGCAGCTGTGGTGAAGCCGTCAGAGATCAGCCAGCACTCTGCCAGCCTACTGAAGGAGCTCCTGCCTCAGTATCTGGACACGGTCATTTACCTTCGTCTCCCTTCATAATCATCGTGATCCTGATAATCCTGATGTCAGTACTGAGTGTTTGTCCCTCAGGAGCTGTACCCCGTGGTGATGGGCGGGGTCCCGGAGACCCAGGAGCTGCTGCGGCAGCGCTTCGACCACATCTTCTTCACGGGCAGCAGCGCGGTGGGGAAGGTGGTGATGGAGGCGGCCGCCCGGCACCTGTGCCCTGTCACCCTGGAGCTGGGGGGCAAGAGCCCCTGCTACGTGGACAAGGACTGCGACCTGGCTGTGGCCTGCCGGTGAGTCGCCCGCAGGGTGGGGGGGTGGACGTCCCAAGCCCGACTTCACACCCTGTATGGGTACGTGTGCTCGCATCCACAGCCGCATCACCTGGGGCAAATTCGTCAACTGCGGCCAGACGTGCATCGCGCCCGACTACGTGCTGTGCGAGCCCGCCATCCAGGACCGGCTGCTGCAGGAGATAGAGCGCACTCTGGAGGTGCTGTATCTTACGGGCCGCCTCGGTCGCAAAGCCGCGACTGACGTCTGTGCATTTGTGTACCAGCAGCATGGCATAAGTGGGTTGAGTGAGTTTGATTGTACATGGGACGGGTCACACACGGGTCGTGCAGGAATTCTATGGCGACGACCCTCGGACTTCCCCGGATTATGGTCGCGTTGTCAGCGAGCGCCACTTTGATCGCCTGATGACTCTGATGGATGGCTGCAGCGTTGCATTGGGGGGACAGAGTGACAGAGCGGAGCTCTATATCGGTATGGTTCCCACCGTCATCGTTGTTACATTTTCAATTTCAAAGCACTCTTTGGTCTGCAAAAACATCAAACGGAATGACTCCTTTTGCATGATATAAAAAGATATCTGATGGCAGGTCGCCGCCAACGTGCCTTCATATGTGCTTCATGATTTTCCTGACCCTAAACTGCCTCACAGGCTGAAATATTTGGAGCAGTGGGTTTATCCTGCTGGGTATCCCCTGCTTCGGAATTGCAGCACTTGCGATCTGTGTCCTCTCCAGCTCCCACGGTCCTGAGGGACGTGGCCCCCAGCAGCCCGCTGATGCAGGAGGAGGTGTTCGGGCCCCTGCTGGCCCTCGTCAGCGTCGATGGGGTGGATGACGCCATCCGCTTCATTAACCAGCGGGAGAAGCCTCTGGCCATATACGTGTTCTCCTCCAGCAGGAAGGTGAGATTCCAGAAAGACCCGGAACGGCACCCGGCGGACGAAGAGCCGGATTCACTCCCCATGCTCTCTCTGCCCCCCCCCCCCCCTCAGGTAATCAAGAAAATGCTGGCGGAGACATCCAGCGGAGGGGTGACCGTGAATGACGTCATGATGCACTACACTCTGAGCTCCCTCCCCTTTGGGGGTGTCGGTGAGACTGGGATCACGTCGCTATGTGGAGGGAGGCGAGCCCCTGTGCAGTGTTAATATGTGAAATTTGCCTACCGGTTAATGATGCTCTGGGGTCAGATTGACCCCAATCACTGCACAGGGGTTTAGTGTAGCTTCTAAACGGGCAGGATGAACGGACCAAGCTAAGCTGACCAAGTCAGACTGACGGGGGCCATGCCGAGCGGGCACAGCTGAGCGACCGGAGCTGACTGGAGGGCCTGTCTCCCGCAGGCCAGAGCGGCATGGGCCGGTACCACGGCAGGCACACTTTCGACCAGCTGAGTAACCAGCGTGCCTGCTTCGTGACATCGCTCGCACTGGAGGGCTTCAACAAGGCCCGATACCCGCCGCTGTCCCACGGCCGGCTGCGTAAGACCCGGTGCTGCTTACAGACGTGGCTGTGCAGCTGTGCCGGGGCCTCCATCCTGTGGGGGGTGCTGTCCTCCATTCTGGCTCTGGGGCTGCTCGTCTTATTACTGGTCATTCTGTTCAAGGTGAGCGGGTGGCACATGGAGCTGTCAGGCAGGTGCACCGCTAGCCCCGGAGGTGTGACCTGCAACTCACAGAACAGTTTTCCGTGCTGCTGCCATCTTGTCCGATCCTGGCCTGAGTCGGCTGCGTTGTGTAGAGCACAGACAGCAGGGGGCAGCGGTCATATGCCAGACATTACATCACATGTTGGTTATGTGCAATGACATCCTCTATGTGCTTCTTGGCTTGTTAACTATGGCTCTTATTGATGGAGAAACAAAATTTAAGTTTTTGTTAGTCAACAAAGCTACACATCTGGGGGTCAAGCCTCAGGTTGATCTGGCCTTTTCTGAGTGTTCAGCACCGGGGAGATTTTTGTACCACTTTTCCACGTTCGTCATGGCTGTGAATGAGAGTACAGGGTTCTTTCTCACTTTGGGCTGTTTCTCCCCCTCTCAGAACCCATCCACATGAAGAACAGCTGCTGAACCCAGTCAAAGATACCCTCCCACCATGAGTGTTATTTTTCAGTCCAATAAATGGTACTGATGGACTTCAAAATGTGAACTGCCGTCTGCCATTTGTCCTTCTGCATACAGGGGGCGCTATAGTGTGTACAGAAGGAGCAAAGAGACTGGGTAGGGTGACTGCATGCTGTCCTAGTGAGAATTGGTAGTGTGGTTGCCAAAGACACCCCCCCCCCCCCCCCACTGTCAAAAGCTCACTCCCCATCTTAACACCAGGTGGCAGCACTACTCCTTTACAACGCAATGTTACAAGCAAATGAAATCAGTGGGTTTGTGCACTCTCTAATGGACTAGGGTTTGACTCAAATTGACAACAGTTAAAGGGGGAGGGGGGGGGGGAACAGGGAACCTTATAAGAACAAGTGATTTTTATTGACGTCAGTAACCTGACGATGGATGCAGCTCGTTAAAAAGCTGACAAACTAAGTCGTACCATGGAGATGCAAGTTACTTTCATAACCATTCCAGCTCGAGTAAGACAAACCGCATCTCTGTATTAGCTGAGATAACATCCAGCGCAGCTCATTATTGCAAGCGGCTAAGTGAGAAAATCAATCCATAGATGGATGCTGTGGTATAAATGCATTTGTAAAGATGGCTGTCTGCATCACTAAAGCACACATCCATACATACTTACATGCTGGAAAATGGGTTTGTATAGATCCACTCATCCATTTTCATTAACTACTTGTTTGTGGTATAGTACTGGGAAGATAGGGCTTCTCCATGCAATGGCCAAGGAGGTGAGCTAAACCCCCGGGGCAGGTGCTGCACGTGAGGGCACCTCAGAGCGATTGCAACATTCACAAACGGTCACTAGTTGTAGACTTTCGGTTTACAAATAATTAAATTAGTCATTTCACATTCCAAAGTGAGCTTCCGACTATCAAAGGAGCTCACCCCACATCATAAGTAAAAAATATGTAATATCTACCAGCAACACAAGGGTTTTGTTGTGGAGTGTAAGAGAGCATCAACATGGCCCTGCTCCCAGCTCCATGGTGGCCACACAGGGCAAATGCATACAGACTGTGCTTGATTTATCCTGTCTCGAAGAACACGGTGGATAAATGTGTACTGTTATCCCCCTCTCGACTCAAAGCCAAGTAAAAAGCAAAATTCTTGGCCATTAGCCAATGCACTCATGTTGTGTTTCATTGGTGGGCAGTAAAAACATCGTTTAAGCTGTTTATAACAAAGACACGACTTGAGAATCCTGAGGCTTAGTAGGATTATTTGTACTTTCTGCCTGCGTATGTATCCGAGAGGACAGCAATCTCTCTGCCACCAGTTTGTGTCTGCAGTGAATTGTAATTAGTGCCACAGCCTTCAAAAGAAATAAACGGCACAAAATGCCCAAGTTCATGCGATTCTTGTGTTGAAAGTGCTTGATATTGAACTTCTTATTATGGAGTAAGGCAGGAGGTGCCTAACTCCAGTCCTGGAGGGCCAGTATCCAACACAGGTTATAAACTCCTGAGAAGTTAAAGAACGACGGACCGAGCGGAGTGGTGGAAGGAGCACCAGAGACGGTGGTTGCCGGATATTATTGGTCCAGTTTAAAGAAGGACGTCGCAGATTGGGTAAAGATTGTTTCATTGGATTCAGTTGAACATATTTGCTCACACACAGTGCTGATGCTGTGAGCAGTCATGCACACAACCGTTCTGGTTTACTCTGTATTAAACTTCAGATTTCTAATCTTATGGCCTTTGCTTTTTAATATACATGACAATTGTTTTAAACAATGCTTTCCTGCATCAGGTTAAATGTTGTCATCGATGTCAAGTGAACGACCCAATTAACCCCTATCCCGTGTTTGGGGTCAATCTGACCCCAGAGCATCATTAAACGGTAGGCAAATTTCACATGGGGAAATTATCATGGGAAAAGGGTTAAGACTGTGGCTCCTGTTCTGCATCCAATCAAGGTTTGTTTTACTGCCTAATGCACAATTGTTATGAAAAGACTTTTTCAATCCAATGTACTAATAGAACGTATTTTCACAGGTTAAAGAGACATGGGAAGTGGTGGGAATGTACCTTATTGGCCCTCTAAGAGAGACTGCTAATAAGCACCAATATGTTCTCACTATGACCGATTTGTACACCAAACGGGTTGTTGCAGAGCCTTTAAAAACAGTCTGCAAGTGAGGTGTCAGCAGCATTGATATTGAAAATGTATTTGTTTGGTAAGGTCCGTAATTATGGGAGAGAATTTGTGAATAAGGTATGTGTTCAGAGCACCACTTCCTCCCAATTTTGATTTGGTTTGGTTTTGCAAATTAAAGGCACTTTGTGATTTAGTTTTAGTTGTCTTGTCTAATTGTATGGTGTGATACTGGGGCATGATGCAACGTCATGTCTTTATTTCTGACAGCTTAATCGCAGAATACTCGCAGGTATACTCTGTCCCCTGTGGAGATGACTGGCTCTCTCCTGGTCCTGCTTAACAAGAGCTTTGTGTATTCTTGTTAGACCCCACATCTACATCATGGCACAGATCTCATGCACGCTCTCCACCATGCCACGTGACTGTGGGTGAGACACGCCTCCTAACCGCTGTTTGATCCTCAGCTATTGAGCTACTAACCTAGTGACTGTCCCCATAACGGCAGAACCATTATCAGACCTTATTGCAGTTTGTATCCCAAATCTCAGCATCGGTTCTCTGGCAAGAAATCTCACTACTGTCACCCCCCCATGTCCTTAGATGGGATTGCCTCCATCCATCTGCTGAACCTGTCCACAACCAAAAACATACCGCTTCCCATACGCTGCTTCTCCCACGTCCACATAGTTCATCACTAAGTATTTAAATGGTCCCTCGGAAACTGGAATGTGCCCTACTGGGGCTGTCCTTGCCGTACGCACATTGTTTTTAAGGCACACCTCGCATTCCGATAACCCTGCATTCACCAAAGCTTGTAAGTACAGTGCCTAGAAACCTTTTTGCTTAATTTCCCGTAACACATGACATCGGAGTATCGAAGTAATAACATGGTTAACCCATGTTTTGCTAGCCAAAACGTACGCTGCTCCTTCTCGTATAAAACTATAGTTAATTAACCCTCATCTTGTGAAAGACTTGCTGCGAACTGCCCGCTCTTTCCAGTTCTGCGAACTCGCGGACTGCCGTAAAGTGTTTTTTTCGCGCATGCGGAGAACGAATCGGGCAAGAACATGGCGGATTTCCGAATCCGCGAGCTCGCGCATGCGCAGAACGGATCGGGCAGGCGGCACAGATCGTCAACTGACAGGCCCCCCCTAGGCTGCAGCCTATAAAGCCTATGCTAATCTATGCCTGCTGATTTTTTACAAGTTCTACAAGAATTGTACTTGGAAACTAGAAAGAATCACTGTAAACCTGGGGCTCCCAATAGGGTTGCCACATTTCATGCAGAAAAATAAAGGACGCCAGAACCACTATGTGCCAGGTGAGCCAGGTGGGACACGCAATTTCATTCTCAAATACGGGACGATTCCGTATTTTAAAGGACGGGTGGCAACCCTAGCTCCCAATGTCCTGGTAAAACTTCCCGTGCTGAGGGAGGTAGGGCGTATGATTGAATGTGTTGATATGCAAAATGCCCGTGTGCTGGGGGCTGGGAAGCCCTACCCTAAACCAACCAGCTTCCTCTACCTGAGACTGGCTCAGGTTTGTTTTTCAGCTGAACCTTATGCATTGTCGCACCTCCCTCATTGGCTTTTGGTCAGTTTTTCGAATGGATGGCATTCACAGCTAGGGCCCCTCCCACCCGTGGCTCTATAAGACAGGACTTACAAGGTCCATCGCAATTTTTCGCCAGAATCCTGGAACCTTCTCTGCAGTCGTCACCATGGCTTTTATGCTCCCACCAGGTTACCAGTCTGTCCTCAACCCTGTGAGTGAAACCTGCGCTCTCCTCATCCTGTTCTTCCAGCACTGTTCCAAACCAGTTTGAAAATCCAAAGCGTTCTTCTGGCCGTGATGTAGCGTTCCTAAATCCCAGATGTTTTGCCGAGGCTTGTCGCTGTTACGTATGTTTGCCGTCAGTGTTTCCTCTGAGTGACTCTTCTCTTGGATCCCCTATGCGTCCTTCACAG
>JAODKL010000037.1:10909739-10935854 GCA_026780765.1 Petrocephalus schoutedeni
ATGGCTAACGCTAACTCCCCAGGGGCAGGCATTCATTTGAAAAGTGAAAATCCTGCTGCTGCACATGGCTGCCCCATCATCACGGGCCCATTCTGCGGGATGAATAATTAACGGGCACAGGCCCTGTTCTTCGTGTCATAACAGAGACGCTTGCCTGTAATTACTGTCCACCGTGGGCCTGCCTGTTTGCGGGGGGGGGGGTTTGTAGCTTCCTGCTGTTCCGTCAAACATGAATTTGGACTTTAAATACAGGGCATGTATCTGGGCGGCTGATGGAACTGGGTGGGAGCCAAAGTTACTTTCATGCAAAGATACAGAAATAGCCCATCCTTTAATGGACTTGCATGTTATGCTATGTAGATTGCAGTAACTGCTTGATCAAAGCTAATTAAGTAACTGATTTTAAACTCTGCCTGTTTTCAGTCATGACCTTTGGCAGTTAGGGTCACAAGGTTCTGCAGTCAGTCCTGGACAGAGCAGCTCACAAGGTGGCCAGGGTCACCACGGCAAAGGGACCTTCTCTCCGTGAGAACGATCCCCATCAGACAGTCCCCCAGTCCTAAGCTGCCTGCTTCCTCCTAGAATACCTCTAGACTGGCTTATACCCCGAACCCACATCAGCCTTCCGTGTGCCAGGGAAGCTGAAAGCCTCGCCTGATGTGTGAGGGCATGAGCCCTGGAGCATGGTGCCCAGTCTGAACTGTGGGTAACGGGGTCAGCCACAGTGAGGGTGGTGAGCTGCATCAGGGAAGGAGCCCCTGATCAGCCCGGGTTCCCTGAGATCCTCTCCATCTCAGTCTCTTCACATCCTAATGTAGCTACACTCTAAATTGCCACATCTCACAGAAGTAGCATCCCACTGGAATATGCAGGGTGCCACTCTGACCTTCCTGCCCGAAGCCCCGACCCATCCACGCCATCTGCCTAAGGCTCCGTCTCCCCATCCCCCACCCTGAGCCCTCGGCCCCCGGCCAAGTCCGCTTTATGCTGGCTAAGCCGTGGGGGTGGCCCATGAATTAAAGGCAGATCTGACTGCACTGGGTGCTCACGCTGGGTGGGACTGCTGTAATGATCATCCCAGTCTGCCATCGAGGCTGTCAACAAGCCCCGTCTGGGCTGGCATCGGAAAGCAGGACAAGGTTCACAGAGCATCAGGAACAGCTTGATTCGTGACTGCGTCCTATTACGTGGCGCCTGCCCCCCGCCCCCGGCACAGGGGGAGCGCTTCTCTGGGCTCTCCTCCTCCATCACTGCCCCATGAGGCTATGAACAAAACCCTCTCGCTCTGCGGCCACATGCTTTTTGGCGTGAGCCAAGACCCGTTACCTAATCAGCCCAGACCCTTTCTGACTGATTAAGACCCGAAGGAAGGAGGGAGTAGGAGAGTCTGGGAGAGGCAGGCGAGGGGGAGCGGCTTCTGGCTGCTAAGCGCAGTCCTGACCCTTATTTTTCTTCCCGTGGGACCCAATTCTACCTAGCAGTGAGGAGCTAGGAGACACAGGGGCTGCATTACCATGTTCTTTAAAAAAAATATAGGAAAACTGCAGCAAAGGTTACGTCTAATGTTACATTCAGAAGAACAGACATGAGCAAATATTTCCATCTGCTTTGAATTAAGTTTAGTCAGCACATTGAAAAAGATTTTAGTCAAATAGTTCTGGTTCAGTGCAAACTCTTTAGGATCGCAACCTGTGGTTTAGAACATTTCAAGACGTTCTGTCTAGAAAGACAAACAACAAGTAATGAGGAATTTGCAAAGCCATCAGCTTGAACTCCAGCCACAGTCGAGCGCGCGCTGAAGAGCATGCTGGGGGGGGGGGGGGAGAGCAGGGGCAGCGGGGCCATATGAGCAGCCGATCTCCTCCCCCAGGCGGGGAGCATGTGGAGAAGCTGCAGCGTGAGGCTCAGGAGAAAACCCCAGAGGACAGTGCGAGTCAGGAGGGGGTGAAGTGCTTCACTGGCACTGCCTGAAACACATCTGCAATCTTTCTTTGTTTCCCAAGCAAATTGAATGAAAAAGCATAAATGAAAAGATGTGTGTGACAGTCTCCTAATCTCTTCCATTTGGAATCCTTATTGCTTTTCACGAGAGGCACTGCTGCATATATCTGATTGGCCTTGAGCACAAGAAACATGCAAACCCCACATCCTCATACCAATGCAATAACTGAAATGAAGCACAGCCACACAGCTCACCATCCTTACCACCTCAGTTATCACAGAAACAAAGGGATTTTGTATGGATTCCTATGTCCAGAATAGCTTTTTGTAAAGGAACAGCCTTTGGCATCTCTGAGTAACACACTTTATAGCAGACTCACTGCAACCTATAGTTTGGATGGCTGTAAACCAGGGGTCTCCAACTCCGGTCCAGGTGAGCTACTACCCAGGAGGTTTTCTGTCCTACTTGGCTTCTGATGAGCCACACCTGCTATAATCAGTGAGGCAGAAACATGCTCTGGGTCACAGCTATAATCAGTGATGCAGAAATATGCACCGGGTAGCAGCTATAATCATTGATGCAGAAACATGCACCGGGTCGCAGCTATAATCAGTGAGGCAGAAACATGCTCCGGGTCACAGATATAATCAGTGAGGCAGAAACATGCTCCGGGTCACAGGTATAATCAGTGAGGCAGAAACATGCACTGGGTCACAGCTATAATCAGTGAGGCAGAAACATGCTCCGGGTCACAGCTATAATCATTGATGCAGAAACATGCTCCGGGTCACAGCTATAATCATTGATGCAGAAACATGCACCGGGTCACAGCTACAATCATTGATGCAGAAACATGCTCCAGGTCACAGCTATAATCAGTGAGGCAGAAACATGCACCGGGTCACAGCTATAATCAGTGAGGCAGAAACATGCACCGGGTCACAGATATAATCAGTGAGGCAGAATCATGCACCGGGTCACAGATATAATCAGTGAGGCAGAATCATGCACCGGGTCGCAGATATAATCAGTGAGGCAGAAACATGCTCCAGGTCAAAGCTATAATCAGTGAGGCAGAAACATGCACCAGGTTACAGATGTAAATGAAGCTGACAGTGGAGGACACATCTTCCATGTAAATGCAATGGACTGTTTAATCATTTAAGACATTACAAGTGGTGCGCTGGCATATAATAAGTGCCAGTCTTCAGAACGACATTACCCAGCATTGATCTGATTTAAAAATACCCTTTTTATTAGTTACTCTTCCACAAGCCAAAGCTAAAACGATAATACAACACAGACACTGTATGAAACTATTGTGAAACATCAAGCTCTGATACTTGTGGCAGTCTGTATATGACTGCTCCAACCTGCTCCAGATTCAATGTTTGTGTTGTCTGTTGGGTCTCAAAAAAGCTCAGCGGGACCAAACAATACGGTTTTTGTGGCTCCTATCGCACATGTGCAGATTTCAAGCTTTATGAGTTTCAGTTGATATTTGTGCCCTCCTTCTTTTGTGTGAGTTCAAGTGTGGAATCACCACCTCTAAAAATGAGTAGATCCCCTCCTAAATCTGAGCTCATTTAGATGTCATGGTCTTAGAATGTTCTTCAAAGTTTAACAGTCCTCCTACCTGAGGGGCTGATTGTTTCTTACGTAGACCTCATTTATTGCTACTTTAACACTATTATGGGTATAAGCACTGCGTATCTCTTGCCTTTTCCAACCATTCGCAATAAGACATCGCAGAGGTATATGCATAGTTTGGCTGTGAGACTTCAGGAGCTGATGGCAGCGGACAGACACGTTTGATAGCCGAGGGTAACAGATGCGGAGGCGCGGCCACTGCGGCAGCTCACGCACATCACGGACACCTCGCGAGGCTCAATCTGTAAACAAAAGGATTTCTCTGTAAATTGTGTTAATTTTCCCATATCGTGATCTGTGCTTTTCCCCCCTTGGTCGCCAAACAACGAGGAAAGAATGCACGATTATAATAGTGTTATACAATGACGGTCAAATGTGGCGGTGTGCAATAGGAGCAATGTTTATCGTGCTGCAGACTTTAAACCTTTAAATGAAATGTATCTGCTGCACAAAAGCAGCAGAGCGAAGACAACCTGGATTATTACATAATGGTTCTTAATACGTTATGCCTTCTCTCTCACAATGTGGCTCGGCAACCGTGCATTTCTGTGCACGTTGGACCGAGTATAACTGTGTGCATAACAAATAAAACTTTGAAATCTGGAAATCATCTGATAAACCGCCCCTATTTCCCACTAAAGCAAGTAAGAGATCCTCGTGGCGACATCATCAATACGCGCTTAGATACTCACATATAAATGTTATTACATTTACATAATGTAATAAATTACATAATGTTATAATGCTATTACATTTTGGAAGAGCCTTGTGCGGACATTAAAAACTGTTTTAGACTGTTTTTGGTTTAGATGTTGGTTGTTCAGTCCAGAACTTTTTGAAATGCCATTATCTTCATTGGTTGTGCCATAACTATGCAGAAGCAGCTGCCGCGAGTTCAGAAGAACCTGCCAGAAAGATCGCGTGACTGTTATCCACACCGCGCATGAAACGAAAGGAACATGTTGTAGGGATTGCGCAAAAAAACAATCCTAAAAATATCCTTTTCCCCCGCATCCTGATGTGCCTGCTAATCAACCTCCCGTGGGCAGTCATGCGCCTTTACCATGCAGTGGAAATAACGAGTTGATGGGAGCCGCGGACCGAACGCCAGTCCAACAGGGATCCACCACCCCCCGTACAGCCCAGCACCACGCCGAAGTGTCACTTTCGGCGCCTGAGCAAAGGCTTGCTTATGAAGCGCTAATGGGTCAATTATCAAAAACGGGGTGCAAAACAACACCCCATTCTGCCTTCGCAACTTCATAGGGCACAAGGGGGGCAGACATCAGAGTATATCGGCAATAAAATGTAAAAAAAAATTAAAATACGGCTCTCTAAAGATGAAAGATATGGGTCTGAAATATTCCACAAAATTAGCATTTTGCAAACTACTAATGGCATTTAAATACAAAATACATACAAATATGAAAGGCGTCTGTGTCTTTAAAAAGCACCGCATCCGCACGGTCTGGCCCCTCCCCGCCAACCAGTTGGAGCCAATCAGCTGCTCCGAGGCCTGTCCCCCTCTCACCCCTCCCTCCAGAGTCGTATGCGACGTTTCTTATTTCTTCGCCTCGGCGTAGCGGTCCAATGGCAGCCGGGGCCGTTAATGCGCGCGAGCGAGCGAGCGAGCGAGCAGCGACGCGCACGCGCGCGCGCGCCGTGATGTGACCGGAGCGCGTTCCCCGCAGCAGCGTCCGTCTCCGCTCCTCGCTTCCTCTTCTTCGGCTCGCTGGGGGACACCGGACTCGGGGCGAACACCGCGGCGACGGGAATGTGTGGGCAGCGGCCTTCAGGACCGCCGGGACCGCCAGCGTGTTCCCTAATACCCGGATCTGCGTGAAGTTGGTGGGTTGTGCGGCTCATGGCTTCCCTTTTTACCCCCCACCCCAAAACGCGCTTTGTTGTCCGTGTCGGGTTGGAATCGGGCGGCCCGGCTGGCTCGTACCTCCAGGCAGCCTCTTGCTGCAGGCTGATCCGCGGCAGTTCCCCAGAAACGGGGAGCCTCTGGCGTTTCGGCTCCCTGGTGTCGCTCCCGCAAGGTCGCGGCGGCGGCGGCGGTGGCGGCATCTCAGCTGGCGGCTCCGCATCCACACGTGTCAGCGGCGCTGATTCATTCCCCTCCCGTCAGACTCGGTGCGCTCTGACGGCCGTGGAGATGCCGATCGCCCGTCGTTACTCTCTGTACCGATGCCCTGCCTTCTTGCAGTACTTTGGGACTCACTGTTCCGCGCTATTAAACCTGCGCGTTTCCCTCTGAGCGCCGGGACCCCGTTCGCCTGTAATCGGCGGCCACCTCGATGCCCGCACACGCCTGTATCACTAAAGTGCTTTATGCATTAAGATGGTAAAGCCGAAGGTCGCCTGCGCCCGCGTTTGTCCGCAGAGCGACGCCGGGATCACTGACACTTACCGCGCAGGATGGCAGCTTTTGCAGCGATCTGTCTGATCAGCAGCACCGTAACGGAAGTAATGGCTTTTTCGTCGTGGGGCATGGATGCATGCCTGTATCTCGCACAGCAACTAGCTGTACATCAGGGCTTCGCGGTTAAGGAGCGCCTGTGCACTGAACACGCTTACCCTAATACCCAGCCTATTTATTCCTGGCATGTTCGAATCATCTCTGGAATACCGTATCTTCCTTTTCACTGCATCGGGACATGTTTTTGTCTTTTGTAAGTGCTGGACAGCTGCCCTTGCAGGTGGTTTGCAGGCAGAGTATGATCAGAGTGTGCCTTTTGCCCTCCGGGTGGGGGCTTTGGTTTTGTGGGATGAGCTGCTGGAGCCCCCTACCCCCCCCCCCCCCCCCAATTTCTGATCCATTTTGTGCCCTACTTGCAGTGGGGTGGGGTATTCAGCTATAAGCAATGCTTTGTGTCGTATTTTGGTTTTAAACTTCTCTTTCCATTGCTGGGGTCTGCTTACCATGTGTTTGATGGTTCACCAGCAACAAAGAGGTCCAGTTACCGCCCACGTTTCGCATGCACGAGTGCGTCGCAAATTCATTTGAAAGTGATCTGATTTCGTTTTTATTGTAAAACCTTTCTGGCATATTGACATGAAAATGCTTTAATTTTTTTCTTCCCATTGGCTCCTGAACGTAACAATTGAAAGCATCATTATTCAGATGATTCATTTAGTTACTCTGAAAACTACCAATGGCCCTAAAAAATATTATGCATTGTTTGAACTTGTTTTGGTCTACTTCCATCTGACCTGATCCAGGCAAAATGTCCTCCTGATGTTACTGATCGCCGGTCCTTCTCGTACTGCTTGCTGCCTCTGCCGGATGGGTGGCTGGTGTTTTCTGAACTTGCATCTGTGGAGTATTTCAGATGGGCCTAACTGTGTCCCCCCCACCTGCACTCTGACCTATATGTATTTCTAAATGGCAAAACACTGGTTCCTGTGGTTGTGTATATGTCAGCTAACTGCCAGTGTCACTGACCGCGGAGGAACTTGTCATGTTACTTGAAATATGCCGGCAAATCTCACACTTTTTTAAACGCAAACTTTGTCGGTGCTCCTTCTTTGGTGCTGTGTGGTGTTTTGTAGGTAACTGTCGTCATGTCTCATTACCTGGCCGAAGAACCCAATCCCTGGTGCACAGGGTCTGTGGTGCTGGCTGGTGGCCTCCAATGCTGTGTTCAGATTGAGCGAGGACGCCCTCACTTAGGCTCAGTTAGAAAGCAAGGTGCCACTTGGGCAGAGTCCTGCAGTGGTGTCAGTGATGTTCTTCATGTCGGGTAATGGACTATTCAGGGCCTGACCTCTGGTGGCACGTTAACTAGCTTGGGCCACTAAGCTAATTTTTAAGGATTCTTAGTGGCTGGTAACACGATCTTAAAATGTGCCAGATGCATCAGTCAGGGTGGCGCATTCTGCACGTTTGCGGTGGATATTCGTACACACGGCTGAAATCTCATCGCCGGCAGTTGGCGCTCTTGCCGCTGTCTCGCTGGAGGCCTGGCCGTGTCCCCTGACGATGACGCCCCCTTTGATGCGCTTCTGCTTATGTCATGGGACCGCCACCGTCAGCTAGGCGTTGCGGCTAGGCATTCCTGGGTGACCAGTGGGAAGGAGCCTCATTTCAGTCTGTTAAGCTGATGCTTAGGATGGATCAAAGGCTTGTGGAAGGGTGGGTTGTTGCTATTAGCTTGAGAGCGCCTGAGTTTTTTAAATGGTGGGGAACAAGAAATCTGCAAATTGAGAAGGGTGTATAAAGCATTCAAAGTAACGATTTATTTTCTCATTCCTTTGTAATTAGATAAATTTATGTTGCGTCTTTGAGTAACTTGTTCTAATCTTTTGTTTTTACCCTGTTCATAAGCCTGTGTCAGCTGACTGATAACTCACTCAAAGCCCCACTGAGTGATCAAAGGTTGCTGGTGGAGCTGCAGCGTGTACAGAATCCTCCAACTGGCTGGCTTAACCCCTCCCACCTCCTGCTGATGATTGGTCGGCAGCAGCTTCGGCCGCGGCCTGAGTGGAAGGACTTGCTTTGGTCAGTCAGACTGGTCTTGCCTCTCCATGTCTCCCGGGGTTATGGCTGGCTGTGTGGTCTGCAGGCAGCGGCCTGCTAAGGGTCAACTTCTGCATATCACTACTTCTTTTGGACACCTGCTTGGCCCTCCGCTGTCTAATATTTGTATACTCCCCTGTGCTGGGAGTGAAGCCTTCCACTTTGTACCCCTCTGTAAATGAGAGCGTTGACATTACGCCCCCCCCCCCCCCCCCCCCCCCCATCAGCGGTTAGATTTCAAGCAGCAACCCTGAGAGGGATGACAAACGGATCAATGTGGCGGTGTTGGGGGAGGTTGGCCTGTAACTGAATATAAGAAGCTCTATTAATTTGATGCAAACATTCGTTTGAGCGGCACAAGGTGTAAGCCGACCCCGGGGGGAGGCAGTGGGTGCGCTCCGCGTCCGGCCAGATGCTGAGGAATCCCGCGGCTCTCTCCTGTAAAAGCCAGCAGGCCTCCTCTACCTTTTGGCAATAGCCCCTGTTAATTATGACTTTTTGTTTTGGCTTTCTTTGCCAAGAAGCAGGGAAAAATACCAGTAGAGAGTGGTAGAGTCAGGCGTTTGCAGTTTGCAGGGCCGCCGTGATGCCAGGTGGACCAGGCGGCTGCATTCTCCCCCTAAGGCTTTCATCTGAAGTGATGAATTGTTCTATTTTTAGTTCACCTTGTAGCTGCTCCGCCCACTCTGTTGTATCTGAAGGCTTCTTCCTCAGACCCACGGCCTCGCAGGCCTCACCAGCTCTTCTGCCTGGATTGCCTGTCGAGAGACGGGAGCCGCTCGTCTGCCCGTCTCGGGGCGTGTGGGCATCGTCCTCGGCTTCCCCCCACCATCTCTGCCATTGCTGAATAACAATGCGTGATGACGGAGGCCTGGTACCCCCCGCCCCGCCACTCTGATGCCCCCTGCTGGCCGTTGCAACAGGGTACCACTTGCTGTGACTGTCTTTCACTTCTTGTGTTGCGGCTGTTACACGAGCGACCTTCCCAGTTTCCCCTACGAGGGAGTAAAATGCTGGGGGGTGGGCGATGCTCGGGGGTGGGGTGCGTGCCGTCCTGCCAGCGACCGACCGCCTCCTGGGGCGTTCTCGCCGTGCGGATCCCAGCGGGTTGCCTCTGATCTTTTACATATGGGAGTTGCGTAAGCGCATAATCTCCTGAGTCAGCCCCGTGCACTGACACGCTCTAGCGCTTCCTCAGCGAGGCAGCCCCCTTTCTTATGCCGCTCTTTGTTTTCTGTAATTGTACACGGATAATAGTGCTGTTCATCCAGAAGCCTGTGGTTAACCGCTCTCCCGTCCCTTCGGTCTACAGGTTCCAGTGTTCCGATAGTCAATTTGAGCCTTCCTCGTACTGGGGCTGCATTTGGGCAGCAAGGTGGCTCTGCCCATGGTTACGGGGTTCCTCCTGCCGCTATGTGACTCCGCCCGAGCTGAACAGACTGGCTTTTGAGAAGCGCGAAGGTGGCCTGTCCAAGAGGACGGCCCTGCTGCGCCCGGGCAGCAGCGTGGGTGGGAGGCCCGGGACGCGGGGCCAGCGCGGCGCGGTGGGGTTTCACACGCCGCTTTTGCAAGGTTCCGGACCCTGCCTGCCCATAACGCAGGAATTGCACTATGCCTTGGAGAATGAGACACTGAGAGCTATTCATCGTGGTTTTGCTGTCGGTCGTGTGTGTGTACAGATCTCTGTTCTGATCAAACGCAGTAGAAAAAGACAAATGTTTGTTTTCCGGAAAAGCGGCACCATCGCTAGCGGCTCTAAAGGCGTGGGCCTGTGCGGTCGGCGGAGTCCGTGGTGTGCCAGTGGTCATGAGCTGCGTCCTGCCTGTCCTCTGCAGCCTGGGCTATCTGCAGTGCTGGGCTCGCATCCTCGTGCCAGGCCAGATGCTCTTTCTGGGCAGGCGCAGGGCGATGCAGCGGGAGAATGACGGCTTTTTTTTTTTTTTTTGTCACAGGCCTCATGGAGCGGCGCACACGACGGCGGCTGGACACAGAGGAACGCGGCCAGCATTCGGCCCCCGGCGGTTACCCTTGAAGGAGGGGGACCCTCTGACCTTCGATTTCTTCCCCCGCCACGACCCCGCCATGATCGGGAAGCTGAAACATAACCTCCTGGTGGCCTGCCTGGTCATCAGCTCCATCACCGTCTTCTACCTGGGACGGCATGCCATGGAGTGCCACCACCGCATCGAGGAGCGAGCCCGTCCGGGCGGCTCCGGCCCGCTGCATGCCACGCTGCGCTCGGGCCAGAACCTGAGCTCCGGCGCCGCTGCCTACAACAAGGACATGCCGCTGATCTTCATCGGGGGCGTTCCCCGCAGCGGCACCACCCTGATGCGGGCCATGCTGGATGCCCACCCCGACGTGCGCTGCGGTGAGGAGACGCGCGTCATCCCGCGCATCCTGGCCATGAAGCAGATGTGGAGCCGCTCGGGCCGCGAGAAGATGAGGCTGGACGAGGCCGGCGTCACCGACGAGGTCTTGGACTCGGCCATGCAGGCCTTCCTGCTAGAGATCATCGTCAAGCACGGGGAGCCGGCTACCTACCTGTGCAACAAGGACCCCTTTGCCCTCAAGTCCCTCTCCTACCTGGCCAAGATCTTCCCCCACGCCAAGTTCATCCTCATGATTCGGGATGGCCGGGCCTCGGTCCATTCCATGATCTCACGCAAGGTGACCATCGCCGGCTTTGACCTGGGCAGCTACCGGGACTGCCTGACCAAGTGGAACCGGGCCATCGAGACCATGTACACGCAGTGCCTGGAGGCGGCTGACAAATGCCTGCCGGTGCACTACGAGCAGCTGGTGCTACATCCCGAGAAGTGGATGAGGACGCTGCTGCGGTTCCTCGACATCCCCTGGAACAATGCCGTCCTGCATCACGAGGAGCTGATCGGGAAGGCGGGCGGCGTCTCGCTCTCCAAGTAAGTACCGGCACCTAAGGCCTCGAAGGGCCGACCTCCAACGTAGTCGCCCGGGTCGGGTCCCGTAGTCAGGGTTAGCTTTCACACAGGACCTCGAGGTCTGGGCACCACAGTGGGGCCCCCAACCCTTATGTTTAAGGCCGCCTACTCCACCACTTCCCTCCGGTCTGGTGTGCCGGTGGAAGAGGCACGGCTATGCTCCTTGGCTGGTGCCGCTAATGCTCTCCCACAGGCACTCCACGAGCTCAAAGGAAGAGTTCCATCCTTTGGCTAAAATAGACTTGTTTACAAGGCAGTATTCTTTTATTTTTCATTTTCCCCCTCCCAGCTGGTGAGCGGCAGAGGGAATGAGTCTTGTTGGCCGCAGCTCTGCGTAGAAGCTGAGCCGAAAGGCACCGTGCCTGCATCTGCGGTGCAAGGAACAACCCGTCTGTCGCATTCGGGGGTGGGGGAGGGGTGGTAAATAAACACAGCAGAGGAAGCACTGAGAGCACAGCAGATACTGCAGCCCTTTCCTGTTCCGGTGACTGCCGGGCTGATTAATGGGACTCTCCTGTTTCTTGGTTGGGGTTGAGGTTGGGGTCATGTGGGCCGTCTGGGCTGGGGGTGGCTCACAAAACCTACCCTCTTCCCACCTCAAGCATGTGTCCTAGCAATGAGGTTTTTCCCCAAAGTGACTGATCTCAAGGTATAACTTGTGTTTTGTGAGCATGACAAGTCTGCCGGCAAGTCAGCTGTCAGCCTTGTGTTCCTGTGTAAGGCATGGTGAGCATAAGGGCACCTTTTGAAACGCCCTTCCAGTCAACCTTGGGTCCTTATCTGCTCCTTGCCAGCTCATTGTCTTGCAGTGCTGACGGAAAGCTTTCAGTTGGCCTTGGCGAGCTTCCCGAGTATTGGGCCGCCCCTCACCCACTTGTTGCCCCTTCCGTCATCAGTGAGGATTGTGAAGCTCCCCTCTGTCCGTTTGTAATGGTTGTTGCAATAGGATAAGCAGAGACACAAGTCTTGGGGAAAGGGAATAGAGATTGGGGATAGGGTTAGGGTTGGGGGGGGCGGTGGGGCTCTCCCAGTCACGCGACCACATTCTGCTTGAGCTACTGGTTTGTCACTGGTTTTCAGGCTTCTTCCAATCAATTCTTGAAGGTGGGAGCTGCAGATTTTGGGTTTAAAGGAAGGAACAGGACAGGAAATTCATCTTCCAGTTGGAAAGGGGTGGCTCCTGCTCATTTACTTCGGCATCGCTCACTGGATGTTCTTTGTCGGGATGATTTATCCGAACAGATCCGCACTTTCACGGGCAGGACAATGGGCTTTGGCGTCACGGCAGTGCGTGCCCGTCTGAGTGTGCGAGGGCTGAGGCAGCGCGTCACAAGTTTGCCACGTCGCTAGTATTTAGCTGTCAGCAGTTCTGGGCCCGCACCTGCATATGCTGCTTGACACTCATGTGAATCTGTGTGCTAGCCCCTCCCCCATGAACAGGGTTGCAGTGCCACACCGAGCAGCAGGGGGCGCTCTGGGGTAGGCCTGGATTCCTCAATCGGGTGTGCCTCCATGGCCACACAGCCCCTCCGTAGGCATCACACAGGAGACCCCACACTCTTTGCTCCATTTACTCTCCCTAGATACTCGCAGAGGAACATTTTTATGGTGCTTTTCATGAAGCATGAGGGTATGAATCATGGCCCTGGAAAAAGCCGCGAGTGCGCTGATATAAATGCGCGCGTGCTGACGCTTGCTGGAAATGTCACACGTCCTTTTTCCATCCTAATCTATGGGTACATATGGAGAGAAACGGCATGCTTTATCAGGGGGCCGTGGACAGGCTCGTGACGTCCACGTAGGGCAGCACAGTATCGCATTGCAATGTACTCGCACATGCTCAGTAATCACTAGGGCTTTAGGTCACGCAACGCCAGCTTTTCAGTACTATACAGATGTATACTTGTACCAACAATTTGGTAAGCGGATTAGCAGTGTGTCTAAAATTATTAGTAACCTGTATAGATTTGGCATATCCCTACGCACCTGGCAGGGACATCCAGGGAGTGTCATATCTGCACTTGCATTTACCTGGGGCCATGATGGGCGTGTTGGTGAGAGTCACTCCTGTGAGAGCGCTGTCCTGATGGGCGTGTTGGTGAGAGTCACTCCTGTGGGAGTGCTGTCCTGATGGGCGTGTTGGTGAGAGTCACTCCTGTGAGAGTGCTGTCCTAATGGGCATGTTGGTGAGAGTCACTCCTGTGGGAGTGCTGTCCTGATGGGCGTGTTGGTGAGAGTCACTCCTGCGAGAGTGCTGTCCTGATGGGCATGTTGGTGAGAGTGCTGTCCTGATGGGCGTGTTGGTGAGTCGCTCCTGTGGTGTCCTGTATCTGTTATCGAGTGCTTAATCTTCTTGGATTAAGCAGAGCTGCAGACATTCTGTTGGTGACGGTAACTGCTGCACCTCACGCTTTACTAAGCGTACCAGGCCCTTGGCTCAAGCTGTTATGGAGCATGTCCGGCAACCCTGCGGTGGCATTCAGTGCGGCCTGACTTGGTAATCTGACAGGATCACTGCACTGCCTCCTTGCGGGGCTTTCGTGCTACCTTCTGCTCACTTTTGCTAAGCTGCTAAGCAGGTCTACCCCCTGCTGGTTAGATAATGCTGGGTTCTTTTTAATTAACGCCTTGTTTGGTGGAGAGGCAGCCGACAAAGGTACAAGCAGGGAAGGCACCCGGCCTCCCGACCCCGCCCATGCCAGCAGAGGGCCCTAGCAGTCTGCCTGACCCTGCCTTTGCCAGCAGAGGGCCCAAGTGGGCCGCCTTACCCCACCCATGCCAGCAGAGGGCCCAAATGGGCCGTCTTACCCCACCCATGCCAGTAGAGGGCCCAAATGGGCCGCCTTACCCCACCTATGCCAGCAGAGGGCCCAAATGGGCCGTCTTACCCCACCCATGCCAGCAGAGGGCTCAAATGGGCCGCCTTACCCCACCCATGCCAGCAGAGGGCTCAAATGGGCCGCCTTACCCCACCCATGCCAGCAGAGGGCCCAAATGGGCCGCCTTACCCCACCCATGCCAGCAGAGAGCCCTAGCTGGCCACCTGACCCCGCCCTTGCAAACAGGGTTGTACCCCATTCCCTGTGTCAATAGCTGCCTGTGCCCTCATGGTGGAGATCAGCTGGGGTAGCTGCATGTACTCCAGCTTTCTGCCAAATTACAGACTTTTCTTTTCATTGGGCATGCATAAACAAGCACCCCTATGCCTTTGGAGAGTCTGCTTTCCAGTAACTTCTAATGGCCTCAGAGCCTCACCCATCTTTGTCAGGGTGCTTTAGTATTGAGCTTTTGTCCCCCAGAGTGCCGTCTGCACATTACATGTGTCCCCAGGTACCTGGCAGGGCAGTCATTCCTCTACTTAGAGACGTAGCCAAGCAGATCCGTATCTCTGCGGCTCTATCATGTGCAGTGGGGCGGCCCATTAACATCAATTACATTGCCTGGATTTGGGCGACTGTAACCAGGAGCCGTAAGCATTACTTAGGGAGCCAGTATGGGGAAGGGGCCTCTTCACGCTTCTCCGCTACGCCTCCCACTGGAAACGAGAGTGGGCTGGCCATGAATTATTGACAAACAGCCAACAGGGCTTAAGTGCTTCTCCGCGGAAGGCTGTTCCTGTGGCTTTCCACGTTTCCCCTTTCTTTTGTGTTTGTGTGGAACTAAGACGGGGGACGTGAAAGAACAAGCGCAGGTTTCTCTGCCTAAAGCCCCGTGGAAGCGGGAGGAGGAGCTGGGGGCGAGGATGGCTGCTCTCAAACAGGCGCGCCTCTGTTCACCGAGGCGCCCCGACCCGCCGTCCTCCCCGGTGTTTACTGTACACCTGCCCCTGAGGAGAAGCTCGCTGCTCTTTAAACCTGTAAACAGAATTATCATGTGCCCGGCCCTTTAAGCAAGCAAATGCGCTCACCGGCCCTGTGGATTGAGACCGTGTCCCCTTGGATTTACTTTGATGGTTCAGTAGTCAATGGAGAAGGGGGATTGTCCTGAAATGACATCGGTCAGGGCAGCCAGCGCTTGGTGTGTGGGGAGCTCCTCTTATTCACCATGTAACGTTTCTTTCTTGGATGCCCCAAATGGTTTCGCATTAGTATTTTTTATTATTCATGTATTTATGTTACTTAATGTTTTTTTAGTGGTGGTTATGAGTAAATGTTAGATGGCTGCTACCTTTTTTAAAATCCTATCCTTGAAAGATGAGATTGCCATCAGTTAAACTTCCAGAGCTCTCCTTGGTTCAAAGAGCATCTTCCAGAGGAAATGGATTGTTAAGGTGAATTTCTGTGCTGCTTGGGATTGAGGTGGACAAGCTGAGTGACGCGGAATGCTCTTTAGAACAGTGTTTCCCAATCCAGTCCTCAGGGAACACCAGACAATCCATGTTTTTGCTCCCTCCCAGCTCCCAGCCAATCAGCAACACCGAATACCTGGTACAGGTGTGCTGGAAGCTGAGAGGAAGCAAAAACTTGGACTGTCTGGGGTTCCCCGAGGACTGGGTTGGGAAACACTGCTTTAGAAGACTGCCTTCAGAGAGGGGGTGGCTTGTGGTGGAGCGTTGTTTTCTGTCCTCCATGGTTTGGGGTTTGAGTCCTTCCTCCTCTGAATGTGTGTGTGTGGAGTTTGTGGGTTTCCACCAAGCCCAAGAACATGCAGTTAAGTGAACTGGTGATTCTAAATTGCCCTGCTCTGGATCTGATCTTGACTTTGAACACTCATTTGGATTGTGCACGCGTGCCTGTTGGAGGGCATGCAGCGACTGTGCGTTTAGGGTCAGCTCAGGGCGAAGGTGTGACGTGTGTCGAGAGTGTGTGAGTGTGGCTGAAGGCCCTCGGGCGACAGGATGGGGGATACTAGTATGACTTGGGGGGGATCCCCTTGGTTTGTTGCATTGTTGCACCTCTGATTCAGGCCGCATTCTGGGTGTGAGATGCTAAATGTGCCGGGGTTAGGAGGGAGATGCTGCTCTCTGGCCATGTGTCACCCATGTGTACCTGTCTTTGCCAGGCATGAACATCCATTGGCTGCTGCTTTTGTCTTCCTGCAATCTGATTGGCCATTTCTCACCGCTGCTCACCTTGGATGGCTTTGGCACATGTAGGCTTTTGTTTGTTGTTTTACCATGTGATCAATCTAAAGATTTCTTCAGTCGAGTCACTTGACAATTCCTCTTTCGCCCAGAGGTTGTTCGGTGTTTAAGGAAGGCTGGAAGAGCAGCAGATCCTGTGGTCTTAACCCTTACCCTAACCCTAACCCTAACCTTGTGGGTCTCATCAGGGCCTATCTCAGGTGTGACCTTGGGCTGCTTTCAAAACTACAGCCCTCTCCATGCTGAGAACCTGTCCAGGTTCCTCACAGTGTAAATCTTTGAATGACTTCTTTGTCCTTGTCTTTCCCGAAAAGAGACACGCCGGCCTGATGCATACACTACTTGCTTTTTGAATATTTTATTTTGGGACATTAATAATTCAATATGCATGACGCAATGCTTCATCCACTTCTAATATCTTCCCAAAACTTCTGGGGCTTGCTATAGAAATCCCATATGGTGCCCGAGAGTGTTTGTCCTGTGGTCCGTGTTTTAGGGTTGAGCATACTTCAGTAGTTCTCTTGTTACTGGTAGCCTACCAGTGGTAGGTAGAGTGGCTGCCTCCCATGCAGACACAGGCAAAGCATGTTTCCAGCCATTGGCTAATTATCTTATGGATGCATTTTGTTGCCGGTTTTGATGGGCAGGGAATTAAAAATGTATTTATTCATAATGTGTTTCTTCTTAGCACCGATAGATGCCAGAAAGCTGCCTGGCATGGTGCTGGGGGTGTAAACAGGGGGCAGCTGGGAGGGACTGAACCAATGACCTGTGAACACTGTCAATGGGCTGTTCATTTGAGCTGTTAATGGCTGCCTCATACTGCTGGAACTAGGGCTGACCAGCTAATTGAATTTTAATTTCAATTACAATTTTGGCTTCAAAATAGTTGAGAAAAACCAATCATGGTGCCACATTTCGTTTCACAGTGATGCCCCCGTTTTGCCCCCACGTTATGAATCTAGCGCACCCCTTTCCAGACCCTTATTATTGGTTTCTCAGTTGAATTATACGTATAGTTCAAGGAAATCCACTGTTTGAAGTGGTTTCAAGTGATTTTTTAAAGTTCGAAAAATGCATATTTCTAGTCAATGTGTGTTCGTGCTAAATGATCATGATCTCGGTATTGATCAGAATAATAATGATTATGATTTTTGCCATAATCAAGCAGACCCCCAAGATCTAGCAGAGATGAGGTGGGGAGCTGTTGACCGCTCTCTGAAGGACAAATAACGGCACAATTGATTCTGAAGCGGCACCTTTTTCTCTTGCAGGGTGGAGAGGTCCACGGACCAGGTGATTAAGCCTGTCAATGTAGAGGCCCTCTCCAAGTGGGTGGGCAAGATTCCGGCAGACGTGCTGCGGGACATGCCGGTCATTGCCCCCATGCTGTCCCGCCTGGGATACGACCCGCATGCCAATCCCCCCAACTACGGGAGGCCAGACCCCAGAGTCCTGGACAACACAAGAAGGGTGAGTGTGTTCCTTTACTCTGTTGAACATGAAGTACTTATTTGGAATTCCACCCATTCTCAAAAAGCCCACAATCTGCTGTGAAGTAAGTCTTTCAAAGAAGCTCTGCTGTTCATTTTAAAGGCCATAAAACATTTTATCCCCTTTACTTCCATGAAATATTTCTGAATTTATGGAGATCTCTGCATGAGAAATCCAATAGTCAATAGCTGAGACTGCCTTAGTTGTTTTGTTTTCTAGAATGCTCAAATAACAAGAAAAAATACAGTGTCCTCAGAAATGGGCTTGTTTCTCGTGTGAGAACGTGGAATGACTTTTTGGGGAGTCATTCTCCCAGAGTAACCTGTGAAATCAATACCGAGAATCCAACTGAACGTCACATTACATGGCTTGGTGTTTATGAGACACGCTTGTGCTCCAACGCTATCATTTGATTGCTCTCCACAGCTTACGGGCAGTTGTTATGAAATAACACGTTACATTAGCTCTAAAATCAAATTGGCTAATGGTGCGGAGGTCCTTTCCTAGACTGTAGAATGGAGAAATGTTCCCTACATCCAGCACAGGACAATGCCTTACAGTGTTAAATGGTAAGATGGTAGTAAGTCATCAGCTTACACTGTATGGTCCTACAGGGGACACTCATATTAATCGCACTGTGTTCCAGTGCATTGAGCAGTTCCCAGTGATGGAAGAATTCTGTCTGAAATAGTCTCTGCCTGTGGGTGTTACCGGGTCTGAAATACACTGGGATATTGTGCTAGGAGAAAATCCTTCTGACTTTCTCGGACAGTCCTGCTGCATATGGGATGAGAGTGGTGTTCCGCCTGTCGTGTCCCTCGCTGTTTGATGCCTGGGGTTCATTCTTATGTTTCTTTACTGCCTTGGTGAAGGCCCAGAAGACTCGGGGTCATCCAAACTGGCCCTTCACCAAGACTGTTTCATCCGGTGCTGAGCAACGTGGTGTGTGCTGCACAGTGCAGTGAGGAAAGCTCGGACATATGTATAGGAGAGACCAAGCAACCACTGCACTCCCAGGAGAGCCAGCACGTCAGGACCAGCCACTGCTGGACATCCACACCTAAAGGGGAAGGGACTCTCTTTTGAGAATACAAATGTGCATATTTTGGACGGAGAAAACGGGTGGTTTGAGACAGGAGTGAAAGAGGCCGTCTATGCACGGCTGGAACGCACATCACTGAACGTAGGTGGAGGCTTAAGACACCACTTATCAGCCACTAATGGTGTGCTCATTTATCCCGACGAAGTCGTAAATTCCGGGGTGCGAGACGTCACACCCGACCGATTTCCCGCTCGAGTTGCACATCTCGGAACGAACACGCTGATCTGAGCACAAAAGCTCACAAAAAGATATTTATTACTTCATATGAAAGACCGTGTGCGATTACATTCATGACTAGTAATACATTTAATAAAATAAACATTTTGAAATATTTATAAGAATAGGAAAGTAGTGAAACACTTATTGACTGTGTAAGCTGCCATGTTGAAATGTCACGGGAATCTCGTACAACAAAATTGTGTCTGACTTGAAACTCAGAAAAAGGGTGTGTTTCTGATAAAGTGACGTTTTTGTCCGAGTTGCGACTCGGAGAGAGAGAAATGAACGCAGGATTTTAAAGCGGTCTTGAGATCCCTTCCCAAGCTATCTAAATGTGAAGGCCACTCGCCTGTAAATGGATCACACCTTGGCTCCGTTGGAACCAAGGCTTCACACTATGATCCACACCTTGCCCCAAGTGACTCAAACGACCCGTTGGTCAGCAGAGTGTGTCTGCGACCACTTTCAAGGTGACTACCACACTAGAGGATAAATACCTGGAACTCCTCACCAGACTTTTAGAACTGAAGATGAAACGTCTTCAAGAAACTGAAAAGAAATCCAGTTGCCTTCAATTCAAGCCCTTAAGATTACCACGGAACAAAAAAAAAAACATAGCAACAAGGACCTCTGTTGAGTTCTTTCTGCCTGTGTAGGAGTTGAGTAGAAACAGTTGTGGGGGGGGGGGGTTACATTAATAACCACTATAGATGATTGTCTGAAGAGAAATGCAATTCTCCGACTTGTGCAATTGAAACTATTCAGTTACTCAGTTTGCGTCTTTGTTGGGGAAGGGGTGAAATTTTTGTGTGACATTTCTCTCAGGTGACTGGCTTTCTGATGGAAATGTTGATTAACCTGTGGAATTGTCCTCCATACAAACCTGAACTATGATCCAGAGAAGCTCCTCTTGGTTTTATCTGGCATCTGAATTTTTTTCCATGTTGTTTGGCTTATGCGGGATCTGTCTCCTGTATCCAGTTTGCCGTTTGACTGTTAAGCATCGTGGGGTGCTATGGCGAGGATCATTTTCGCATTGGGGTCGTAGAACTCATGGGTGAATTCCTACGGTAGTATCCCTGATCGCCTGTTACAAAATGGGAGAATAGAAATTGTAAGTTTAGTTCAACTGTCTGTTATTATTTTAACGCTCTGAGGGCAAACCTCCAGGGAAACGTCACAAGATTGATCAAAGTCGTGTTTTGACATGAAGGCTGTTGTTGGCCTTGGTCTCCATGATGGCCAGGTCCTATTTTCACTTCTAGCTGTAGTGGTGCTATGTGCACATCTGTAGGATGTTAGCCCCCTCCATTCTTTGATTGTTTGCAGCTGCTGTGTCCCTCGATTGCTCTCCAGTGCAAACTCCCCCTGCAGGCACAGCAGTGAAGGGCTTCAGTGTAGCCATGTCCTCAGATGATCTACCAGCTTTACAGTCTAAATGTTTGCCCTCAGGAACTGGGTGTTTGATTGCGTCATACTTATAAAGACCTGTCAGAGCACAGAGTAAGTTCACGCTCTTTCCACGGTGGCAAAATGATGGGGAACCAGACTGAACCAGGCTGGATTGATTTCAGTGATGGGTGTTTGCCGCAAGGCAGCCCTGCACAAACACAAGCAGCAGTTACTTGCTTAGAATTAGTAGTAGCCATAATTTCCAACTGCAGACCAGTCAGGTTTGGGTATTGGCAGATTTGACTATATTGGCTGATGGGGGCAGAGGCGTAATGGGACATTGTAAAGCAAAGGCAATGTGTCTGTTGGCATGTCTGAATACAAAACCCTAAGAGATGCTTATTTGCACATTGTGTGTGTACTATATATATGTGTGTGTGATAATAAACACCCCTACAACTGTAGATATTTTTTATCTCAGTCTGAATTTACTGGTAAAAACTCCTTCAAAGCCACAGGGAGATTAACTTGCAGAGGCAGTTTCTACCTTGCACTGGTCAACAGCCATTCTTAATCTTATCTCATTCTTAATCAACTGCTGCCTCTCACGCCAGTGCTAATTTATTATGAAACCAAATGTCCCCAAACTGCCGATTACGATTGACTGACTAATAGGGCTGAACGATTTATTGACTTCAAATCAAAATTGCGATTTTAAACAATGCGATTAGCAAATCACAAAGGCTGCGATTTAGGATACGCATTATACAGCACGTCTGACTCAGGGTTTAAAACTATTGTGAGAGTAGTTTTGCAAATTCATTCCATCCTCCTTGTGTAACAGTCAGTCTCACCAATCAGAAGCGGCCCAAAGTGACTGCATATATGCCCACAAACAACAGACACGTGAAACCCAAGGAGGATGTTACATTCTCAGTGCAAAAAACAATATTGGTTCAGTTCCTGAGCCATAAGTGGATTGCCTACTTATTGAATGGCCAGAGATTGTTCACAGATAGGTCCTATTATTAAGGGTCCAAGAAGCGTTAGCCGCGAGGTCCCTAATGTTTTTATTACTGGAATTGTTTTATTTTTATTACTATGTTTAACTTAACACAGTCGCGGCTTTTGTGATAGTAGTTTTATGCGTCCTTGTTCTCTGCTAATTTGACCCTTGTGTACATGGGACTTTCTGGAAACACTTTACTAAGGGTTAAAAACGCGGTACTTAAAATGTGCATGTAAAAATACGATCACTTTACCATGCTCGGGTTGCTAGAGAATTGTTCTATGGTTTATTAGGTGTATGTTCTATATAATTTTTTTGTTAGAATAAATACATTTTGGATTGAATTAACATATTTCCATTCTTATCTTTGGATTTTATGCACATATAGTGAATACTGAGATTAAAAAAAAATCGCACAGGAAATCGCAATATCTGTCAGATATTGCCCTACTGACTAACCAGCTTTAGCAGGAACCAACTCACAGCCATAATTGTTTCTGTATTGAATATTTACTTCAGAATTTTGGTTATGTCCTTGTCAATAAATGATGTAAATGGAAATGATGCGCCTAACGGGTTCACAACAAAACTGCACTGTTACAGCCTTTCTAGGTGGTTGCTTACCTGGCTTAACACAGGCGACGTCTTCGAGTTTAAAATAGCAAATTATGCAGTATAGCTAGTTATAAATCATTGGATGTGAAGGACTAGCAAAAAAAATACCTTCATTTTGAGGTAGGACAGGGAGAATGCAAAGCTAACCACCCTGTGCCAGTGAGTCCCCCTCTAACCCTGATTGAATGATCAAACGCTGAATAGAGCGTGGTTAGTGCTGTGCTTGTGGTTGGGGAAAAACGGGCATGTTGTCCACTGTCCATCTCGTGAGGAACGGGGTCAAGTGCTTCCTGAATGTAGGCTGAAATAGACTTTGTTTCCAGGGCAACCCTACTGCAAGGCTTGCCGTCGTTATGAGAATCACTGGCCCATTTATGGAGTAACGCGGATGCAGGATGGATTTGTAGAAGATTCCCAGACCTCAGAACTTAATTTTGAGAATTATCATTAAAAGCATTAGTACTTAGGTATGCAGTACTGATTTGACTTTCCAATGCTGATTTCTGTCTCTGTCATGAAATTATTTATGCTAAGGATTGAGGTCTTTGCTGGCATATGTGTTCAGAAATATGTGCAGTAGATTTTGGCAATGGGTCTTTTCATCATTGAATGGACTGGTAAGATCTGGTCTGCTGGTAGAGAGGTTGTCACCCCCCCCCCCCCCCCCAACAGCTCTAAACAACTTTCCCTACATGGTGAGGCAAGACCTCACACCTAGAGGCCGCACCAGGTCACATCAGTGCTGTCTGTGCCTTGCACGTCTCACCCAGCACTGACGCCCTCAGTCTCCATGACGAGACCGCCTCCGGCTCAGCTCGTAAATGAGCTGGCTTGGTGTTTATAGCCTTTGGTATCTGTGTATGAAAACAAATCCAGACTGCGGTTATAACTCTTCAGTCATCCATCCCATTGGTCAGAAATGGAGAGCTATCGGCTGCGGTGTTCTGTAAATGAGGGGCGTCCTGGATGTGCTCCAGACCCCAAATCGATCCCTATTAAGTGACTTTGCAGTTCTTCTGATTGCCTGTGAGAAATTGATATTTAGATCAATGAGGCCTTGGCTGCTGTAGTAATGCCCGTAAGCTCATAAAGGCCTTCGTTTTGGTCTTATTGCATTAACGGAGTGTGGAGTGGAGCCTGTCTAGGGTGGGATAAGGCCCACATGGAATTCTGAGGCAGCCGTAATGAGAGAGACTCGTCACCATCGTGTAATATTCCGGAGGACGCTTCAGGTGACATCAGTCGATGAATGAAACAAACAGTGGTTTCTCGTACATCACGGTGATTCATCCTGGTCTTGACTGATGTTCAGTGCTTCTCCTCATCTTCTGAAGGGGCAGTTGCATGACAATCCTGAATCCGCCCCCCCCCCCCCGGTCTGGACTGTGCCGAGTTGGCCGACGCAGATGGCAAGCGAGCGACACAGAGCCCATCTCAGCATGCATCTGACCTCCATCCTGATCGTGCCCGGCGCTGTCCCTCTCCCTCCTACTGAATAGGCTGCATATGCAAGACGCCTATATGATTGATAGCATCGATGGCCATACTGCAACACTAATGCCTCTTTAAATACGCTAAAGCTCCTTTATGCTGAGGAGGAGGTTATTCAAATTTATTGTGGGAAGAATTTTAATTTGTGTGTTCAGATAGCCGGCCATGGGATGGGCTTTTTTTAAACGCACGGATTGGTCAAAGCTTTCCAGGTACAGTCGGGAATGGGGGAGATGCCCCCCCCCCCGGCCCCTGTGAACAGCATTTAGGGCCTGTGAACCTTGGCCTATGCTGCCCACTCCCTTTGAAGTGAGTTTGGCACATCACTGTGCAGTGACAGCAGTGTCTGATTTGCCCCAGTCCTCCACTCCTGTCACAGGGAGGTAGATTTCAGGCTTTGTCCCACAGACCATGGGTGGGGGGGGTGCATGGTGTAAAGTGCTGTGTTGCTAAGCCTGCTTGATGCCTGGGCTCGGGCTGTGTGCCTGGACGCCAGCCGGTCACTGGAGAGGAAAGTGGGAAAGCTGCCTGCCATGCGGTCGGCTGGCCAGGATCTCTCGCAATCGGAAAGATCGATCAGCGAAATGTGCTGGCAACTTCCCAGCCAGGGAATGACACGCATCCTGAGAGGAGAGTGACCTTGGGGTGCCTTCCCCCCTTGAATACCCCCCCAGGCAGGATCCCCCATCTGCAGTTCTGGTGCCGGGCCAGGAGCAGGACCCGGCCGTACTGCAGAAGCATCGAGGCTTTGCTCAGGAAATAAAGGCCATACGCAGTTTACGTGTCGAAATAAATTCCGCTCTGGCTCCCATCCCCCAAACCCTAGAGTCCCCTGTGATCCTCCTCTGAAGCTTTTCCTTTCTTCAGGCCTGGAATCAATTTTTGAGCTCTGAAAACCGAGAGAATGGAACTAAACCCTGGGATCCTGTGTTGGTGGGTCATTCTAGGGGGAGCCAGCTGACTTCTGGATGCCTGTTGGTTATTATCAGCATTTTTAATGCGGCCGGGTAATGCAATACACTGTTGCAACTGTCTGAAAGGATGGTAAATATGGTGCTTTACTTCTGATGAAGATGTTAAGTTTCCTGGGGAGCCAGTGCGCTCTTATGAGCAGGTATACTGCAAAGGTGTGGCCCTTAAGTAAGCCTGTCTGATTAGCCAGACACAGCTGCCCGCTAATGAGAGACAAACGGTGCGTACCTGTGCACCTGGCTGGCCACTCTGCTGTCTGCGCTTGTGCTCCCAGCTGCCTTTTTTTCTGCCATAACTGCATGGTGCTAAAAGCTAATTAGATGCCTAATAGGGTATTAAGTGAATTAAGATGCTAAACACCTTGGCTGGACTGCTGCTGCCTTCTGCCACCCTCACAGTCATCTGGGTTTATACTTTTCTCCTTTGCTTGATCAGGCTCAGTTTTGCTTGTTCAGAGTTCGTTTCCACTGAGCTTGTTGGTGGACTCTGGGGTCCTTGTTTCTGGCTGTCAGGGCTTGTTGGGTGGGCTGGTCTCCCAGCTTCTCCCAGCCCCTCTCTAAAACGTGTGTTCACTGAGTATACTTATAAATTACCAATTAAGTGGTCTCAAATCTTCAGGTAGTGAGTATGTGTATTGTATGACTGTGAAATGAGGCGGCAGCTGCTTACCAGCTCCACCTAGTGGCCTGTATGTGGGTCTGTCGTGATGTGCTATTGCAGGGCTACTGAGATCTGAAAGATCCACTTACCAAATTTCCATTCAGTCAAAGGTCCAGAAAAATTACCCTGCATTTTAACCTTTATACCACAAATGAATTACGAATTAGCATATAAAGGTTAACATGCATGATCATTTATCACATAGGTGCAAATGTATGTATGTATTTGCCGCTTGTATTGCTTTTAAAGGTGAATGTATACTTAAATACCAGTTAAGTGCATCGCTGTATATATCCACCTGAATACAGAGCCCATGGCCGGTAGATAGCTTATCTGGCTTGAGTGAGACGGTGACGTTGCCATAGTGATGCTGTTACAGCCGCTGTGATTGGACCAATGTGGACCGGAGACTGCCTATTGAATATTCTGCTCTGCTTTTTTTTCTTTTGAGATGCAGCTCTGCTCGTCTTCCAATATTAAATAGAAGACAAGGAGTATAGCTGTATCTCTGAAAGCAAAAACACGGTACAGAATCTTTGTGTGTGCTATTGACAGCTCGCTTAGATGATGGTTAAATTAGCATACCGATTTTAGGTGGCGGTCTGGATTAAATTGTGCTTGGGTGCGGATGCAGACTGGAGTCTGCCTATTGAGTACCCCGATGCTACTGGGTGTCCTTGAGGACCAGGGAGGTGTCACTGGGGGTCTGTGAGGACCAGGGGGGTGCTGTCGGGTGTCTGTGTGTCCCGCAGGGTAGACGTCTTTCATGACCCTGTCTCCTGCCTTCCTCCAGAGGCACTGAGATTTTGAGGGCAATCTGTCTGCTTGAGCTAGAGCCTGTGACTTGGTGGCTCAGTGCTGTCCTCAGAGTCCTCCTCTTTGGCGTCTCCTCATGATGAGGTGGGGACCCTGTGACACAGTGGCTCGGTGCTGTCCTCAGAGTCCTCCTCTTTGGCGTCTCCTCATGATGAGGTGGGGACCCTGTGACACAGTGGCTCGGTGCT
>JAODKL010000037.1:10948578-10960107 GCA_026780765.1 Petrocephalus schoutedeni
TTCCTGACTGTCTGTCTACCTGCCTGCCTATCTCCCTGACTGACTGTCTGTCTGACTACCTGTCTGCCTGCCTATCTTCCTGACTGACTGTCTGCCTGCCTATCTTCCTGACTGTCTGTCTACCTGCCTGCCTATCTCCCTGACTGACTGTCTGTCTGACTACCTGTCTGCCTGCCTATCTCCCTGACTGACTGTGTCTGTCTGACTACCTATCTTCCTGACTAACTGACTGTCTGTCTGACTACCTGTCTTCCTGACTTCCCGACTGCCTGCCTGTCTTCTTGACGCCAGTCAGCCTGTTTGTCTGTCTGTCTGACCCCGGTGTGGCCCTCAGGGGGTCCAGCCTTCCCACCTACATTCCCCTCCAGCTCCTGAATCAAACACACACCCAGTCATCTCCTGTTGCTCCTCTTGCCGTCCCTCCAACTGCCCTAGATCATGCTCACACACCTGCCTCCTTGTCTCTAGTTCCCATGCAGTGGACAGATACCCTCCGCACTGTGAACAGGGCAGTGACGTCAGTCGCCTGAACTCCCGTGCCAAGTGGGACTGTTGCCATGGCAACACACAGAGGTTAGGCCCACGAGAGCAGCATCGGCAGATGGGAGGGGGGGGGGAAACCCAACAGCAAAAAGGGCCCTACCTCTGCCACACACTCCCACCTGCCCTCCCGCCCACGGGAGGGGCCAGCACGGTTGGGCTGGGATCTGAGGACCAGGAGGCAGTGGGGGGGTGGGAAGAGGGTTAGGGTCTTGTGATAAAAACCTTTCATGACACTAGGATCTGTGAGGTTCCGCGAGCAGATCATTGAGATCATTGTGTGAAGTCTATCCTCTTCCTCCTCATCGTCGTCCAGCGAGGGGGCACGGCTGCCTGTCGTGTGGTGGTAGTTTATAGTGACTGCTCGGGCAATAAGAAAACACAGTTTAGCACCCCGAACGCCCACCTCTTTCTTTCTCTCTCTCTCTCTCACACACACACGTTTGCATTCCTATCTCAGTGAGGACCGTCCATTAATTTCTATGGGGAAAAACCCTAATCCCAATCATGCCACCCTTAACCCCAACCCAGCCCTAAGCTTAACCATAAGTAACCAGCCCAAATACAAGACTTTTGGCAGTTTTACTTTTTTATTGCTTTTACAGATTTTTATAAAATGAAGTCTGAAGTAGTGAGAACCAAAGAAATGACCTCACTAGTCACGTTTTTTGAGGATTTGCTATACTGACTTGTGATAGGAAGACCTGCACACACACACACACACACACACACACACACACACACACCTTACGGTTTCCCAAAGTAAATGGAAATTTGGCCCCAAGAATGTCAGTACTTCCTCCACATTACACTTCAACACCACTGGTCGCAAGCATGTGACCCACAGGCAAGAGTCCCGATTGGTTAACATCAACCATGGGGCTCACGTGCTGCCTTCTTGACTTGTGGCTTGTGTGCAAAGTCACTGCTTGAAGGGACTCACTGGAATCGTAGCGATGTCCTGGGTAGACGATGCGAAATACGTAATCAGCGGCCATCTCGTCCTCCTGGCCCACGCCACTCAGCTCCAGCAGCCGTGCAGTGCTGCTTCTCTTCCTCAGCCGTGGGAAGACCTTGCCCTACCGGTCACACACACATAGGCTGCGTGAGAAGAAGTCTTATTATATCAAGAGGTTCCTTTACAAAACAGGACAGGATTCATCCCTGAAGCAGACATCAAGAGAGAGATCGAGCTCATCAGCATCACAAGCCCCCTGTCAGGCCACTTCTTGACGTACAGCCTACAGTTGGGGTCCCTGAAGTACTTGCTGTTTGTTAATTAACCATCAATCCCAGACGGTAAACCAGAACACCCCCCCCACCCAGCCAATCCACAAGCTCGTCTTCAAAACAACACCCAAGTCAACGGCTGGGCAGTCAGAGCAAACATGTTGATGGGGGCGGGCTGTAGCCACGAGGGGCTAATTAAGGCACGCCGACAGGCCGCCCATCTCGGGTCTGCCAGCTGAAGCGAGTGACATCTGTGGGGCCCCAAGGGCCGACGTCACCGGCACGTCGTTTGACCCCAACAGCCAAGTTCATCAAACATGCACAAAGAGAAAAGCCACGCCCATCACGACCACCCACCGTCCCTGCCCGAGTGTGGACGCCCATCACGACCACCCACCGTCCCTGCCCGAGTGCGGACGCCCATCACGCCCACCCACCGTCCCTGCCCGAGTGCGGACGCCCATCACGACCACCCACCGTCCCTGCCCGGGTGCGGACGCCCATCACGCCCACCCACCGTCCCTGCCCGAGTGTGGACGCCCATCACGCCCACCCACCGTCCCTGCCCGAGTGCAAAGGCCCATCACGCCCACCCACCGTCCCTGCCCCGGCTGTGGACGCCCATCATGCCCACCCACTGTGCCCGGCCAGCCACGTGGGAACAGGCCTCACCTTGCCACGCTGTGACCACAGCGGGGGCTCCAGCTGGCCCCGGGGGAGCAGCCCGTTTTCCAAGCAGGATAGGAATGCCAGCAGGTGGCCCCCAGGGGGGAAGTGAAGGGGGGGTCTCTGGATGCCATCCTGGCTCACCAGGACCAGGGTCCCACCGCAATCCGCTGTGGGGGGGGGGGGGGGACAGGGGTGCACAGAGAGAGGCAGGACGTTACTGACGTGAGGAATTCATGGCAGGAAATGAGCCAGGGACTTGGGCGACTTTCATCCATTTTCTGAAGAACAGCAGGGCGGGGAGATGATCTGGAGGCAGCGGCGGCTGGGTCACCTGCTAACCTCAGGAAAGACACGCAGTACGGAACAAGCCAGGAGGATTACACGGCTAAATGGCTCTCGCTGGAAGCGCCTACAAGGCTGATGAAGCAAGAGAATCCTAGGCAACGTCTATAATTTCCGGTGACCAGTTGGAGTGGGTGGGGATTGTTCACTAAAGCAAAGGAGGAGGGTAATTCAAGTGCAGAGCGTAAAAGTCCAGACCGAGATTTTTTTTCCAACCCACCAGTCGAGCATAAAGAGTCACAGTCACAGAGTACTCAACTGGTTGGTGGAAATAAAATCCCGGTCTGGACATCTATAATCTGGGCCTGAACTAGCCACCTCTAAAGAGCTATTATAGCCACTGTCCCATCTTCCGGAGGACCACTCCAGTTGACTCCACCTAGCTTGCTCATCCCACTGCCTATTACTGATACGCGCTTTGACCAAAAACGGCTGCATCTGGATATGATGCACGGTGTACTCCATGTGTCCCACAAAAGGCGTGTCTTCCCCCCAAGTTCATGTGGAAAGCTCATTCTCACCGAATGCCACATTGGCTCGTTACTTTCACGTACACCACACTCCCACACACGTTCCGCATTTGCACGCGCGGTCCCCTCTGCTTACAGACACGCTACTTACGTCGCTGGTGACAGTGGATGCAGACGATCTGTCTCAAAGGCACAGTGAGAGCGTAGTCCCAGTAGATGCTGCAGTGTGGGAGCGAGAGAAATGCAAGCTGAGGACCAGAGCAAAGGCGGAGCAGAGCGTGGCACAGGGCCGGGGGCCGGGTACCTCTTCTCCAGGTCGCAGTCTCCCAGAGTGCCGTTAATCAGCTGGTTAGGAGTCCACTTCAAGCTGAGGGTGTCTGCGGCCTGGTGGAGGGACAGATAGCCTCGCAGGACCTCCATGTCCTTCTTCTGTGATGGGAAGTGCAGAGGGACAGATTGACCACACTGCTGAAATATGCCCTCCCCCCACCCACCCACCAAGGCAGGATTTACAGGATTGCAGGTTGCACACAGAAATCCAATCGAAGCTAAATGTTCCCCTCTGTCCCGGTTGGGCCTGGTAATTTACAGTATCGATCCATGCGTTTCTGCCCCAATGAAGCGCGGTGCAGCACTATCGGCTACCACGCTGGCAGGGGGGGCGGGGGGGGGGGCTTATCTCAGAGGCAGTTTGAAAACATCCATGTTTATGCGCAGTGGCTGTGAAGCTGACAGACAGAGGAACAGGATCTCTGGATAGGCACAGAGGGACTTCCTACACTGCCATTTTGTTTTATTGGTCGCCTGTCTCCATCACACCATGGCTAGGGGTGGGGGACAGATAATCAGAGGCATGAGTAGACAGGACAGGTGGGAGGCAGAGCGAGGCAGCAAGTCACTGACTCAGGACTCGGGGCATCCCCAAGCGCGCTGATCAATTGGCTGAGGTGTCCCACACTGCTGGCCGAGGCCAAGCCAACTGCGGCTCATTCATATTCCGGCACCTCCTCCCACAGCAAACCGGAGCATATTATTGGAGCTCCGTACGGTAAAAAGGGGAGGTGCTGGAGACCTTGGAGAGATCCCAGGGTGATCGATGAGAGATTCCGGAGTGTAAGCACAGCCTCTCAGTCTCCGTGGCTCACAGCCCCTCCCAGAGTGGCGCTCCCCCACCCGGCTCACCGGCTGCACCAACACGTTGTTTTTGCCATAGAGCAGATGTGTCCGTGAGTTCTGGTGCAGGGACTCCACGTATTCCCGGGCGGACGCGGCAAAGCGATCCTCGGACATGCTCCCGCTGGACTGGCGCTTGCGGATCTGGAGGGTAGTGAAAGAAACAGAGCAGAGGGGGTCGGACAAGTCCATCCGGACAGAGGCCAGGACGAACACTGGTGGGACCCATGCCCTCACCCCCAGGGCGGGACGCCGGCCTTGACAGCACTCTTGGCCACGATGGGCTCCGTGGATCCGATGCCGCTGGACCAGCTCGTTGGCAGAGGGGTCGGTCCAGAAGTGGTCAGACGTCTTCAGCTTGGTGTACTCCAGGGCACAAGGGCCGACTGGGAGGAAGTGGAGGAGGAAGTGGAGGAGAAGTGAGAGAATGCCAAACAGGCTCACTGGCGCAGGTGACAGGGAGAGGGGGAAGGTGGCACTCACCCAAAAGCGCTGCCAGAATAGGTCCATAGACAGGGTCATGCATTAGGGCCTCTTTCTCATAGTACTTACTGCAAAGGACAATGAGGACACACAGAGTCACCGAAGGCTGGTCACTGTGCAAAAGGAGGCCGGAAATAACCCAGCACTGCCAAAGCAGGAGTGTGGGGGGGGGGGGGGGTACCTGGAGTTGTCCACGATGTGCTGGACCACCTTATCCAGAACCTTCTCGAAGAGCGCTGTTCGCACCCAGATATGCCTGACAGCCTGGGCGGAGAGCGGCTGGGGAGCGCGGCCGGCAGACGAGCCCTGTCTCCTCAGGGGCTCCGACCCCGTGCTCTGGGCTCTCCTGGGGGAGCATGGTCACAAGGCAGAGCACAGGAGGTTACAACGCCACACCTACGTACCCAGACAACTTCATTATGGCACACTCCCACACTTTTCTGCCCTACCACATGGTGGCAATGTGGCACCCTTAGCCCCTTAGACCAACCCTTAGCGTAGGCAAAATGCAGTCGGACCCTAGAATGACAAAAATGAAACCATTTGTGTCCTAACCAATTCTCTGCTGTCTGTGGCACTGAGGTTTAAAAAATGTTGACATTTGGTAAAATGGGCTTGTAAACTGAGGGGCCACCGAGCATCAACAGGAGAGCCTCCATGACAGTCCCTCTGTAACAGCCAGCCCCCGCGATGAAGCTCCCTCTCGTTCTACAGACCGGGAGCAGGGCGGAGCAAGGCTTGGCGAGAGGAGGAGACCCGTAACGGCACAGAAACACTGGGCGCAACATGACACCTCCGTGGTTTAGCATGTGTGTGTGACAGAGAGAGCAGCATCCAGAGTGAGCTTGATGTTCCCTACTTCGGGGAGGGGAGAACTTTGGCTACCGCTTAGCAGGGCGTACTGCAGATCTTCCCTCCAACGTCTCGGCTGAGGCTAAACCGTCACCATACGGTGCATTTCGGGAACTCAAGACACGTCAAAGTTATAGAGAGATCTTATTATACAAGCTCCCACTTAGAATTAAGGTTAATATGAGCGATTTATCCGATTTACAAGGCGACGCCCTTTAACATAAGTCAGCCAATATATCACAGCAACAAGCTTTTGCTCTCATTCTGCTGGTACTGTCGCGAGCCTCGCAGCGTCGCAAGCAGACTCAAACCCGCTTATGCACGCGGCCCCGTAGCGAGACTGTTTTCTGACATGAACAATTGAGTAACCTAATTTAGCGGTAAATTAGATCTGCTACTCCAACGCGGGACGACGTCCCTGCAGCCTAATCACATTTCAGACCTTCCGGAAACGCCTAGTGGAGAGTCGACAAGCCGATAAAGAAAACAACAGAACATAAAATAGTCACGACCCCATAAGATGCTCCCAAATGCAGAGCCGGAGAGTCGTGACAGGCCGCCCCATTATTCATCTGCTGATGTTTCTCCTTTTCAAATGTGGTCCCCTAGGCACTCAGCGTCCTGCAGAAAGCGATCAGGGTATCTCCGAGCGCTCGTGTGATGCTGATCCGTGCCGACGTAACCAAGGCAACACCAGTTAACCTTTACAGCGACAGAGACGGCAAAGACGACGGGACAGGGGACCTTTTTAGCGGTCAGGTCCCATCCAGGACTATGGGTGGCACCAGTGGCGCCCCCAGGGGGCAAGGAGGACTGACAGCAATGTAATTATATAAAAGATCAGGCTGACAAATCAAATCAACCAAAATCGACCAAAACACTGCACGGTGGAGCACGAGTGTTTTAGACAAAGGAGAACATGCCCAAGGTGACAGTGACAGCGGGAGGTGAGGAGTGGGATGGGAGTGGCGTTTGGGAGGCGAGCTGAACCTGCTGGTCTCGGCCTGCTGCTGCAGCTGCTCCTGCACCTTGCGGCAGACATCCGCGGCTGTGGCGTGCGCCTTGCCCACCTTGGTGAAGAGAGCGGCGATCTTGTCGCTGCGCAGGAAGCCAGCAGCACGGCGTTTCAGCTGGTGGCCGAGACACGCCTCCACCGTACCTGGAGGAGAGGGGAGAGGTCACAGTGCCGACTCGTCTCACCAGCATCTTACCACATTACCCACAGATGTAACTGCGGGAATCTTTTCCTGGGGAAGAAGGAATATAGAGGTTAAGAGTGCTACAGACTGACTATGAGACCAACTGCTGTGCTGTGGACAGGCCACCATGGAATGGTCCGCTATGAGATGGTCTGCAATGAGACAGTCTGGAATAACATTACTGTCCTGAGAATCACTGACAGAAGTGAGCACTGTACCACATGCAGTGGTGCATCACACATCTGTCACAGTCCCCATCCAGCAGCAGGAGGGGCCGTTCATTGCTCACCCAGGCAGACACAGTGATGGGGTCGACAGGGTCAAGGAAAGCAACCTTGGTGCTAATAGGTCTAGTATTGCTTAGGGTGCACCTCTGTGCAAAGGGTATTACTTAAAGAGTATGGCTGCATTTCTGCTGAAGTAAAGGGTGTCCTGCATAGAAACAGAACCTACTCAGAACCTACATCCTTCTCACCAAGCGAAATAATTTAATCAAAGACTGAGATCAGCATATGACGTGGGCTTAAAATTCAGAACTAAAATCGCCAAGCATCAGGGGAGATTTTGCAAGAAGTCAGCACAGCAGATGCGATCCCGGACCAATGAACTGGAGCATACAGGCATTCGACCTCACTGGTTTAGGGGAAGGGGTTTGGGAAAGATCTGGGGTAATCCTTCGGGGCTGGTGAATCATCTAAGTGCCTTTTACTGAAGGGTTTAGTGCAATTATCTCACAGAGCCATTAGCAAAACCAGTACATGGGAGGCAGTAACAAGACATGGGGCGAGCAGGGAGGCCACCCCCCAGTGGTGACATGATTACAGGAAACAGGATAAATGCTCAGAGAGCAGGAGATAATGGCTGGGGGTGGGGTTGGGAGGAGTGGAGCCCGGGCCAGTGCTTGACTCGGTCCTGTTGTGAAACAAAGATGATGATTCTCATTTGAGCTCTTACATAATGACTGAGCACCCCCCTCCCCCCTCCCTGCCAGGCGGCCGGCCGCCCACTCACGCACACGCGGCCGCCCACGCTGACGGCCAATGCCGACCCCCCCAACCTTTGTTTGTACACACATCACACGCATAAACAACGATCTGCACGCACACGCGCCCACTCACACGCAGAGTGTGCACCCTGCCATGTTCCAAAAACACTGCCTGGCCAGGGAAAAGAAGAGTGCTCTCAGACACGCCGACGTGGGCGAGGACACACAAACCAGCCCTGGACCGGGATGCTGGTAAAGGACGGAGGCCAGACGACAGCAAGGTGAGAATAGAGAACGGTACAGATGGACGGCGGCGAAGATGGAGACCACAGCCCAGTGCACCACTGAGCTCATCAACCAATCTAATTAAGACAGCGGCATCATTAACGAGGGCGGCTGCCTGAACGGGCTGGTGGATAGAAACCTCAGCAAACCCCCCCCCCCCCCCCCCCCCAAGTACTGGTCCCAAAGACCCAGGAGGGTGTGGAGCCACGACTCAAAGTGGTAGACAGCAAATTGAGTGCATTACAGAGGAGCTGGGCGGCCGCGTAAGACGCAGGTGGGAGTAGGATGGGTGAGGTGTGTTTTCTGACTTTGTGACTCATAGCCACAACACCCCCAGAAGATTAAGATGGAGGGCCGTGCATTGTATTCCAAACTCGCACCCGGCCAAATTACATGAAGAGAGTCAGACAAGAGCTGCTTTTTGTAGAGACGGAGTTCTGAAGTTCTGTTTGAGCACGAGTCTGAATCCCCAAACCCCAAGCCATCAGGCTGCCCTGATCGCTGATGGAGCCCTGCAGGGAGAGGCGCTTTCCTCGAAGCGTGACGGGCACACGGGCACCCCTGTGCCAGCTCAGCACACAGCACTCGCCACTGTAACAGGTCATGTCATGCTTACTGATTATAGCAGCTTCAAATAGACCAGGTATTTTATCTGGGCGCCACCTAGGGGCGAGTCCAGTGCCTGCAGACCGCCAGCACTCCGCAGCGTATAACGATAATAGCTTCCGCTACATCATTACTTTCAGGTTTATTTTACAATTCGAGAACCCAAATAATTATTACATATATAATTACTATCAGTAAATTTTCGATGAAAATTATACACTGTCCTGTGGTTCAGGGTAAAGGATTAGGGAGCCGTCACCCATTCTGTTACTAAGCGCATTCCCATTGCGTCAGGCTTCGCGCTGAGGTGCAGCATGACCAATCGCACCCGACACCAGAGAGTGAGCCCAGCCCCAGCGGCGGCCAGCGTCCCATCACATTAGCAGAGAGCCTACAGGCAGGTCAGCTCCCCCGCTCCCCTTCCCCTACCTCGCCCCTGCTTGTCTCGCCTGCCCCGTTGCCCCACTTTGTTCCCTATTTCCAACCGATCCTTTGCCTCTCCCCCCACCTGATAGCAGAGGTGGGTAGTTCAGGTCCAGAGAGTAAAAGTCCGGACCATGTTTTCGTTTCAACCAGAAAAGAAGAGAGTAGAGAAGCACACTGATCATTGCTGCCTTTGAAGCCCTAACACACACACACACACACACACACAATCTATATTCCTGTGCACATTCGCATACACACTGGGCATGCGCCCCTTTCCCCCAGAGTGTGAGGGGTGTGAGCACCTCTGGTTTCTCCCGGGTGCACAGTTCATCACACACAATTAATTCTACTACTGCACACAAGTACATGAGATATGGCTCCTATGGGGACCACGTGCTGGTAATTAGTGGCCTATCAACTGCCTGATTAAAAATCACACTTGGGGGGTGGGGGCGGTTAGTAACCATAACGTCACAGCTAAGACCAAGCTCACGCTTCCCCGGCAAAGCAGAAGAGTGGAGATGCACTCACATTTCTCCCCGCAGACACACGCAGGCTAGCAGCACTGCTCCAAGTAGGCAGACACTGGACAGCAGCGTTTCACTATCTCCCCGCAGACGCGCGCAGGCGAGCTGGCCTTCTCTGCGCAGATAAATGGAGGCAAGAGGCACTGGGAGGCTCCCACACATACAGCACCCTCTGACTAATGTGCCTACGTCACAGGAGTAGACGGCAGTACAGCGTGTACTCAACGTGCCAGAGGAAAGGACCGGGGGGTGGGGGGAGTCTACCAGTCACAGCCCACAGACAGCGGGCAGCGACAGCACCTAGGGGCATGTGGCGGAATAAAGAGGGGGGAGGGGCTTGGAGCAGAGATGCTGAGAGCCCGGCACTGAGCCATCGAACCACACATTCATAAATGGTCATGATGTCACAATGAGACTCGTCACCTGCCCGTGTGCCGGCCAGATTGGACTAGCAGGTCTCAGATCCACAGCCACGTCGGCCTCAGGGGCAGCTGATAGACGTCACCCTGACGCAGTGGGACAGTGGCAAAGGCCACAGCAAGCTAACCGCGTAGCGGGTGCTTCACTGCCGCCTGCATGCCGTCACTGCACATTTAAGCTGAAGTGCTCCTGTAAAAGCACCAAATGAGCAGCTATGTGTGACAGAACAGGAAAGGGCGCAGGGCCAGAGTGCCCCAGGACCAAGGCGTGAGGAAGGGAGCCTCAGGAAATGCTGGGCCATAAAGCAAACTGCCCCTTCCATCTGGACACTTCCTGTTTCCCGGCACACCGCAGCCAATCAGAACGCTTACAAAAATCAGGCTGAAACTTAACTTCCCCTTTTAGCACTTAAGCAAAGAGCCGATTCATGTCCGAAGTTTTCAGGAGAGGAAAAACCATGATTATAACACAATAACGGCTTCTAAGGCTCAATTCATTGAAGCGTGGAACAGACATTTTCAGAAATGAGACTGTTGATATGGGTATGAAAGCGAGAAAAAATGCTGTCAGAGGCCACCAGGCTGTATTTGTAGGTCTGACAGTCGCGTTTAAAACGGCATGGCTCCCGCAGTGGAATCTCTGGTGAAATGCGTAGTCCACTAATGCGATTAAAGCGTCGTCTGGAGGCCGAGGACGTTTTAAGCACCTGGAACAGCTGTGTGTGCCACGACTTCCAGACATGTCTTGAGTATCTTTCAAACAAAAGGTCGGGGGACCGCCATAAGGGGGGAGGTGTGCAGAGAGACACTGTATCCGTGCAGCTGGGGGGTGGGGGGGGATCTGACAGGCCGTTGTGCAGCTATGGCCACCGCAACCTCTGCGGTGTTTCAGCAGAGGACTGATGGTGGCGATGGTGTGACATCAAGAGACAGAGCAGCACCATGGGGCCCCGTTCAGAGGCAGCCATGGCTACAGGAACTGGGCTCTCAGGAACAGCACCAGCAGAGCCGGGGAAGGCTCACTCACCGCACAGCGCTATCACGTGGCTGCTGTCCTCGTGCACAAACTTCTTGGTGACCGCCTCCTCCATGATCTGCTTCACCTGCAATGGCAAAAAGAGAATGCACACTGTCAGCCGGCAGAGTGGCACGCCACAGGGGCGCCGCCTAGGGGTGAGAGTGGCCACTACAGAATACAGAACTGCTGTAAGTGGAAGTAGATTCCCTGCTGGCGATGGGAGATTTAAGTCAACCCTGACAATTAACTGGTGAGGTGAACCAGGCATTTCAACCTCCCTCAAGTCCGAGGCCATCTCCCCCCCC
>JAODKL010000037.1:10960207-10984224 GCA_026780765.1 Petrocephalus schoutedeni
CCCCCCCCCCCCCCCGCCCTCGCCCCCAGGCGTGACTGAGGGCCTAATTGCTGCTGCGATTGTGTCAGTGGTAAAACGGTGCTCTCACAAAATCTGAGACTCGCCTCAATCACGACAATTATGAGGTCGCTCCGGCGGCTGCAGCAGAAACACACTGATAACCTACAATTTCCCCAGCCGTGGTAAAAGCCTCCCCTTCCATCCACAGCATGGGCCGGGCGGGGGGGCGGCTGAGCTCATCATTTGATTAACTGGCTTTGAGCTATTGCCACAGCGCAAGGCCAATGAGCAAAAGGCTCTCCATTTGGACAGTCATGTCTGATCCCCCCCGACCCCTGCGCTGATGGGGGCTCTGCTGGGTAATAATGGGCTGTTCTGTGTGGGGAGGGGCACTGTGTGGGGTAGCATCTCAGGGATTTTCCAGAACCAAATTCCACTCATGACGTAGATGAAACACAGGAAATCTAACTGGGGATGGACTAAACCATAGCCGTGTGATTGAACATCAGGCTAGTGTGCACTGTGCAAGTACCTGCGTGCTGAAACACACACCAACACATGTGATGTGCACCGTGCAAGTACCTGCGTGCTGAAACACACACAAACACACATGATGTGCATTGTGCAGGTACCTGCGTGCTGAAACACACACAAACGCATGTGATGTGCACTGTGCAGGTACCTGCGTGCTGAAACACACACAAACACACGTTATGTGCACTGTGCAGGTACCTGCATGCTGAAACACACACAAACGCACGTGATGTGCATTGTGCAGGTACCTGCATGCTGAAACACACACAAACGCACGTGATGTGCATTGTGCAGGTACCTGCGTGCTGAAACACACACAAACGCACGTGATGTGCACTGTGCAGGTACCTGCGTGCTGAAACACACACAAACACACGTTATGTGCACTGTGCAGGTACCTGCATGCTGAAACACACACAAACGCACGTGATGTGCACTGTGCAGGTACCTGCGTGCTGAAACACACACAAACACACATGTCCAGAACACAAGGTGCCAGAATTAAGGGAGTCCCAGCTTTAAGGTGACTCCACAGAAGAGTCCTGAAATATATGGAGTCCAGAGTCAGACGCACTGACTGGAAGGGTAAATTGAGTGATGCAATAGATACCAGCAGCCTTTGGGCCATTAGCAACCACAAGGCTGAAACCAATAGAAAAAGGGGAGGAACAAATAACAGGCAAAGGAGAGCGGAGGAGGGCTGAGGAAGGGCCAAGAGGCTTCTGCAAGGAGCAGAGCTGCAGGGTTTGGGCTGAACCTCACAGTGGGCCGGGTGTGTGGCACCCCACCTCCTAGCCTTTGAGCAGGCACAGCAGAGCAGCTGTGGGCAAGCATTTACAGTTACGGATGGGATAGAAGAGAGCTGATGCGGATGAGCAATTACAGTTACGGATGCGCAGCAATAATTATGGGTGAGCACTTACAGTTACAGATGAGCAGCCATCGCTACGGAAGAACAATTACTGATGAGCATCTACAGTTACGAGTGACGGGGGAGCAGCCACAGTGACGGGGGGCAGCCATAGTTATGGATGAGTAGCTAGTGATGGGGGAGCAGCTACAGTTATGGGGGAGTAGCCACAGTTATAGATGAGCAGCTAGTGATGGGGGAGCAGCTACAGTTATGGATGAGCAGCTACAGTTACGGGGGGCAGCCACAGTTATAGATGAGCAGCTAGTGATGGGGGAGCAGCTACAGTTACGGGGGAGTAGCCACAGTTTTGGGAGATCAGTTTCAGATGGACAGCTACAGGCAAGCAGTTACAGGAGAGTAGCTGCAGATGTCATGGTGAAGTAGTGCTGGGCAGTATAACCAAAAGATGGTATCACGGTATTTTTTAAGATTCTGGAGGTATCATGGTATATCACTGTGTGTGTGTATAATAATAATAATAAAATATTTTTTTTACAAATTCACCCTAACTGCGACAGAAAGCGTTTATATCAATAAAATGCAAATGTCTTTCAAAAATGAGTTTATTAAGTAGGCTATTTTAATAATTGTTTACATTTAGCTTGACTGTATAACGGACATGTTTTATTGGATTATAAATACATATTCAGCCCTAGAGCGACATGTTTTATTGATTATAACCTTGTGCTTAGCTCAATAACAATTGTTTCACTGACATGTTTTATTAGATTAGTAATGTATATTTAGCTAGAGCCATACATTTTATTGATTATAACTGTAAATTTATCCCCATAGAAACCTTTTATTGATTATTGCAGTACATTTAGTTTGGTAACAATGTGTCTGCTTAACTGGCATGATTTTAATGATTATTAAAGTAATAAATGAATAACATTAGGGATTTTGCTTTCCTAATATGGATTTAACTGCAGGACTAATTATAATATGCACAATCTAAAATTTCAGGCACATACTGAAGCAGTAGCTATATATACACTATAATGCTGAACAGTCATATATGGAGAATATAAAGTTAGAAAAAGTTATGTATGTAAACTGTTGGTGAGAAGGGTATGCAGAGTTAACAGGGGTCCCTTCAATATGCTCTGCACAGCAATCCATAGTGCTTCTAGCAACAAAAAACATAATAAAATTTGCTGCCTGTTCAGGCGTTACAGCTGTTAATCGTTTCAGCATTGCTATGGTATGTTGGCCGCACTATGGTGAATCAGAACTGGGAGAGGAGGAGGCAGGCCAGGCTGGTACACGGGACACTCAAATACATGCACAAGGTATGCGCCATGTTTCCACCACCTGGCTAGAGCCTGGGAAACGCCGCTCTGAGGCGGAGGGTAAAAGAGACCCCCCCCGAGAATCAGTGACCTGGACAGTCGGACACAAATCTAGGGTGGCTGTCACAAATCTAAAACATGTCAGTGAAGTGACAGGCGAGAAAGGAGCATTTTGGGACGGGGAGGGGAGCGTCCAAAAAGCCGTGCAACTAACAACCCTGGGAGGCCATACACTGGTCACGGGGCACCGAGAACAGGAGACGGCAAAAGGCCAGGGCCGCCTAAGGGAGGGAGGGACAAACCAATGCAACTGTGGGGGGGGGCGATTACATGCAAGCTGTATGGGACAGGAGACCTGAAAAGAAGCAATAATGTCAGCACACAATGCTACTATAAAAAACACAAACCAAATATTAAATAAAGACTTCTTCAGTAGCTAATGTCCACATGAACACACCGTCATCAGGACCCACATTGCGTGGCAAACAAATAAATATCGTGGTGTGTCGTGTATCACTCTGGGGTGTTCAGCCCACACCTCGGCAGAGGATGTGCGCTCGACTGCCACCTCCCACCAAAGCACGGAGGAGTGTGGCAGCAACCCCCCCCCCTCCTCAACGTGACCGCCATGCACTTGGCTGGCTCTGACATCTCACGCGGGCAACCCCTGCTGAGCTGCCGCAATGCCAGACATGGCCACCGGGGGCCGCGGCGAGCAGCGGCGGCTATCTGCCAAGCCGCGGGATCTCGTCGACTGCTCCGAGCTCTGAGGGGTTGGCAGTCACGGCGAGTCGTGACACTTGGTGAAAAGGGATCTCGCAGGCAGGAGATGACACCATCATCATCATCATCATCATCATTTTGCGGAGACGGACTAACCGGCGGGAATGGAAACATTAGGGTGGGGTGACCTTTTTAAAGGACCGGGATAATTGGCGTGTAGCTGCTCACCGAAAGAGAAAGAACAGTTAAAAGCAGAGAGCTATCAGGATGTATAAACAAAACAGGGACACATAACATTCACCACAACGCAGGGCTGTGGGGCGCCAAGCAGCCCGTCCTGTCCCCAAGCGAGCCGCCTCTGACTGTATTAATCGTCAATTGATGCAATTTATCTTCTTAGGGAGCTGCTGATGCTTTCAGTTGCCAAGCAACACAGAGGCAGCTGGATGAGGCTTAAAGAGACAGCTGCTTACAGCAGAGCCGCCACATGAGGGAGAGGGGGAAGGAGGACTCGGGAACATCCACAGGGTGGGAACAGCTTCCTTACTATGAGGAAAGGCCTATATAAATCACCTCCTAAAGACTTTTAACCCTTTTCCCGTGATAACTTCCCCATGTGAAATTTGCCTACCGTTTAATGATGCTCTGGGGTCAGATTGACCCCAAACACGGGATAGGGGTTAAATCAGCAAAGGAGTTGCGGATACAGACAAGCCGCCAAGCTGTGTTCGCGCTCTCCATCACCGAGCCTCCGATATTAGGACCCTAACCCTAACCCCAACCCACTCCCCAGGCACATAGCCACGTATTAAAATAACATGCTTTTACATCCTGTCTAGGGGCTGCTCAATCAGAGGGCTGTCAGCAGCTTACAGGAATAAACTGAAGAAAATGTGCATCAATGCACATTTTTCAAAAATGTTTGTTTGGTTCATGAGAAAGCTGATTTATTGGCATGGGCAAAGCAGGGGGACATGAAAGGCCAAAGCGAAATCAACATCCCAGAAGCATAGGAACTGTCAAGCACCATTGCGGGGGGAAAAACAATTACTGTGCCACTATTGCAATCTATGCTGGTCAGGCTCAACATTTATGGGTGAGCTGGGAAATGTTTCTGCCCGTTCTAAACATTAAGTCAGAGGCAACTTATTGAAGTCATCGGCACGGCGGCAGCAGAGGCCCGGGGGGCAGCCGGCCAGCTTCGCAATCGGTCACTCTGCCGCACCGGAGCTCCAGTGAGATTGCCATGCCGGCCGGGTGAGATACAGAAATACAATAAGCAGATGCTGAGCTCAGGTATACAGCGGCGTGAATAACGAGCCCGCCTCTGATGGCTGGTGTCGGGCGGCACCGGGAGAGGCGTCTGGGCGCTGACCCCACTGTCAACCGCAGAACCGAGAGCAGCTCAATTATTCATGGGAACAAATGTGGAAGGAGGGAAAGGCAAGGGGGGGGGGGGGGGGGGAGGACACTAAGTGGCTCAAAAAAATGAATGAATGGACTGATTAATGGTGAACTAAATCGGGAACACTCGTCAGGACCCACAGACACAAGACAGAACTGTGACTATTAATACACCCCTTTTATTAATGTTTTACAGGCTGTGGTGAGTAATCCTCCCTTTTTAAAATAAGGTACTTCAGACCCGTTTCTGCCCTACAGAGTTAGATCGGTTGACCAGTAAGATACACAGATAGAGACACTGACCAGGAAACTTTGCCGGGAAATCTGCTCGCTCCAGAAGCCAGGGCTATTCCCAGAGCTGGGCTTTAGAGCGAAATCTGACAGCTACTCTAGGAAACGCGATTATTCCACGAAGACTTTTTCTGCTCCTGCTGATTTCAGGACCAAATGTTGAAACAAAGACTGTAGGTACCATTTTAACTTTTACGTCACAGAGCAGAGCAACCCTGAAGTGTCTCGTTACATATCCCGGTGATGCGGGGAAACACGCCGGCTGGCATATAAGCCTGCCATCTCTCCTCTGTCACTCTGTCACCAGCCCCGCTGCCCCAGTCATTGATTTGCTTTGTTTGAACAATGAAGCTTTCGATAAAAGCGCAGGTCGCATTTTAACTAGTTGCCCGGCGACGGCGGGGCCGTTTAATCACCTGTTGTTCGACCTCCGCACCGGGGAACCGTCAGGGGAGATAATAAAGAAAACGTGGACTGTACCCTCACGTTTATATTCGCGTTACAGCCAATCGGCACATGCATCGTTTAGTCTACTTTGTGATATTTATTAGGAAGGCGTTTCACCTTAAAATTCCGTTGCATAAAGACTACATCGGAGCTGGAAAGAGCCGCTCGCAGGTGCTGCACAAACGCCTACGGGGGTGCGGAACTGACGTGTGCACGTTTAAAGGCAGATCCTCGTTGTGCACAATAGTGGTGAAGAGGTGCCATTAGTGTGGCAGTGACATCATGCTCAGTTACACAGATAAGTGCCATCGGGGGATGCAGCGCTAATGGTGGCACACCTCCTCTCCCCGCGTAACGTCAGGAGAAAATGGTGACAAGATGCAGAGGAATAATAAGGGAGAGATGTTAAACTTGTAGCAATAGGCATGTTGGCAATGGGGGGGCATGGTAGGCTAGCGATGGAGCCGTCATTCATCACGGTCAGGGAGACGGACAGGTTAAGCAGGCGCCAGCTGACAGGGACACGCTTCCCCGCGTCGGGTGTGATCGGTAGGCGTCAGGCGTGCAGCTCGGCGTGGAGAGACGCAGGCACGGACGGACGGGGGCACCTACCTCCCGCTTCACATTCCACAGCAATTTCTCTTTAAATTCTTCATCCGTGGCCGAAGCCATGGCAGGCGGAGTGGTCGGGCTGCTTAACGGCAGGCGACGGGCGGAGATCTGCGCCCCCTCGAGAGGCGCTGCGCTTCAGGTCTTGCTCCCGTTCTCCTTCTCACAACATGAACTTGCGGTGCAGCAGCTGGAGACTGACGCATCTATGTGGCAGAGGAGCGCAGTGAGGAGCCATCTTCAGCAGCTCCGGAATGACGCCACTGCTCGGCCCCGCCCACTCCGGGCCCCGCCCCCCGCCGATCAATGGGGAGCAGCAATCCACGCGGTGACGCTGCGAGGCGGCTCGTCACTGACAGCCGTTTATTTATAACTCCTCTCTCACCGGGAAAATAGAGGGAGCAATGAAAAGAAAGGAAAGGCAATAAGCAGGGCTGATGGGTTTGTGAACCCGTCTATGTATGTAACAGGTCTCGGCTATAGCACGCTCGCCCGTTAATTACCCACTCCAAGAGAAACGACGTACAAAACCACAGAAAATATAATGGCGATTGAGAAAGAAAGAAAGAAAAAAAAAACGAGCATAAAATTAAACATCAACCAGATTTACTATAAATTTTTGCTAAGCTTATTAAATTTTTCAAGTGAAATCTGTGGCTGACAACAGAAAACGGCGACCAAACGCACGTAAACCTGTTTGAGGATTTTGATTCAATGTTTTATTCTTGTCCCTCTCGTTCCCGTTTTTGAAATGTGACATCAACCCGCAGTATAAATAAATGTGTCGTCATAGCACGAAATACGTGGATCTCTCTTCTCCTAGGATATTCACAATGCGCCATCTTGGGGTGGAAAAATACAATTACAGATATTCGACCAAAGCTTATACTGTATTTAACAGGCATTAGGTGAAATCCGCGAGGATGAGAAGCCGTTTAGGTTCTGAAATTAACAGCAAGTCACATGTTCACACCACAAACTATATCGCAGCACTTATTTGAAAGTCTTTTATTTTAAAAAGAATTCATACAGAACCCAAATACAAAACATTTCAAATTATGGAGGCACTTTTTCTTTGCATTCTGTGTCACACAGAGTGCAGAAATAACAGTCATTGGCTTTACTGATTGTGTAAATAACAGATTTCCCTTATATGCTTTATGGCCCATTAGCCTAAGTGGCAATAAAAAGAACTGGCATTGTGGGTGTTTTAAAAATGACAACATGCATACTGGGTGTCATTAAAGAGGCTTAACTGTGCAACAGGGTAAGGGCAGTGTAAAACTAAAGTGAAATCACCAGGAGCAGGGGAATCTAGGGGGACCCAGCCTGCATGTCAGTGCCCAATGTACATGGTTAGAAAGGCAAAGAGCTGTAAGAAGACCCCAAAACTCCCAGAATGCACTGCCACATTCCACAGGATGACCCACCAGAAACATCTCAGAGCAGCAAACGGGCTCACCTGGAGCTTCAGGTCTAAAACCTGGAGTGGCCCTGGTGCCGATATAGGCACGCGGTCAGCCCCCCTCTTAAAAGCATAGGACAAACAGAACATGAACAGAACGTAAAGACGCCGCACTGTGCAGGACTTTAATATGCAAAGCATGTGAACAACTGACACAGATAAAACTGTTTTACTTCTCAAAGAAAACCCCCCCAAGATGAAATGTCACTCAGACTGCAGAGGCACCGCCGAAATTCCAGAAAGGTGCAACCATCACAGTTTGGTTTATAAGGCAAAAACACGTTTAAGGCTGAGCAGCTACTTTCCAAAAAAAGATTCTGCTCTGGGAAATAAAGTAGTAAAGTTACAGTGTGCAGCATTTCATTATTTACAGATTAGAAAAGGAATAAGACGTTACCAGCACTGAGCCGTCTGTAAGTATATGAGTATAGTGTTTCTACATGGACCTGTCTGATTGCTGTCAACCTGCCGGGTGATAAAAGCTTCAGCATTATCACCTCCGCCAACAGAGGGCCACCTTCATCTTCACCAGATTTCCATGTTTCATTACAAGTGTGAACAATAAATAGGGGCTTGTTGTAAACCAAGGAGGGGAATAAAACAGCTGACAGAGCACTTCCACGGAGCCTAACACCCGGAGCTCAGGATCAGAAATGTATATGCTTGATAATTTGCCAACAGGGGCACCCCCCTGGGCAAGCACCTCCACAGGGACATCAAGGTCAAGTGAGACGTATTGTGGTCACCCAGAAGGATAAGCACAGGAGTGACCCACAAAGCTAGAGTATCCACTGTGTCTGTGGATGGTTAAAAACACCCCAAAGCATAAAAAGACACCTTTACAGTATTACTGTATTTCCACTGAGCAGAACGTGGAAATTCAGAGTTGCTAAAAGCTATACCAGTCTGGGGAGAAATATCTATGCCTAGATACTAGATGTTATAAAACAGTCAAATCTAGAACACCATAAAAGAGGATTTATGAAATGATTAAAGCACTTTCCACTTTCACTGTGGCACTTTGTAGTGTAGCATTCCATACAGACAACTCCTGTGCGTGACAGCTTGCTTAAAATCGGAGTCCAAAGAACAGATGATGGTACAAGCCCTTCAGGGTAATCTCAGGGAGTGAGGCCCATTTCTCAATGGCGACACAAGAGATCCAATTAAGGAGGAAAAGGTGGCGTTAGGCCAGCCCCCCCCCACCAGAACGGCGAGGACCACTCACTGTGGCTGAGAACCATTGTAGGACCACTCTCCTGGTGGCCGAGAGGTGAAGAGGCGAGCAGGATTGCTAGTGGCATCTAGAGGCCCAGGGCGCGGTCGTCATAGGTGCTGTACCTCTTGACGTGGATGTGGCGCACGCGCTCCCGGATCTCCCCGGCCTCCTCCTCCTCGCTGTGGGAGCTGCACTGGGCGCGCCTCCGCGTGGCCTCCAACAGCGAGTTGTCAGGCACCGGCAGCGTCTCGTACAGCAGCGCGTTCAGCGTTTCTTCGTAGATCCGTGCATCGGGAAACTCCACCTGCGAGGGGGCGGAGGTGACAATAATGAGCCATTTGTCAAGGAGCCCCCCTCCTCATACACAGGCCACTGCAATCCCAGCGGCCTGCGGGAGGAGAACGTCACTGAGAGTTAAAAAGTCTTACCCATGCAGAATCTACCATGTAAATCAGGGGTCTCCAACTCCAGTCCTGGCAAGCTACTACCCAGGAGGATTTCCGTCCTACCTGGCTTCTGATGAGCCACAGCTGTTCCTGGAATTTACCTGAGAACAGCTGTGGCTCATCAGAAGCCAGGTTGGACGGAAAACCTCCTGGGTAGTAGCTCACCAGGACCGGAGCAGGAGACCCCTGATGTAAATGGTATGTGGCTCAGCAGGTTAGGATACTGGGTCTGTGATTGGAAGGTCGCTGGTTCAAATCCCAGGCTCAGTAGAGTCATTGCACTGTTGTGCCCTTGAGCAAAGCCCGTAATCCCCAGTTGCTCCAGGAACAATTTGAGCTTGCTCTCTCAGTTGTATGCCGCTTCCGATTAAAATGCCTGCTACATAAATGCGATGTGAAAACGTACCTATAAAATGACCAAACGACCGCAGGCCAGGCAGGACCAAGGCCTGGTGCTCGAGGTGGGCGCTCACCTTGGTCTGCTTCTTCTCCGTGGCGTAGACGATGGATGTGCAGCAGACCTCGGCCAGCTTGCGGCCCTGGCCATAGAAGGACCAGCAGCAGATCTCGTCTCCAATGACGTCCTTGATGAAAAGCACCCGCCCGCTGTAGCTCAGGCACAGTTTGTCGAAGAGCTCGATGTTCTTCAGCAGATTGTCATCAGAGTTACTGCGGGACATGGTACAGGAAATGAAGCCAACGGTTCACCATCTAGTGACAGAAGAGAGGCCCTGCCTGGAGTCACATCATGGCGGATCAGAGGCGTACCTGGTGTAAGAGTACTTGTTGTTGCTTCTGTTGTAGAGCAGCTTCACCACAGGCTGGAGGATACAAGAAAAAAGTTTGACCCGTTTGCCAAACCCTAGCAGATCAACAGAACAATTGTTCTTTGCTCACAAGTAGACTGAATTTGGAAGCAGAAAGAGAGGGAGGAACATAGATCAGGGCCGGTGCACGAGTCACGCCACCCTTACCCTGCTGCAAGCCTGGATGACCTGCTGCTCCTGTTTCAAGGAGGTAATCACTGGGACCACACATAGGGCTCGCAGCCTGTCCTCCTGCAAGATGTTTGCAATGGAAGGCAACAGAGACCAGGGTGAGCTTGGAGATTCCATGGCAGCATGTAAGCTGCTTTGCTGATGATTCACAGATTCGCCATTTTACCCCAGGAACAATCAATGATGATTCAACCAAGTAGTCATTTTTTAAAAACATGCAGCGAGCCGCTAGTGAGAGAGGTGGAATGCAAGGCTCTACCACTAAACCTTAGAAAACCTCCTATGCAAATTGATAGATTTACTGCAATTTTATTTGCAACTGATATGAAACAGAGCCAAAAATAATATTTATTCACACATATTCTGTTAATTAGTGTTGATTCACAAATTTATAGCACGCAGTGTGTAATTTCCATTATACAGGTGACTCAGGCGAGCCGAACACACATCTATGCCCCGGTAGCTGGACTGAGCAGGACAGTAGCAGGGCGACCTGACAGCGAGCTACTGACCTGCAGGGCGCTCTGGCAGAGCTCCACCAGCCCCTGGATGAGGTAGTACTTGGCTTCGGCCATGAGCTCACGGACCCCCTGCTGTGTCTTGGGCAGGGTCACGTTGGCATCTCGCAGGAAGCTCAGGATGGTTCCAAAGTGCTTCCCACAGCGGTCGATCAAGATCCAGCCTACCCAGGGTGAATGAACGAGTAGACAATTTACTGGGTGGGGGGGAATCTGTACCCCCTTGCCCATATAGTTCAGCTAAATAAATAGGGCCTTGTAAAACAGACTTTATTTATTTATTCTGCGTACAGTGTAGGGCAGATGCTCACTGTACAGTGTATACAATTTCAGCTTAAACAGATTTTGTTGAGATTCTCATCTTATAAGCCTATGGCCACTCCCTGACTGCCACTGCTATACAACACACTGAGTGCACCCAGGTTAACAGCAGACTATGCTTGCTGCAGTCTGTGCTGATGCTGAATGCTGTCATTTTACACACACGCTACCCCATACTACCAAATCTAATCTGATGGCAGTTACGTCAGTGTGACTGTAGACGGCAGTATGACTGCCTGTGCCGAAATAGCCGCTCATCGCCCAGTCTCGGGCAGGGGTCTCCTACACACCCTCCTTGTCGGTGAACACCTCCATCCTGCCGCTGAACATGGCCTTCAGCATGGTGTCCTGCCGAGTCAGCACCTGCAGGGAGCTGTAGTACAGGCTCCCGCCCACATTCAGCCGCACATACTTGTTGCCCAGGCCCACGGCACCGCGGTAGCTGCAGGGCTTGGTCTTGGGGCGAGTGGCAGCGGGGGAGTCGGACGGGCCGGGCCGCAGACAGCCGTCCCCCGACATGTCCCTCTGTAGGTAGATGACCACCCTGCAGACAGCGGGCCTGACCTCCCCCGCCGTGGTGACTCCTACAGGGGGGGCGGCCGTGGCACCTCTCTGCCTGCCGCGCCCATACCTGCCCAAACAGCAGCGAAGAGCCGGTGAGTGAGAAGAGAAACAGACGCAAAGCGAGCACACAGCCATCCACTTGAGGCGAATTCCTTCCCCATTCAAGACAGACAGCAGGTTGTTTTAAAATGGGAATGTAACACTGATAACGTTTAAGGACATTTTCCGAGTTTCCTAAAGCTGGGAATACACTGAGCGATTTTTCCAGTCGTTTTGCAAACACCCAGCTCAAATTGTACGACTAAATCGCATGCGATGAAAAGGCAAAGCTCAAGATTGACGTCCGCACACTACGGTCCGATACTCGGACGCGACCTGACTACTCACACTACACCAGCAATATGAACACGTCGGACTCCCGTACCCGGAACAGTAAACGTCGAAAACGAAGCAGCAGCAGAACAACCCATGTCAGTGGCGATGCTCACCAAAGGGAAACGCGCTGCTCTGGCCATGTGTGCAATTTTGTGCGCAGAAAAATTGAAAAAGAAGAGGCGCCGGGGTGTATGGATACGATGGCTGGGAAGACGTGGACAATACGGCTCGTCCATTTTACAACGAGAACTGGAGGTGCAGCGACAGATAAATTACATTGCAGACAGCCTGATACCTACACAGAACCTACAATGCAAACAATAACATGCCTGCTTGTTCTTGCTTGTTCAAACGTTAAGGCCAGTTATGTTTATTCAAGTGCACTTTATCACCTTGTGTCCTTAAATCTCAATGTTGTGTTTAGTCTGTAGCACATAAAATCCCACTATCAATCAGTTTCAGACAACAGGTTTCAGACTTCAGTTCTCTGTTCGCACATGCGCAGTGAGGACATCCCATCCAGGTTGATGGGAGTCGGCTGGTGGCTCCGCTTCCACAGTGCGATATCCCCACGACGGGCGACCAGAATTTCAAACAGGTTTGATTTTCTCACGATCATCCGATTGCCGGTCGGGACCTGGTCGGGAAGAGTGAATCGGTGCTCCTTACATCCTATACACTACTATATACTACGCACGGCCCGACTCCAGGAATTATCGCACGAGTGAAAAATCGGCTCAAAATGGGCCGAATATCGCACAGTGCATGCCCGGCTTAACTCAGCAAAATGGAATGTGGTCCTACAAAAAACAGAAGGCTGGAGGTAGGGCGAAGGAAACTCTGCACTGTGCTTAGAATTTCAGAGGATTAGCCTGTGGCTAACAAGCACGTTTTTCGGCCACGTACAGCACGACATTGACTAATCGATCTTAATATCCAAGGTGTCCAACTAAATCTCCTTCAGGAAATCCTCTCCCACGCTTAATAGTAAATAGCAAATCCCAGGGCATCACAGCTCCACAGACGGCCGGTGGACCATATACTGCCCCTGACAACTTCTCAGATATCTTATTTTGTTATCTTCTCGCTTGGAAAGTCCCAAACATTCAGTCGGGAAATTATCCTTTGCGAAGTCGACAACCAACTAGCCATCAAAAAACTTTACTGGTTGTCAGTAACTGACCTAAAAGTAAATAATGACGGCGCTAGAGGAAGATGGTTAACTTATCTAAAAAACTATCTCGCCGATAGAGCGTTATGGTGAAATGCTATTTCGCTAATAAAGAAAGTACTTCGCACAATTCTGCCACACAAGGTCCACATTTATGCACATGTTTAAAAGCTATTCACATACCCAGTGAGAGCCGGTGTAAAAGCAGAGCTGGCTTAAATGTAAAAGTATCTTCACGTTAACTTTCCTTTTGCTAACAAGTTAGCTACTTTTTAACGCTGGCCAAAAAAACACTGGCGTCATACCTCAAGAGACAAGGCTAAAGGCTGAGCGCGAGAAAATCTGGGTTTTGTAGTTCTTTCGCCCTTCCATGGCCACCCTTTTTCTTTTAAATACTGGAACCAAACGTAAAAGAACTACAAATCCCATAACGAAAATATCTTGAAAAATAAGCATGTTAAAATGTATAATATTATGGAAAATACAGTGACAACACTTGTTTCGCATATATGAACAGAGGTCGCAAATGAACACTACTTGTAAATGTTATTAAAACAGCATTTAACTAGCAATGTAACTAGATGGACGGAATGGCCTTACAGGAAATCCGTAGGGCAGTATGGTTAATGTTGTGAAGACTCAAAACACCAGGGTTGCCAGAGTGTGCGCAAGATGCAGAGGCGATTGTTTCACTACTGGGTGTTGCAATTGAATAAATTATAAGAGATGTCACTTTTGTATTGAATTTTGCGCTTCATACGTTATATGTAGGAAATTCAAGTTAATTAAAGCTGAAGTTAAGCTGGGTTTGTTGTACATGTGGCGCGTTTGGCAACCCCGTCTCCGTGGTAGCGACCAAAACATGTAGTCGGAGGACCTCGGCGCGGGTGACGTCAGTGCCACATAACCGCCATCGACGGGGAGACATTGTTCATCACTGTATATCACAGGTAGGAAAATACTTCTTTAACGTATACTTTCAGTTATACCGTTACAAAGTAAGTTGTGTAACGCAAACCTCGCAAACGCATCACTAATGTTTACCTGCTTACCTGTTATTAGTTGTTTTACAGTCGTTGGGTATCTTTGTCCAAACCTTTGTTTACTGACGGCTGTATCAGAGGCTCCCGTTGGACATTTGAACTAAAGTCCAATGCTTGGAACTATTATTATTCTAAAACAGCAGCATGCCCGTTTATCATACAGATCGAAAGTCAGTGTAAAGTGCTTTTAGTGCGTGGCCAAAATAAAACGCGGTTGTTAGTGAACTTCGTGATAGACACAGTGGAATATTACACATATATGCACTTCGAGCGAATTCACACCTTCACTTACGGATTAGCAATATTTAAGCAGCTCACGATAGGTTGTTATAACAACCTCTTTCCCAATCTATACCGTTGTTTAACGATATTCAGATGCCTTGCCCTGTCACAGAGCACGTGTATTGATTCGTTTCAGCAAGCAGGAGGTAGCGGCCGAATGGCTGCCGGATGGATGTGGGTGATCTTTCCCGTTACCATGGTGACTGATCACCAGGGGCCTGTATCACAATGCTGCATATGTTAAAACTAACTTTCTCTTTGTTCACTTATATTTATCCCAGACTTGTTTAAATCTGACAAAGCATGGAATCCTGCTTCATGATACGGGCCGTCTCTGAAACCACGAGGCAGAATGACATATAATGACACCCAGCTGTCCTTGATTACATCAATCAAATTATTAGGGTTAAGCAGGGTCAGCTGGGTGAATTTAACATAATATGAATAATTTCCCGGCTCTCTGAATTTTATTCCTTTGTTAAAATTGTCATGGTTAAAATCTGCTATTTTTTTTTACATCTGCTCTGCAACTGTTCCACTGCATCTAATCTGTGCAGGGGAGGCGGGTCAGTAATTACATATGCTCGGTGACTTCAGACCTGTGTTTCCTGCCCTGGTTAGGGTTCTGTGTTATGGCGACAGATCCTTTGGCTGAAGCTGGCCTTCATTTTGATGACTTCAACAAACTGCGTGTGTTGGAGCCAGAGGTGGGCCAGAGGAGCACAGAGCTCAAGGAAGAATGCAAAGACTTTGTAGACAGTGAGTATAATTACAGAGTGAGCCAGAGCTGTGTTCTGTTTAAAATGTCTTTGCAAGTTGCTTATTTTTTTTCCCCTTAACAGAAATTGGGCAGTTTCAGAAGATTGTAGGTGGGCTGATTGACCATGTGGACATGCTGGCAAAAGAGGCTGAAAGGGAGAAGATGAAGGTAGGATCAGAGTTATAATTGAGTATTTAGATTCCTAAAGTACAAATCCAGACCAAGATTTTGTTTCAACCAACCAGTTGAGTATAAAGAGTCACAGTCACAGAGTGCAGAACTAGTTGGTTGAAACAAAATCTTGGTCTGGATTTTTACATTCTGGACCTGAAGTGTACACCTCTGGGTAGGATAAACTCATTCATGCGAACGAGATGAAACTGTCAGAAAGCAGGCGCCCTCTGCTGGAATCTCTCAGTACCAGCCGGTCTCTCAGGCCATAGGAGCAAGAAACATGCTGAGGTCTGTGGCCAAGCAGAGGGAGGCGCAGCAGCAGCAGCTGGAGGCCCTCCTGGCTGAGAAGAGGATGCAGCTGGAGAGGTGAGCAGTAGGCACTCCCCGTCCCGCGCGTGGCACCAAAGCTCCTCCGCGCTCCTCACATGCGAGAATCTCATCTCTGGCAGGTACCGGATTGAATACGAAGCGCTGGCTAAGGTGGAAGCTGAACAGAATGAGTTCATCGACCAGTTCATCCTTCAGAAATAAGGCTGCTCTCTGGTATAACCCAAGCCCTTACTTATATTGTTCCATATCCAAGGTGCTTCTTGTTGCTCGGTGACGAGCGGAAAGGGAATGACATTTTTAATAGGAAACAATTAGACGGTCTTTTCAGTCTGTCTCGGGAATGAACGGTGTATCAAGTCCAGCAAACTTCAGCTTATGGAAATATTCCCCGAAGCTGGTGTGTTTTGCAAACTGGAATCCAAAGTTATGCTTGTCTTTTATACAGACAAACATTTGGAGTATTTAATTACCAAGTCACCTGTGATTTTTTTTTTTTTTAAACCAAATGCTTATATTGTACACAATTTTATTACATTTTGTACAAATGAAAATAGGTACTGTAAATAGAGCATTATTTAATTGTGAATATTTGCGTGTTGTACTGTTCTACAAATAATTTTGTAGAGATTTCCAGGAATCTATATCCAGACTTTATACCAAATGTTAAGGATAGTCAACTCATTTGTCTAATATTCATTACAGCTTTACTTATTGCATATTAAGAAGGTACATTTTGAACAAATGTTGAAAATGGTATTTATTACAATAAAACCAATAAAAATCCAAACTTTGAACTTAGTAATTATGTTCAAATCTGAAGTCCAGATGTTTCAAAGATAGATTTTATATGTATTTTTCCAGCTTATTTGTACCTTGTCATCAGTTTAAGAATTCCTGTCTTGACAAACCGAATGAAGAACTTCTTTGCATTCATTGTAGCTGGACTACAGTCAGATCCTTCTGCTGGTGGTGACAAAATAATACAATTACAGTTGAATGGGCATAATTAACTTCTGCGGTACATGACACTTAATGAAGGTCTGGGCCTATCTGTGTTTCTTCCCTGACGCTGAAGCTTTTCCTGCCCGAGCATTCTGATTGTACACTGGGCTGTACAACATTGTGAGCAAGAGCATAAGTGGAATTATCAAATAGGGGGAATATATAGCCAACAGTGTGAGACGCTCTTTTGAGGTTTTTGGCCCAGGGTGAGGAGAATTTGGGAACTGGTTGAACAGAATGTATGTCAAGATGGGGATTAAGGTTGTGGCTACGTGGGTGGAATAGATGATGGCTGGAGTTCTGATCCACCTACAGCCACCTGGAAGAGACCAAAGAACTGAGAATTCACCAGTGACCCACACATTATGATATTTTTATAATAAATAATACGATCAGTAATAAGTAAGTTACTGAGAATGAACTATTCGGATATACCACTAGAGGTCACTATAGAACTACATCTGCTCTCGATCAAAGATCACAATTATGCACTTTGAACGCTATTGATCACTAACCTTTCAGAAATGCATACGTCGCAACGGGAAAGAATGGCATCTGTAAAAGTGCCTCGCAGAAAATGAAGGATTTGAACCAGACGGGAGGATCCAGCATCATGGGGTCTTTAAACTCGGCAGCGTACCATTTTAAAAGATCTGTAAGCTAAAAGAAACATGCACGGTGACGGTAACCCCCGACTAAACAATATCATTCGACTCTACTGAGTTATCAATGTAAAAAATATATATATTTCTTCTTCAAAAATCATGTTATCGTATTAAAATTACACATTACACGACTGTGTCTGAAAACGTCAGGTTAGAACCAGAAACATGCCTTTCTACAGCTTTCTACAGCTTTACGAAGCTGCAGCCCAGGTGAGCTCTTTACTTACTGGTTGCGGATACAGCTGAGCGGGAAGCAAAGCCTGGAGATCAATGAACAAAGTAATAGGGATATGAGAAGCGAAGTACAGGAAAAATATGGCCTCCAAAACACGCGTAAACATGGTAAAAGAAACTAATGAATGCTTTGCCTTTCAAAGAAAAAGCGACGAACCTTATGGTTTTATTACACATAAAAGCAGAAGTGACGCAATATGACGCGGGCATTCTTTAATATGATTGGTTGTTTGTATGAGCCAGACGCGGGAGGCGTTGCTTTAAAGGGAGGATCTATGTAGCGCTGTCAAGGCAGCTTGTCAGATTTAAGGTAGGCTGCATTAAATTGAACTTTATTCGTTCATTATCATTAGCTCAGTCTACCTTAAATCCGACAAGTAATCCAATTAAGCGAGAGTTTTGTGATACAGGGCGCTGTGCCGCATGTGTCGCTTGTATTGCGTGCTAATTCCTTTTTATTGTATGTTGGGGTACTAGAATTGTTTTTCATGTATTTGCTTATCGAACTTTAAAGAACATTTATGAAACAACATGCATATACAGCCAGAGATATTACATGATCAAAAAACAGCACATACAGAAAGAAAATACTTTTTCAATCATTATTACAAAGAGGGCAAAAGAGCATCAGATAAAGTTCTGGTGTTTTTTTTTATTGTAATCAGATTTATATAATTTGATAGGTCTATTTTGAAAATTGAAAAGATTTAGATTTATTATATTTACATTTGTCAATATAGCATTTAGCTAAAAGGAAACTTAAGTTAACCACAAAAACTAATTTTCCATTTTCCTTATTGCAGTCAAAAAGACATCCTTGGAAGAACAACAATAATAATAAACGTAATCATCCATGTGACCCAGGCCATGATACATGCAATGAAGATAGATATAAAAATACGGATACTTTATTCATCTCCTTGAGACATACGGATGTGGGGGGTGTTCTCCGTATGAGGATTACGCGTTTAGCCGGATGAAATTGTTGACGATTTGACATGATTCTAGATCTGTCGGTTCTTTAGAACTCTTGCTGGATCTATTGTTATAGCAACACATCCAAATCTTCAAAACCTGCTCGGAGCAGGTTTGTTCTGTGTAAACAAAGATTAGCTTGTCTGTGCTTAGCTTGCTTAGTCCGTGCGTGGGAATCCTTTCAGTTTTAATTGGCCTCGCCGTTCATGGATGAGTGAACGATTGCAATCGGTGCGCAAATAATAAGAGAAGTTCAATGATATATTTAAAGGGTCTTATACATGTTTTACACTGGTAATCAATAGTACATTTTTGTCGCATTTCACTAACCTGGAAATGTTACCATTGACCAGACAAGAGAAGTTGTCATCCATTGCTTGGTTCATTACTTGGGAGAAATGATCTCATCCAAGAACATGTAAGTGTCAAGCAGAGCTCGTATGTGTTTTAACCCTTTTCCCATGATAATTTCCCCATGTGAAATTTGCCTACCGTTTAATGATGCCCTGGGGTCAGATTGACCCCAAACACGGGATAGGGGTTAATGACAATTTTAGAAAAGAGTAATAAAATACAAGAATATTTAGAAACTCTATCTTATGTTCTTTTTTGTGTCACTGTGTGTTATGTAGTGTGCCGAAACCGACGATGTTCAACAGGATCTCGTGCACCGCACAATGAAAATCTTTGTCTTTAAGAGAGGAGGACATCAGCACTGGAGGGTGCCCAAGTAATGAGTGGCCTGGGAAATGTGGCTAAGGCTTATCTATGCATTAAATCTCACTTACCCTAAATCACCCAGATGTACATTTGAGGCCTTTCAGAGCTTATCTTAGAATTGGATGCTTGTAAGTTTTCACCCAAAATTTAGTACCTTAAGAGTAAATTGCTTGCTTAAGTAACAGCAGGGTTACTCAGCTTACTAGCGGTCTGCACCATCACTGAAATCAGGTGCTTCAGTTCATGCGACAGAAACCCTAAGACACTGTGGCCTTTATTATCAGGTTGAATACCCCAAGTTAAGCTCTTTGACATATTAACAGTAAAGTGTAAAAGTTATGTCCCAAAACATAGTTTTGTGCTGGTTCTTCAGACCACGGTTTGTGTTTTGGCAAATTTGTGCACTTCAGGTGCAGGCCGTCAGTATAGTAATGGAGAAATGTGGATAGTAATAAGGCCATTTTAGTTTTTTATTTTGTAATGATGTTACATTTAATACATGTTAAATGTATTTTTTTATTTGGTAAGTTTTTATAAAGCAGTTTCAGACTGAAAATTTCATTTTTTGTATATTGTAATAGTATGTACAATTTATTCCATGAGTGTAAAACCTGTTAAACGCAACTACTACATTGTGTTAAAAATAAATACTTAACCAATTGTTCCTATCAGTATTGTTGTGATATTATCTTTAACGTTCATGGGAATAATGGCGTTAAAATAAATAAAGTACTTTTCGGGAGAAGTAACTAGGAACTATAACTAATTACTTTTATAAAGTAACTTGTCCAACACTGGTCTTGAATAAGTTTTATTAGTTATCTCTTTAAATGTGAGATCAGAATTTTAATGTTTAAAATACAATTTAATAATATGAATAATATTTAATATGAATGTGCAATATAGTAATTAAAAACTTACACACAAGTAAAACAATGCTTTATTTAGTTTATTGAGTTACAATAATTGTGTATATTTACTAAAGGCAACTAAGTAATATTATTGAAATTATTTGGTAAAGTTAAATAATTAGAAGAATGAACAGGTTGTTATAGATGGTGCTATTTTTTACTAGTTTAAGCCATTTCACTTGATTTCATCAAGTAGATTTCACTTAATTCAATTCAATTCAATTCAATTCAGTTTATTTTTATATAGCGCCCTTCACAACAGAGTTGTCCCAGGGCGCTTTACATGGGTGAGATAAAATGCATTGACTTAATAAAACACACTACTGAATTTTACTAAAAAAAATTGCTGTAGTATCCCAAAATTCCCAAAAATTTTTTTACGTAGATTGAGCATAACACTTTTTACAGTGTAGGAAGAATACTGAACTCCCCCCTCCACTCCCACACAATCTTGCTCAGACTCTGTTCTTCAAGGTCTTGGTCTTGATTCGTATATGTGGTCTTGTCCCTGTCATTACAGCTTGGTGCCTTCAGGGTTCTCCTGGGCCCAGCAGCCTTTCACTGTCCACTTCTACGTAGTCCTAATAGATAATGACCAGCACAGGTTGGCATCGCGGGCCCCATTAATAACTCTAGAATTGAAGATACATTTCTGTTCATGTGTCTGTGTGCTTCAACCCAGCAGAGTGTGCCTTCCAGAGCAATCATTAAAATAAAACTGTAACTTTGTGTTCAGCTGGGTCTCTATATGTTAGAATATGCTTAAGAAGATATGGAGTTCTGGAGTGAGAAGCTGAGATTACTCACAGAGTCATTCTCCAGGATGCTATCCAAGATCCTGACAATATCTTTAAACGAAGGTCTATAGGAGTATGGCTCCAGCCAGCAGTCCTTCATTATCTGCAGACTGAGCATGGGGAGACAGGAGGCATAATGTAGACTTCACAGTAAGCCACAAAGAAGATTTCACAGTAAAACATGATGAAGACTTCACAGTAAAACATGATGAAGACGTCACAGTAAATCGTAAGGAGGACTTTACAATAAAACATGAAGAAGACTTCACAGTAAACCGCGACGAGGACTTCACAGTAAACCACAATGAAGACTTCACAGTAAAACATGACAAAGACTTCACGGTAATCCGTGACGAGGACTTCACAATAAAATATGATGCAAACTTCACAGAAAACCATGTTGTGGACTTTACAATAAAGTGTGACAAGCACTTCACAGTGAAGTGTGACATGGACTTCACAGTAAATCACAATGATGATGTCACAGTATACCATGACATGTGGCCTTCACCGGAAAGAGTGAGGAGGACTTCATAGTAAACTGTGATGATGACTTTACAGTAAACCAAACCTTAATAATGCATTTAAAAAACAATTATGGCAAATGTGGCTCTGGTATGTCTTTCAATGTGTTTCAGTGAAACACAGTGAAACCTTTAGCACTCACATCTCTGGCCTGCATCCCACCGGATCAGTGTTCTTTTGTCCAGCACACACGTAATACACCACCTCCTCTGACGTCCCCAGACTAGGATACGGCAAGGTGCCTGTCACATAAATACCTTTTTTGTTCTGTGTTATGCGCCAGGTAGATTACAGACATAATCATTAGTGGTCTTTACTACACTCACCAAAAGTCTGCATCTCCCACAGTAAGATACCAAAGGCCCATACATCCCCCTTGAAGCTGTAGTAGTTGTTCTTGAAGAACTCTGGCGGGTACCAGCGCAGGGGAACTCTCTCCTGCCAAAGCACAGAAAAAGCTGGGGAGCTCGCGGCACTCGCCGCCCCTGCCCCAAGAGAGCCCGCTGCCCGGCTGGAGGCCTCACCCCGGCTCTCTTCTTGCGGCTGCTCCTCCGGCTCCTCATGCGAGTCAGATCTCTGGCCAGCCCGAATTCGGTCAGCTTCACCTCCATGGGGAAACGGTGCACTAGGATGTTCCTCAGGGCCAGGTCACAGTGAACCACCTGGGCAGTGATTCCAGCTCTGCTTTATAATATTGCTTTGGACCAGTCCTGTGCTACTCTGATTCAGAACATCACTGTTATCAGTGCTGTAGATGTAAGAAAGCTTTTTACAATAAACACAGGCAAATATGCCCTACAAACATATGTCATTATCCAGAAGGTTACTGTACATTAGACGGGGACCAACTTAGCTAGTGTCTCAGAGCAGTGTACTTTTGGAGGAATAAGGATATTGTGGGATGTACAATTCTGGAGCTCAGGTGTCCCTGAGAAGCATATTTCTTGTAGTGTAGCTGCATAGTGGGTTATACCGCAGCGCAGGTGTCCCAGAATATTGTATTTTTGGCGGTGTAGTGGCAGTGTGGGTCGTACCATTTTAGGGCTACAGGTGTCTTACACTACTGTAATTTTGGAAGAGTAGCGGCACTGTGGGTTGTACCATTTTAGACCGCAGGTGTTCCATGGCCAGGGCGATGTGATAGGATGCGATCGTGAAGAGGTTCTGTAGGTCCTTGTTGGCACTAAGGGTTTCTTGATTCAACTGAACAAAACTGCGGAGGGTCCCAAAATTCACAAACTCCATGAGCAGCACATAGGGCTCTGTGATGAAGGAAGGTTCAGTTTGCATAATGGAAAGAAGACAACTCATTCAGTAACACCTGAGCAGCAGCATCCCCTCACCCTCAGTGATGTTCCAGTCCAGTAGCTGCAGCACGTTCCTGTGATGCACTAACTTCCTCATGATGGACACTTCCATCTGCACCCGCTTGCAGGGCACACCTACAGGATGAAAGGAATCATCAGTGTGGCAAACAAGTGACGACCGCCCGCCATCAGTGGGCTGACAATCTGTAAAAATTGTTTTTTTATTTTTGGGGGGGGGGTGGGGGAGTAAAATATGGTAGAAATTTCTACTTCCAGCTCACATGCTGCAGGAAGACATGCTTCAAGCTCTGATTTGGATTTCCTCTCTGCTAGTAAGGTAGGACTCTGTCTTTGTTTACTACTAGTTTCTGTTAATCAGTTGTTTCAGGTAGCCAATCAAGTATAGTTTCGGTCTCCCTGAAGGTGTAAATTAGGGGCAGGGCTAACTGAGTTATATTGAAGGTGACACGTGTCTGTGGCGGTTACAAACGCAGTTAATCTGTTACTACTAATCCTATCCTTCCTCTCTTTTCTACCCTATCCTCAATTTTGCGAACTCTCACACCATCACTGCAGACATGTGCCTCAGACCTATCCCAGTCCACGTATCTCTTAGATCTAGAAGATCCCATCCAACATCCAGGTGCCACACAACCAGTAATCTTATCTACCCTCTCCTGTCCTCCCAGTCCCAACGTAGTGTGTTGGGCGGCCTCTGAAATTGCCAATCTGCTGTAAAGAAGGCTGACTTCATTTCCGCCCTTGCTTCCCACCACTTGACTTTCCGGCTAGGACTTCCTGGCATGTACCAACAGCATTCAAAATAGCCAGGGTCATTCCCATCTTGAAAAAGTCCACTCTAAATCCCTCTGACACTTGCAACTACCGGCCAGTATCGCTTCTTTCCTTCATTTCAAAAATCCTCGAACGCACAGTCTATAACCAGCTCTCTCTTTACCTCTCTCAGAACAACCTCCAGGATCCTAATCAGTCTGGCTTCAA
>JAODKL010000037.1:10987484-10999419 GCA_026780765.1 Petrocephalus schoutedeni
GGAAGCCATCTGGGGGTACTGCAAACACACTGCCGACTGCAAAACCAAGAACATGAGGAAGAAATTCTAACATGAGTGTAAAGTGTGTGTGGGGGGGGGGCTGGGAGGTGTGACAGAAATCTTTAACTGCCAGAGCATATGTTAATGAAAGAACACATGCATTTGTGTGGTCAGGTCAGGGCTGGACCCAGGGATTTTTCCCTGACAGACCCACCGCAGGTCTCACAGGAAGAAGACAAACAGGTATCTTGCTGGCCCACAAACCCCTGGGGCGACCATGTCAGGTGGCTTGTCCAGAGTCAACAGCATGGAGCCTTACCAGGTTCCACAGTGTTGTTCATCATTGCAGAAGACTGGTTACACCCCTCCTGGCACAACGTACAGCTCCTGAAGAGAAGGATTCAGGGGAGTGATGTTTGGTAAGCTGTTAAAGGAATATAGGGGTAATTGAAACTTAAGCCTTCCATGATTGTTTGATATTTATATTTAATTGTTTAGTGTAAATAAAAAAATTTGAGCATTTTTATTGTGTTATTTATGTGAATGGGCTCTGTTTGACTTGTGGCCTGCTGTACATTTGAAGTTCTTAATGAATAAAAATTTGAATCAAATTCTATCCAACTGTTTTATAGACACTGATCTTATCCAGGGACAGTGGGCCCCCAACCTAGACAGCGCAGGCCACAACCCAGAGGCCGACCCTAGGAGGCTAGTTTATCACAGGGCACATGCACATGCTAATGCAGGCACAAAGACACTCATATTATAAGGGCAAATTCGAATACCCAATGAGCCTCACAGGAGGCAAACCTGCACAACACAGAGGAAAGCCCACACTGACAGCAGAGCTTTATCCCAGGCAATGTGCGTCTAGCCAGCGGACCGCTTGTTCAACAAGTCATGAGGGATGCATGACGTCACATTGATTCTTCATCATACAAAAATATAAAAATTGCTTCCTATTACGGGCATGAAGCCCAGGTCGAAGAAAAATAAGTTTCCTAAGAAGTATAGTTTTATAGCTAAAAACACTCTATAGTTTTAAGGATATACGATAGTGAATTCTGATTAAAAACCTCTTATCTTATTTTAGTTCCAGACCCACCACGACCGTGAATAGCACAAGCGGTTTCAGAAAATGGATGGATGGCTGTGTGGATTTATGGATAGCAGATGCTGGAGTACCATTCACTTGGCACAGCTTCTAAATCAAATTCCTCGCCTCCATAGCATCCATAGCACGAGCAGCGTGGTACAATCATTTCACATTTTACTTAACACTGTGGATTTTTCTTCACATGCCAAATTGGCTTATCTAGGTAATAAGACCAGAGATGATCAAGGATTTTTATTTGTCACTGTGCAAGTAGATTGCAGAAGCGCATCTAAATTTAGCACACCAACAACTACTTCTAAAATGACTTAAACTAATCAAGAGTTTTTGTAGATTGATTATAAGTCACACAATTAATTTGTTTATAAAGGAAGCTTGAAATATATTTACTTTTATACAAAGTAAAAATACTTGAACTGAATAAGACTTTACCGTGCCCTTGATTTGGAAAGGCCGTTTTGGTAGGGGGATGGATGGATGGATGGATGGAAGTTTTCTCTATACTAGTTCAAAGTACAGCAACAGCCCAGTTTTTTTGCAGGTTTTATTTATCTTATTAAATGTAAATTTGTAAAACAATGGCAGACAGTCAGTGATCATTTTTGCCACGAGGTTAAAAGTCAAACCCGAGTTTACATGTCTGGTAGACATGAGCATATCGCCCAGCTCACCTGTCAGAGCCGTCGCCCGCCGCTGCCGCCCCAGCGCCCCGCTGACCGCTCCTGCTATGTATGCAGCATTGACATTGTCTGCTTTTGTCTTCTTAGATTTTCCTTATGCGTTCTTAGACTCAAACACAGAGCTGATTTCCGCCACCACCCCTTCTCGGGCAGAGTGCAGCTCGTTTGGTCCCCGACAGAGAAAAAAGTAAAAAAAAAAGACATCCCTTAGTCCCCCTGCTGCCTCTGCATCCGCTCTGCAGTGTTATATATAAATGCATACAGTGAGTGGTTTAGCAGACCAGACCACACTGTTAGGGGTATTCACGAACACTTTAGCAGTGAAATCAGTACATGTCCAGGACAGAAAAAGCCATAGTTGGGTTTTGGTGAGGTCTCCAGTCATTTAAAATAGTAAAAAGGTCATTTTAGAGAGAAATTGGTTCATCAAGAATGTGCAACAATGGGGGGGGGGGGGGTACACTTTAAAAACTGACAGGTGCCTAAATGCACAAGCAGCTTAACAGCCCACCCCCCCCCCCCCCCCCCCCAACACACACACACACACACACGCATGTGGACAGGCTCGCATCAGGCCCACTCTCTCACACACGACAGGGAGGCCGGCTGGCTGATCGTGTGAGCGTTTTTCTGACCTCATTTAGCAGTGGTCTGCAGCATGCAGACTGTCACGCATCCCCCCCCCCACCCCGCCCCTCCACCCCTGAGTGGAGGAAACATACTGTGATGCACAATGCAAGGCATTCTGGGGGTGGGTGGTTGTGGTGAAATGGCTCTTCAAGTGTGACACCCGAAACAGAGAAACCACCACAAAAATACCTACAAGCATTATATGCTGCTCTTTGGGAAGGTCACAGCTAGGCTCAGTTCATCAGTCACAAAGCACTTTGTTCTCATGAAGACTGAAATCTAAAAAGTTCACAGACATATCAGCAATGCCTACAAAACAGCATGCTATCACATCCATGGTATCACCAAAGTACAGGGTATGTTGCCATATGTTGACTGAGAAAAAGTAATATATGCTTTTCTTATATGTAAAATAGATTACTGTAAAGTTCTCCTGTCTGATTTACCTAAGAAATCTATTTCAAATGCACTGGCATTCTGTGGCTTTTAGGGTTTAAGTCAGGGGTGCCCAGTACGTCGATCGCAATCGACCAGTAGGTCGCAAATGTAGTCCAGGTAGATCGCGCGACATTCAGATTTTACATGTTAGCCTGTCATCTATCCCTTTGGCATTCGGAACCTGACTGCCGTAAAGGGCGGCCAGTCTGCTGTTCCTTAAAACTTTGTTACATTAGGTTACAATAACAGCTACTTAGATCCATTCTCTTCTAACATGAAGATCACATGGGTCATATAAACATATTTAGCATTTTTAGTGTAGGTAGATCATTTTGACCTGGTCCTTTTGCTAATTTTCAAATGTTTACATGGTCTTGCTCCATCCTACTTCAGTGACATGAGTGTAAAGTATGTTGCAGGCAGGTCACCCAGGTCGGGTGACAGTAATTTACTGATTATTCTTAAAATTTGGCTGAGGTCACTGTGATCCCAAACTTTGGAACTCTTTCCCAGAAAACCTGACAGTTATTGAATGTCTGAGTATTTTCAAAACTAGGCTGAAAATGCATCTTTTCACAATTATGTATAATAATCTATGATAAATAATCATCACTGCCACTACCTGACTCTGCCAGGACTCCAACCTTCACCTAGGGTCATGAGCTGTGGGTAGTGACCGAAAGAACAAGATCGCCAATACAAGCGGCCAAAATTAGCTTCTTCTGTAGGGTGGCTGGGCTCTCCCTTAGAGAGGGTGAGAAGCTCGGTCATTCGGGGGAGACTCAGAGTACAGCCGCTGCTCCTCCACATCGAGAGGAGCCAGATGAGGTGGCTCGGGCATCTGGTCAGGATGCCCCCTGGATGCCTCCCTGGGGAGGTGTTCCAGGCATGTCCCACTGGGAGGAGGCCCCCGGGAAGACCCAGGACACGCTGGAGGGACTATGTCTCTCGGCTGGCCTGGGAACACCTCAGGATTCCCCTGGAAGAGCTGGACGAAGTGGCCAGGAGAGGGAAGTCTGGGTTTCCCTGCTTACAGGATTGTTTTTTCACTCAGTTTGTTAACACCCCTACCAGGGGAGATGCCATTTTCGATCTTGTTTTCTCTAATAACCAGGACAGGCTTGGAAAATTAGACGTTTTAGAACCACTTGACAGTAGTGATCATAACATGGTTGCATTTGAAGTTAATTTTAATGTCCAAACAACAAAGTCCAAAAAAATATATATAATGCTAGGAAGGAACTTTAACGGTATGAGACAAAAACTAGAAACTGAACTGGATGGAGTTAAACAACAAAACTGTTGAAGAGGCATGGGAATTTCTCAAAAGCACATTATTACAAATGCAAGAAGACTTCATACCTGTTTCCAGCAAAAATAAATCTAGGAAATGGCAACCAAGGTGGTTTACTATCGAAATTAAGAATAAAGTCAGGAGGAAAAGGGCTTTGTTCCATAAATGGAAAATAACTAATGATGTCAGAATAAAGATTTAAATCTACATTTTAAGTTAAAAAAGTTAAAAAATGATATTAGACTAGCTAAAAGGAATGTCGAAAGGAAGATTGCATTGGAGGCTAAGGATGATGTTAAAAATTTCTTCCAATATTTTAACTCCAAAAGAGCTCTACAAGCTGAAATCACTAATCTGCAGGATGGTAAGGGTCTTATAATTGAAAATGACATTGATATAGTAAACGAGTTCAATGATTGTTTTGCACGGGTATTCACTATTGAGGACTCCAGTAACTTACCAATTCTTGCTACTAACCTGGCATCATTTAAGTAATATATGTATATATTATTATGATTTCCGCCGCCACCCCTTATTATATCATTGTATAACTGAAGCTAATATGTTACAAAGCCTAGTTAAGCTTAAAATAAATAAATCACAGGGCCCTGATGGCATCTTGTCCCCCACAAACGGCTCCTGCTTATGCTCAAAGCTGCAGGAACCGTAGCAACTTGGATTGAAAACTGGACAGGATGCAGCAGCCTACCTCACTGAGGCCTCCTAGCCCCTACCTCACCGAGGCCTTTAGCTCCTACCTCACTGAGGCCTCCTAGCCCCTACCTCACCGAGGCCTTTAGCTCCTACCTCACTGAAACCTCCTAGACACTACCTCACCGAGGCCTTTAGCTCCTACCTCACTGAAGCCTCTTAGCCCCTACCTCACCAAGGCCTTTAACTCCTACCTCACTGAGGCCTCCTAGCCTCTACCTCACCGAGGCCTTTAACTCCTACCTCACTGAGGCCTCCTAGCCTCTACCTCACCAAGGCCTTTAACTCCTACCTCACTGAGGCCTCCTAGCCTCTACCTCACCGAGGCCTTTAGCTCCTACCTCACTGAAGCCTCTTAGCCCCTACCTCACCGAGGCCTTTAGCTCCTACCTCACTGAGGCCTCCTAGCCCCTACCTCACCGAGGCCTCCTAGCCTCTACCTCACCGTCTGCGGCCTCCAAACATCCTGCAAGAGAGTAAGGTGCTTAGCACACTCCTCTGCAGCATTCAGACAGCCTGCCAGAGAGTAAGGTGCTTAGCACACTTGTCTGCAGCATCCAGACAGCCTGCAAGACACACTCCTCTGCAGCCTCCAAACAGCCGGCTAGAGAATCAGGCTTGTCTGTAGCGTCCAGACAGCCTGCCAGAGACTCAGCTGACTCATGTGTGTGCTGCCTTGCTGGGTGCCTGGCTCAGTGAGTCATGTGTTGAGCTGCATTCTTCCACGCTGCTCATTGTCTCATTCTTTCATTCCCTCACCTATCCCCCCATCTCACTCATCCACCTCTCGCTCTATCACTCTCATGGGGATTTCTTGGGTTTTTCCGCTCAGCTTACCACACTTTCTAACTTTCCTCTCTTCCCCTGCGGGGTTTCGGTCAAACAGGAGCTGGCACGGGACATGGTGATGCCACGGCCCTTTTTGTCTCCACGGGCGATGCGCCTTAGGGCTCAAGCAGTCAACGCCGACTTTGGCTGAGCAGCACAAGGCAGAGCGGGGCCTTTGTGTTCGGGCTTGTCTCTTTGTAAATGTGCGGAAGGCCTCAAGGTTGATACTACGACTTGTGTTGGTTAGCAACTGGCCTTTACATTCCCACCAAGACATAATAAAAGGGTTCCCACGTGTGGGGGGGGGAGTTGGGAGGTGTCTTCATTGGACAGGCCAACCCAAAGTAGGGGGGAAGCGTGAGGCCAGAGCTCAAATAGCCGACAATGTATGCGGCCTCATTGTGAGGATTCAATGCCGGGGGCGGGGCCAAGGAGCTCGCCGCCTCAAAGAGGCAAGCTGCCTTCACGTGGAGCCAGTGGTCTGTCTGCATCACATGCGGCCACTGTGCTATTTATTTGCTCTTTGAGGGACGCCGTCGGTCTCGTGGCCACAGCAGAGGTGAGATACCGAGGAGACCAGAGGAACGGTGATGAGCGAAGGTGAGAATTCATGCCTGTATGCATAACATCTCCACAGAACATTGCTCCTGCTTTCACTACTTTACAGTAATTGTCTAGAATAGTTTCTCAGTTTGAACAAGAGGCGAGTTACACTTAGCTGACGAATGCCTGATGCCTTTAATGTTTTTATTTACTTGTGTTTTTCTCACATTCGTCGTTAGTTAACTTATACTAATTGGGAATATACATGTTAGCTGTACTACACAGGAGAGGCTCAGAGCATCAGTAAGAAACGGGCATAAATGTCTGCATGGCAAAGTCTCCAGCATTTGGAAAAAATGTGGCAGAAGTGAATCTGGGTTCGGGATAATAATGTCGATATGGGGCAGCTGGGCCAGTCACCGGCGAAACCACATGACGTGGTCACAAGACGCGGCACCTAACGAAAACCAAACAGCACTCTGCCATATCGACAGGGAGATCAGCTATATGGTGTTTGAGCACCTTGTTTGTCTAAGATATCGGTGCCAGACTCTTTATTTCACTGTGTGCTATACTGAATATGCAGTTGAATAGCAAAAGAATCACAGTCGCTGTATAAGTTGTGGACTCTTTGACCCCTAGATTATGGTTTGTATTTTCTGCACTGTGTACCATTAACGTCACAGGGTGATGAGCGTGCCTGTGATGTCCTCCCTGCTGGGGGTAGGGGCCCATCTTAGGTGGGGTAGGGGCCCATCCTGGGTGGGGCAGCCATACAGCTCGTGTGGCAGGCAGCAGATATGGGATGTTCTCCCTCACGTTACTCAGTCTCACTCCCTCTCACTCCCACTGAGCCTGTCGCCAGGCCCACACACACACACACACACACACACACAGCTGTAGCTCGACACTGCGGTGCCACGCTGACTCAGGTAGGTGTGGGAGGGCCTCGTGACCACCAAGCAAAGACCTAAACTCTGCCAGGTCCTCTTTCTCTAGAAGGTTATTCAAAGCACATTAATCTAAATACCCTGAAACTCAGGGTGTAAAAAGTTCCACGAAGGAATTACTGATAACTAGCAGAAGGTCAGTTCTCAAAATCAGCTGGATGAGAAGAGATGATAACTTGCAAATCTAAATTGTTTTGGGATTAAATAATTTGAGATTATTTTGCTTTGAGGGGTTTTGTGTGTGAAGTCTCTGTGTGAAGATAATTTCTGTGGAAGAGACCTTCACTGCGTGCCAAAGGCATATGATAGTGTGTTAGATTTGGGGTGTAAAGCAGAAAATGATGCATAGTGCAAGGTCCAGCTGGTGCTCCTCCACACAGAGTACAGTAGGACCACTATTGCCTACACGTCCTGCAGAAGGCTGCAGAACTTACGGGTCGGATCTGTCTGGGCACGAATAGCCCTGAATAGGTCTGCAGCATCTGTCTCTGCTGAGCCCTGCAAAGGAATGGTATGCTCATCCACAGAGGGGCAGGGAGGCCAGGAGTGATGCATACTGACGAGCAATAAATACTCTCAGGCAGGAAGCACCCGAGGGGTGATGCACACTGAGGAGTTACACACACTAAGGAGTGATATACACTGAAAAGTGATGTATGCTGAGGAGTGACACACACTGTGGAGCGACACACACTGAAAAGTGATGTACACTGAGGCGTGATATACACTGAAAAGTGATGTATGCTGAGGAGTGACACACACTGTGGAGAAACACAAACTGAAAAGTGATGTACTCTGGGAAGTGACACACACTGACAAGTGATGTACACTGGGGAGTGACACACTGAGGAGTGATATACACTGTGGTGTGAAACACACTGCGGTGTGACACACATCGAAGAAAGACACACATTGAGGAATGATACTCACTGAAGAGTGATGTACACTGAGGTGTGAGACACACTGAGGAGTGATGTACTTACATTGAGGAGTGACACACACTACACAGCTATAGGTCAATTTGAGTAATGTCTGTAGTAGCTTACAGCTCCAGGGTGTTGGCAAGGCTGGTCAACCCTAAAGGCCCCCTATAGGGCCATCTACTGATGGGGGGGAGGTGCCACATGGGTTTTGATGGGAACCAGTTATGGTGTTTGATTCATGCACCCATGGTTTCTTAGAAAATGAGGTTCAGTGAGGTGGTGTCTCACCAAGTCGCCTTGTGTCAGGCGCCTGCCCTCTGTATAGACAGTATAGAGAGTTTTATTGTCATATGCACAGGAAACAAGCAGTTTCACTGCCTCCAGTGCATCACCGGTTGCGACCCTCTATAGAAATAGAAATATTCAAGCTTAAAACATTTGACTATAAACTGAAATGCATAACAAGCAAATTAGGAGGCTATGCTGAGTCTGCATGCCCTTCTCTCTCCTCCTCAGTCCCCGCGTCACTCTCACTCCCGAGACGTGCGTGAGCCTGCAGGCTGTGTGCTGGTCATGCTCCACGGAAGGCTGCGTGTGCTTAGCTGCCTGCTGCTGCTTCTGCCTGGCCGGCACGCCTTCCTGCCCAACTTCTGGTCCCAGATCTTTTCCATGTCTTGGAACTCACACACGCACCAATACATGACGGAGCAGGCCCTGCTCAATGTCACGCTGGAGACGCTGGGTGCCATGGGCACAGACCTTGCAGGCAAGGTGAGTGTGCACAGTTAATTCACAGTGGGGGGGGGGGGGGGGGGGGGGTTGGCTGGGTAATCATCCTACTGGGGATACGGCGCATTAAAGAGCCACAGGGAGGTAGAGCAGAGCAGGGATTTAACTCTGTCCCAGCAGCCTCCTTAACACTGTTCCCGACGGCGGGGTTAACCCTGTCCCTGGCAGCCTCCTTAACACTGTCCCCGATGGCCGGGTTAACCCTGCCCCCGGCAGCCTGCTTAACGCAGTCCCCGCAGCCTGCTTAACTCAGTCCCCACAGCCTGCCGCACTATGGTTCGCTATGTCCCTCAGAGAAGCTGTTGAAGCCTTTGATGATGTGGGGGACCCACAGGGATAGCTACAGACTCACACCATCCGCCCTGCTTGCAGGACAGGCTGGGCCGGGAGTTCTGGCACGCAGTTGGAGAGGTGGTGAGAGCCAACGCAGCCATGGACTTCCTGAGCTCCACACGGGCAGACCCAGTGTACCACTTCGACTCCGAGCATGTGGAAGAGGCTGCCGCCATGCTTCGGGAGTTTTGGGCCCAGACCTTGCTCTCTGTCCAGGCCAAGAAATACCAAGGTGCGCGGCAGAGTCTGGGCCAGCTGCTCCACTCCCTACAGGTGATACGGCTACATGCACATGCAAAACTTTGCTACATCAGTATTATTTCTCAAGTTATGTTCTTGTTGGTTTATGTTATATTAAATTATATTAGGATGTTACTTCATCCTACAATCTGCTACAGGATAGACCAGGGGTGTTATCTTATTCGCAAAGGGCTGGTGTGTATGCAGGTTTTTGGGATAACCTTTAGGTCAGCTGTTCAAACCCAGGTCTCTTCAGCTAATTAGTCCTCCAATTAGTAATCTAGTTGCAGTGAAAACCCGCACACTACAGCCCTTTCTGGATAAGACTGCCCACCCGTGGGATAGACTGAACAGTCTCTGGACTGTTGTTTATATAATTTGTTTGTGGAATATCAGAATGCATTCATAGACAGTGACCACAGTGAGTCCTGTGGTCTCAGATGTAGGGACCCAGGGACCAAACCCACAAAAGTCACCCACACCTCCTGTTCCTCCCCTCTGGGCAGGATTTCTACAGCCACAGCAACTGGGTTGAAATGGGACAGCGTTCCCCGTACCTTCATTTGCTGCACCCTGAGGAGCCCTCAGTACCAGTGGCCTCAGGTGAGGCTTTTTGCCCCAGATGAGACCGTGCAATCAGTTCCCTTTGGGCCAATTTAAACTCGACGCTGGTAAGGTGTTTGCTTATGTGATCATGGCCGCATCATGCAGGCACCATGTACCTACACCAGGAGTTAAGGCTACAGATGTTCCAGATGCAGTAGCACCAAAAAACTGCTGACAGTACGGTCACTTTTTGTCAAGGGGCTATGGCCGTGTTCGAAATGTCCACTGACCCACTACATAAAGCAGTATATATATAGGGAGTCGGCCATGTTCTAGTGCTGTTCAAATTCCCGACTGTACATAATGCACTGCGGCCTGTGAAGTGAGTGTTGAAACGTTGTTCAATCTGAACTTTAACTGTTAACTGTAGCTTGCTTATGTGAGCTGCAACAGTGCCAGGGCTACCACTGCTTGAAAAACAAACAGTTATTTTAAAGTGTTTGACTGCTTTACACGGGTAACGTTAATGCATAATTAATACAGTATATTGAAGATTATTATAAAACACCATAGTTTTATAAAAGTTAAGTGTGTAAAGTTGTGTGTTATACTTTTATTTAAACGTTATAAAGACAAGCCAGTTACAATGTGAACTTACGCAAAAATAGCAACATTACAGTCTATGTCCTGGTGTGTTTTTATTACAATTGTGAACAAGGACAAATATTAACAAGACAATAAAGAAATAGTACATCTTTTAACAGTATTGATTAACATTAGTGGAGATGTTCTGGTGTTTGTTTATGTGACAGAGATAACAGTTATGAATCTTTGGTGCATAATTAGGCCTATGTAGCAGCATAACATCCATCCACGTGTCCGAAATGTATTAAAACCCTTAGGGGGCCTTTGGGGTACGGTCATACCCCAGAGCCACTTTAAACAAAGGGAATTTCTGATCCCTTGGAATTAATACCACCTAAGGGTTAACCATAGTCCACCCTTTTTCCCTAGTGATTGTTTTATGCAGTGAACACTATATAGTGAGTGAGTGAGTGAGTGAGTGGACGTTTCTAACACAGCCTATGTGTTTATACGCGCTACAGTTAGTATTAAAGTAACCTCTGATTTTTTGAAGAATGAGTGACCGGAAGATATTCAAAACTGAAAAAATTCCAAAAACTATTGTGTGCCTCTGTGTACAGCATCTTCAAAATTTAAGCAGATTTGATGCTTTCTGGTGTTACATTGAGCAGCTCAATGCCTCCCTTCCAGCTAACACTCCCACCTGCTCTGACTGTTACACGAGCACCTGCTGGAACAACATCCTGAGCCAACTGACAGAGGGATGGCACGCCCCACTACTCACGACGGGGTACTTCAGCACCGAGCCTGAGAAACCCCCAGGTATGGTGTCATAGCTGTCAGTAAAGGCAGCCAGTGCGTAGTACTACAACAGGCAACCACCCAGTGTGTCCACCCATTACAGCCAGTGAAGGTGTAGTACTACAACTGGCAGCGATTCAGTGTGTGTACATCCATTACAGCCAGTGAAGGTGTAGTACCACAACTGGCAGCAATTCAGTGTGTGTACATCCATTGCAGCCAGTGAAGGTGTAGTACTACAACTGGCTGCAATTAGTGTGTACATCCATTACAGCCAGTGAAGGTGCAGTACTACAACTGGCTGCAATTAGTGTGTATATCCATTACAGCCAGTGAAGGGGTAGTACCACAACTGGCAGCGATTCAGTGTGTGTACATCCATTGCAGCCAGTGAAGGTGTAGTACTACAACTGGCTGCAATTAGTGTGTATATCCATTACAGCCAGTGAAGGGGTAGTACTACAACTGGCTGCAATTAGTGTGTACATCCATTACAGCCAGTGAAGGTGCAGTACTACAACTGGCTGCAA
>JAODKL010000037.1:11011413-11032090 GCA_026780765.1 Petrocephalus schoutedeni
GTGCTGCTGCGTGAGAGTACAGCACCCAGCACCTGGACAGGCTGAGACAAGGCCATGAGCCTACAGCACCTGAGCAGGGACAGTGTCGCAGGATGTGGTGAGGCCAGATCTTACCCCAGCTGACTGTGATGTTCGCAGGCACACTGCTGTGGGCCACCCGGCAGCTGTAGCTTTGAGCTCCCTGACCTTCTGGCACGGTCAGAATCTTCCTCAGCTGGTAGGTTCCATCGCCATTGGGCAGAACCTCCCCGTCATTCACACCCTCCATCAGGGGGAGCTGTCCTCCCCCCAACCACTCAACGTGCACCTCTCGTGGATAGAATCCAGTCACATGACATGTGACTTCAATGGCAGATGTCGTGTGGTGTCTCCTGTCGAAAAGTTTCACCTCTGGAACTGTACCAAATACAAATTCCTTAATTTGGGCCTTTAAAAACATGACGACCACAACCAACAATTTCCAGAGGCGTATTATTGATATTAATAATCATAATCTTTAAGATGTATTTTAAATACTAAACAATACATCTGTTATAACTGACCAGATAGCAAAAATAATAATCATTATTTGTAAGGAAAGTTAAATCAATATTAAGTACAAGGAAATATACTGCTTTACCTTTCGTTTTGCGTACACTCACACTATACTCCAAAAGCCTCCTCAGCCAGCCAATGCAGCCAGACTGATAGTGAGCAATGAGGCGATGCATGTCACGAATGTCTGATTCCCGTCTCTGTTTGTAGAAGACGGCCTGGGGAACGGCAGCCACCCAGGATTTCTCCTGAACATCGAAGCTGAGGAAATCCTTGCCGTCATATGCATGGTTCATGAAAGATTTACTGCTTCCATCTGGGTTCAGTTCACAGTGACCGTGAGCCTGATATGTGTGATCTTCGGACAGAACAGGGTTGCATCATTGTACATAAGGGTATGCACCCTGTGTTCAAATCTGGTTGCATTGAAATTTAATCTATGAAGCTTCCTCATATAATAACTTTAAGTCCAGTGTATGTATCATCAAAACATTTTATGATACAATCACCAGAGACCAAGATGCAGAGGGGTGCATTTCGTGGCAGGCTCCTAGGCTCCTAGCCCCCCCCAGATACTATGTCGGCCAGTATCTGAGCAAGTTTCATGTATGTAGAACCAACTGAGCCAGAATTACAAGTGTGGGGGGGGGGGGGGGGGGGGGATTTCCCGGCAGGGAGCCTGCCGTGAAAAGCACCACCCTGCATCTGTCTCTGATGGTTGTATGATAAAATGTATAAAAGGTATCTGAGGAATCCTGAGCTCGCACCTACCGTCAGAATGATTGAAATGCTCCGCAGTCAGTCTCACCGCAGTGTCCATCACATGTCTGTTGAACTTCAGATTCAGTCTGATTTCCTCCCACAGTGCCAAGCCTTCCGTATGGTTCATCCATGCCGGCACTGTCGGATTTTCTTCAGAATCGCTATTATAGTAGTAAATAGTAACATCATCCACCATGAGAAACTGGATGTTCTTCGGAAAGCGAGTTCCCTGTGTCGCCACGCAGTGCCGATGGAGGGAGTGGACCGCCCCTACAAAGTTCATATATTAAAGTGTATTAAACACGTGAGCACACTACTCAACTATAACCTGTAATATTTATTGTCTAAATTAAAAATTACATCGATAGTCATCTCAAACCACACAAAGTACTGTGCGAGGAATTTCTCAAACGTCAAGCTAGGTATACTCTTCGGATTATACAGTATGTTAGATTTATTTTGACATGTGACAAACTAGACAATACGCTTTTCGATGATCATCGATTTCCTTGTTTATAGTCACAGCATAACTGTCGTTCATAACTAGGATGCCTTTCTTCACGAGACATTCTTCGCTTTAGGTTTTCTATTGCGTCACCTTTTAGGCATTACCCCCATGCTGGTATCAGAAGACTCTTTAAATCGTACCTGCACTGGAACAGATAAAGTAAGCTATGGTTAAACATAAAGCAATTTTCATTTGCGCAAATATAATATTACGCATATTGTGCTGTTATCCCCTTAAAATAGGCATGGAGTCGAAAAAGAAACTGAAAGTAAAGTAATGAGTGAAAGCGGAAGTAACGTTCCCACTGCATTACAACTCAGTAAAATGTGAATAGTAATGAACAGCAGAGGGCTCTGTATGCATGTAGATCAGTGGTTCTGTACTGGTTAAATATTTTAAAAATGTTAAAATTAAAGCTTTATTTAAATATATTAATGGATAAATGTAGTATTGCTTCATGGCCCCAGAATCCCAGAATTTACAGCTAAAACCGTTTAGCGCCGTCTCACGGGGAAGGGAAAGGCGAGGAAATATTATTTGATTCATTTCGCTTTAACAGATTGTTAAAAATATCTTAATTTGCGAAATTTGTTTTATTTTTTGAAGGCTAATACCTTAAGGTGAGGCTCTTTTCAGTTATTAAGCGCACATTTAATGGTTGTCAGGCTTCAGATGTTAGAGTCATTTGCTAAATGCAGCCCTATGTCGCGACATCACAATAGGCACTAGAGCTGTAATATTCGGTTCCTTTTTAGGATTCTGCTCCCTCTGAGTCACTCAATAAACTGATCCGGGTGTGCGACTCACTTGAGTCACTTTTGTCTGTATTACCAAATCGTCAGCCAAAACGTTTGCTTTTCATATAAGAAAGTACACGTATGGGGCGCCTTTTCGCTTGTCTGATCTGAACTGTCCAGGGGTGCGTTTCCCAAAAGCATAGTTGCTAACTACATACAACATACATAGTTAGAACCATGCAACTGAATGAGTCCAACTACATTAGCTGCTAACATGAGTTTTTGGGAAGCGCCGAGAATTTTCATTGCCTTGACACTAACGCGTAAATACAACAGTAAATGTATGACTGCAGGGCTATTTGTATTTTTATTATCAAATTAAATTCAAGTTGAACGTAATTACACAGGTCTGCGAAATCCACCTTCTGGTCACCTGAATGTACTACCCCGGGCACGCGCCTCCTACGTGCCTTTCGTGACTCAGCAAAGGACGAAATGCATTTCGTGATTACACAGAATCACATTTTGTGCACGAAATGACTTACTGACACTCATGAAATGCATTTCGTGCACACAATAACTTTATGTCACTCACGAAATGCGTTTCGTGCACAAGATGCCTTCATGGTATTTACAAAATGCAGCAAGGCATTATTCGATTTTGTCATTAAATAATGCCTTTTGTGGACGAAAATAAGCACTTGACACTTGTGTTCCTTCCCTGTTCTGGCCAGCAGGTGTCGCTGGCCATCCAGTCCCCTTTTGACCTTCAGTCCCAGTGTGCCTTTGTCCCTAGTTCAGGGGTCTCCAACTCCAGTCCTGGAGAGCTACTACCCAGGAGGTTTTCTGTCCAACCTGGCTTCTGATGAGCCACAGCTGTTCGCAGATAAATCTCAGGAACAAGTGTGGCTCATCAGAAGCCAGGTAGGGCAGAAAACCTCCTGGGTAGTAGCTCACCAGGACCAGAGTTGGAGACCCCTGCCGTAGTTTGTTTTCCCACATTCCTGGGCTGCTGCATAGCTCATTACATTGAGTGTAGGGCACAGAGGCTGTTACTTTGGGGTTAAGGGTTCGAAGCCAATCTTGTTTTGTCTGTTTTCTAATGTTTATCTATGTGGGTCCCAGCTTTTGGTTTATCTCAGCGTCTGTCGGGTTTTATTATTCTAGTCTCTCAGTATCTTCTTAAGGGTGTATACAGATTTTGATGTGTTTTTATGACTGTGACTGAAAGACAGTGAGTAGAGACAATATCATGTTGCAAAAGGTGACAAATCTGCAGTCAGTTTTGTCAGTTTGGCCTGAGATTCCCTTGTCTGAGAACTTTGACCTGCCAGCTAGCTATCTATCCACGTCTTAGTTAACCGGGCTAGAGGCCACCAATCTTATTTAAGTAAAAATGACCAGATTCATTTTCAGGTGGGTGCTGTGCGGCTGACTGGGTTAGGAAGCTTTGTATTTGTGTGTGTCTCAGAGGAGAGCATCATGGGATATGTGAAAAGAAGCATTCCAGTGTACCTGTACTTGTGCAAATGCCTTCATTTCATGTTCATGTACATTCATGAAATTTGGGGAACTACTGGAATCATACTTACCTCACGCATGCGTTTTGGTAAACTGTCTCTCACAGTCTGTAATTGACATCATTCAAAGACAATTAAAATGGCCAATTATAATCCAGATGGGGGGGGGGGGGGGGGGGGTTAGGGTGCCATTATATTACACGGCATTTATTATCATTCCTTTCACGAACGATGAGATGTGGTGCCATGAATGGACAGTCGCTACACAACGGTTTCAGTGTTAATGGCGGACACCATGTGTGGTACATGGTCTGCAATGATGCAACAGAGGAAAGGGCCAAAATCTGCCATCCACTCTGAGAATGATCAGTTTGATATTCACTCAGCATTCGAAAATGATTAAATACTGACATTGAAAAGTCAGTTTTTCTTAATTAATAGCTAGCTACGTTAAATTCACACATTACACATTAACAAATTAGCTATTTAATGCATCATATATATTACTGCCTTATTTGGGGGAATACTATTGTCTCTTCCTGAACATTATCAAAGCAATTTATTTATTTAACTTAGTTTATAATCAATCGTTATCCAAAACGTTGCAGAAGCTTTGATATTAACTTTACGATGAACTGGAACATAAATTACATTTCAACATGATTCTGTAACTTATTACTGGCATGGAATGGGGGGGGGGGGGGGGTGGTCCAGAGGTTCCGCTCCATCAACTTCCTTACTGGGTTTTGGCACAAAGGCTGTAGTTTATGAACAGAGAGAATGGAACTCAGGACGTATGGATGTGACTGGAGAGATAGTCAGAGCTGTAGAGGAGGTAATGGAGATGGTCAGAGAGAGGAGGATGAGAATGAAGGGGTGTTAATGAAAGAGCACAAGAGAGGCAAGGGTGAGCAGAGAGAAGACAGAAAGGCAAAGCCAATGGACGAGAGGGGCCAGTGGGCCAGCAAAGCGGAGTTCCTGCTGGCCGTAGCCGGGAATGTGGTTGGCTTGGGGAATGTGTGGAGGTTTCCCTATCTTTGTTACAAGAATGGCGGTGGTGAGTTGGTCTGGGATGAATGTGGGACACAGAGGGAAAATAAGGCAGTATTCCTCTAGAGTCGTGTCTACATTTAGATATTTATAAATTGCAGGAAATGCTACGTACATATTACAGTACAGTAACAAATGGAGAGCATCGTCTGTAATTTATCAGTGTCACTTACGTTCATGCTTGGGTGACATCAAGTTTGACTCAAAGTTAACACGGCAATGAAGGTACAATATTAAGTGAGGCCTCAAATGTAGAAGGTGTGATTCTCGACATTCTGCCCCTGGTTGTGTGTCTGTCGCCAGGAGCCTTCCTCATCCCCTACCTGCTCTTTGTGATGACATGCGGTTTACCGCTGTTCCTACTTGAGACAGCGATGGGCCAATTTACCCAGGAGGGTGGAATCACCTGCTGGATGAAGCTTTGCCCTGTGGCTCAGGGTGAGAAGCAGTGAGACAAGTATTACTGGGGAGAATGATGCTTTTGCTAAGTATTTTTGCCATTTTGGCATCTTCCGAACTGTTGATATCATAGTATCAGCAATGAACCCAAAACCCAAAAAGGCTCTTTAAGTTTGCGCCAGACTGCATGGAACTATGCAGGTTCTATGGTACTGTGTGTGATGTTATTCAAATCTGATGTATGGGTGATTAAGGCCTCTCTCTCCTCAGGTATTGGCTATGCTGGTCAGGTGATCCTGCTCTACAGTTGTGTGTGTTACATAGTTATCTTGGCCTGGGCTCTGTTCTATCTCATATTCTCCTTCAGATCCCAGGTTCCCTGGGCCACCTGCAGCAACATCTGGAATACAGGTACCCTACCTTCAGAATGACTAACACAAGCCAGGAATCTTCTGGCTCTGCTTTCAGGGACATGAGCATTCATAGGCCTGCCTCCATTACCAAAATTATAGTTAACATCACAACAGTCACTAGCTGTTGTGATAGGCCCATGTCAGCATATATGATTTCAATGTGATGTTTTAATTTCTGAATTACTGTTGTTGTCTTCTGTTTTTATGTCGGCTTGCTGGTTGTCAGTTTCACCTGTCATGGAATGGCAGATGAAATTTGGCTTGTAAACAATTCTGAGGTACATTAAATATAGACAATACACAAATATAAATAAATAAAAACCTGTCTCCTAACAGACGGCTGTGTGGATTTCTCCAAGCAAAACCTTACAATCAACTTGACTGGACAGATAAAGCACAGCTCCGCTGCCACTGAGTTCTGGGAGTAAGTCTCACACCCAGCACCAGTCCGGTTCTGCTCCTGCCGTGGGACCGGATATATGAGGGTCAACCCATTGGAATACAGGAACAGCCACTGAGCAGGACTATAAGTTCTGGGCAAAACTGCTCCATATATTATTCTTTTTTTACTTTATGTTAAGCTTATGTCCAAAAAATACATTCCCTGGTAAATGTATATCACCTCATCCCTAAAGGCAGTTTAGGAGAAGGATCAACCACAAAGCGGACGTCATTCACGAGACTATAGCAGAAGAGTAGGTCCCTGCACTGACCTATCAGGAGTTCAGACGTGAATTGGGAAACAATGAAAGAACTGTGGGGCACAGGATGAAGGGCACATATATATATACGAAGGGCTAAGGATTAACAACAGGCAGGTGTAAGACATTACCACAATTAACACTGGGAATCGCATCTAACAAGGAGCGGAAACCAGGTGTGGAACATGAGAGCATAGAAGAGCCAGCAGAGACCCCTGCTGGCCAAAATGGGGCAGGACAGGACGGGTAGGGACCGGTCGTCATATTAAGAAATAGACCACTTGACCACCATTTTTCTCTCTCCCTACTCAGTCACCCAATATGTGAATTTGTTTCTTCACACCAATAATTATGCTGTATGAATCTGTATCAAGCTCTCCAGAAAACGCCAGCACATTCTCGGCATCTGTGCCTCTTCCTTCCTCTTGTTCAGTCTCCTTGTTCTCCTCCCGAAGGCGTCGCGTGCTGGCAATCTCAGCCGGCATCGAGGAGCTAGGCAGCATCCGCTGGGAGCTTCTGCTGTGCCTCATCTCCATGTGGCTCCTCTGTTACTTCTGCATTTGGAAGGGAGTGAAGTCAACAGGAAAGGTGAATGGGGCAGTACGGTTAGGCTTAGCTCTTAGCCAATGCTCTTCTCTTTCAGAAAGGCATCACTTGCTCCTGTTTTCCACCTCAGTTCCAGGCTACATTTATATGGCATGTGGATCCTCACCCTAACCATCATGGCTGGATGAGATTGTAATTAATCCTTATTCTCAGTGATGTGATGTTTTTCTTTGCTTTGCTCCAGGTGGTTTACTTCACTGCCACGTTCCCCTATTTAATGCTCCTGGTGCTGTTGGTGCGGGGCCTGACCTTGCCTGGGGCCCAACAGGGCATTCTGTTCTACCTGTACCCCAACCCTACTCGTCTGGCAGATGCACAGGTACCATCTCTGCAGAAACCCAGAAAAGTCCTCTGCCTCAGGATTTTGCAGTGTCCACATGAGCGTCCCTCACTGTACTGTTTATCATATGGGTCATTTTTTTTTCAATGATTTCTTTTGATGATCCAGGTGTGGATGGAGGCTGGAGCTCAGATCTTCTTCTCCTATAGTGTGAGCGTAGGTTCGCTTACTGTGCTGGGAAGCTACAACCCCTACAGCAATAACTGCTACAGGTATGATTTCATATGGATCAAGCCTCTTTGCAGAGTGAGGTCATAAACTGATTCAATTTAATTTTTATTTCCATAATCAACACAGCACACTTCTATTGAAGATGCTCCAGCCTTTCATAAAAATGTATTTGCATGTACATCCACAGTCCTGTGCTCCTCTGCAGGGACTCTCTGTGGCTGTGTTTGCTCAACAGCGGCACCAGCATGGTGGCAGGCTTTGCGGTGTTCTCTGTGCTTGGCTTCATGGCACACGAGCAGGGCGTCCCAGTCGACGAGGTCGCAGAGTCAGGTATGCATCCGAGCGTCTGGTCTTAACGCTTCCAAAGCAGGAGAACAATGCTGAGGGGATCAAATGCCGGCAAAGAAGCTGGAGATCTCAAGCTGGAGGAGAATAGATGGCGACATTAGAGAAGAAGATCATGTTTAGCCTAAAACGACGGCTCCTGATCATTGCCCTCCAGCTCAAGCCATGGTCCATATCATATGTCTTCCTGTGGATCCCCTTCCCAGGTCCTGGCCTGGCGTTCATTGCTTATCCCCAAGCAGTGGCTATGATGCCCTTACCCCAGGTGTGGTCCTCCCTTTTCTTCATCATGATCATTCTTCTAGGCCTGGACACGCAAGTAATCTCACACTTTTGTTCATATCTATCCTGACAGGTCAGTAAATGTAACACTTCCTATAGCCGGTAGCTTGCTACAGAGAGCCGCCTGTTAAGTTCGTTTCTAAAGACCATCTGTGGTCTTTCCTCCCGCAGTTTGTGGGCATGGAGGTGATAATGACGTCGGTGTCGGACCTGTTTCCCGGGCTCCTGCGCAGACGCGGCCGCAGGGAGATCTTCCTCTTGCTCTTCTGCGTCACCTGCGTCTTCGTCCAGCTAGTGCTTGTCACAGAGGTAGGCGCAGAACTGTAAGTCTTGCAACCAAGACCTTCATTGCAACTAATTACTAACAAAACTAATTCCAGCATGAATTGCATTGATGCCATTGATAAGTCTTTGCCAGCCGGCCCCATATCCTCAGAGTCTTCTTTGTTCCACTTCCCAGGGTGGAATGTATGTGTTCCAGTTACTGGATTACTATGCGTGTAATGGTGCTTGCATGTACTTCCTGTCAGTGTTTGAGGTCCTCTCCATGGGCTGGATCTTTGGTAAGGCTCATCATATTACAGTACTGACAGATTGAACCTAGTACCACCAGCACTTAAATTACTAGGCAGTCCCCAGATTACAAATGAGATCTGTCCCTAAGTCTGTCTTTAAGCTGAATTTGTAGGTAGGTCAGAAAATAATAAAAATAAATAATAAATAAAAATAATAGCTCAGTACATAATAAGAATAATAATAAAAGTAACTACATATGGTACTGGACTGTACCTCAAGCTGATGAACCACTGAAGCTGTGCAATGTTTTCAGAAGAGTTCTTTATTACTAACCATTATATTTAACGCAGATTTTTGAAATGATAGGCTATATGGCAGTCTGTTTGTAAGTACGTGTTGTCTGTGAGTTAGATGTTTAACCCACCGACTGCCTGTAATCTATAGGGAACAGGTTTTACTCAGGAAATGGGAGTACACCAATCTGTGAAATGGGAGTACACCAATCTGTGACTCATTTATCCTCACCAAAATGACATTCCCTAGGTAACCGTGGGCTCTTTCATGAACCCTCTCGGTCTTGCTCACGCCAACAGGGGCAGAGCGCATTTGTCGAGTGATTGAGGACATGACGGGGCAGCGGCCCCACCCCTTCTTCAAGCTGTGCTGGCTGTTCTTCACGCCATTTGTGTGCCTGGTGAGTCTGACTCCATAGACTCCTACAGAGGGTATGCACTGACACCCCCTTCCCTGCCAGAACACACCCCCCGCCCCCCCCAGGCAGACGGAGTATCAACACACCCTGCAACGTGGCTTATTTTAGTCTAGGAAACTGTGAAATGGGCGATTATCTGCTTAAAATAAAAGCAGTTGGACTTGCCAGGGACCCATACAGCTTACCAAAAGAGCTGACAGGGAACTGGGACCAATCCTGACATTTGCACAGTGTGTTGACGTATAGAAATGACAATAAAACCTTAGAAATTTTGACGCTGGGGAAATTTACAAGACAAAGTCTGATACAGAGCCTGGCATACAAAGGCCTTGATGCCTGGTCTTACTTCAAGCCGGGATTTGTTGATGAAATCAAAGTGATAAGGACACCAATGGATGTACTGGTGATGTAGACACGTTTGTATAAATATTTTTATTCTATTACTTTATAACTTTTATTTTGTCAGAAATTACAACTGCAAAGCCACATTGCAGTGCCGGGATTCCAGTTGTTTCTGCAGGTTGCAGTGGGCGGTTTGCTTTTCCTTGCCTGAGTTTTGTGTAGTCTGTAATAAGGTAGCTCCAATTTCCTGTAAAATCGATCTTTGCAAACAGTTGCACAACAGATCTTTCCCATTTTAGATTTTCACAGCACACAAGCTGACTCCTAAAACTGCCACTCAGTCCTTTTGCCATAACCGCAATGAGTTTCACCTCCTGTGACATCATGTGCATTCCCTCTATAGAGGGCCTTTCCTATTGAAAGGCCTACAGAGTTTGAGGGACTGGAGAATAGCATTTGCTAAATATCTGTGCCACTGCTCTGAAAGAAGTTACTTTACTTTATTAGGGGTTCAGTTTGGTGGGTGTTCCCCAAGGAATATGCATTGTTCTACCACATAACTCCTGTATTATGTTGTGCATACACATCCGCGCACTCTCCCTTCTTGTTCACCCCTCAGGGATCATTTGTCTTCTCTCTGGTGGAGTATCAGCCTCTTACCTTCAACCGTTGGTACATGTACCCAGACTGGGCATATATCCTTGGCTGGCTGCTGGCCATCTCTTCCATTGTGATGGTGCCAACATGGGCCATCTTCAAGCTATGGACCAGCACGGGCAGCCTAGCACAGGTATGAGTGCAGACACGGGCTGCTCTGGCTATAGGCACAATAAGCATTTGCCCCACAATTACCTGGATTACTGAAATGATCATAGTTTTCGTGACCTAGGGTCCATAAAAAGGTACAGCGGGCCCTGCGTTAGGGTCACGGAAAAAATCATCACTCTGTTCTCCTTCAACTAGATATTCAGTGTTTGAATAAGGTGTGGTGAGCGTGCAAATCCTACACTCAGAGCTGGTGCTGCAATGGACCACAAAAGCTAGGCCAGGATGCCCGGATACCACCTACTGAGTCTGTGACCTGGCCTATAGGATTGATTCTGTATGCATTGGTCCTTCACAGCGCTGGGCCCAGGCATGCCAGTCAGACAGAGACCTTCAGCTGAAAGCCAACCACCATCAATCAACCAGCGGAACGGAAATGGAAGCCTTGAAGAACTAAAAAAGTGAATGCTTATCTAGTTAGGTATCCAGCTGACTTAAATAACATATTAAGAAATACAAAGGTAGGCAGGTAATTTTACAATTCTCATCGCAATTCCCTTTTCAGAGGTTGACACGTCGCAGTAATTGGTTACTCGAGCAGAATCCCAAATTTATGTGGCATAATCACTGAAAATAACATGGAGATTCATAGGATGGCGCCCACCACCTAATGCTGATTGGCTCAAAATTTTCTCTTTGTTTTTGAATAGTGCACCTGGGCCAAAGCCTCATTTGTTGTCACTGAAAACTAATGTGCAGCGTTTTATTGGTATCTTGTATTGTCTAGTTATTTCTCGCCCCTCCCCCACACCCTTTCCATTTTTGAAAAGGGAAACTGTCATAATAAAGCTCTGGTGCATCACTACGGCTTGCCTTCCCTCTTAAGCTCCGGACCTGGATCTGCCTGGCGAATAGGCAGATCACAGACACCATGAATGATAACACGTTTGCTCAGAGCAGACTAACGTAAGCAGCGTCAGCTGCACTATCAACGAATCACCGATGTGCCACGAAACTGGGGGCAACATGCAAACTCCACACACAGCAAGAAAGTAGTGCATATCACGCCAACCTCAGATCACTGCACTGGCTTCCTTTGCATCACAGGATTGATTGTAAGATATTATTGCTTGAGTACAAAGCACGAAATTTCGTGCCTAAATACATTTAATTTCGGGCCTAAATAGATTTCTGATTTATGTGATCGGTATGAGGCATCCAGACCCCTGAGGTCATCAGGGACAGGCTTACTCGGTGTTCCCAGAATCAAGACTACGCGGGGCGAAGCAGCGTTAAGCTTCTATTCTCCCCATCTGTGGAACCAGCTTCCTGAAGACCTGAGGTCTGCTGCAACTGTCAGCTCATTATTTAAATCAGGGCTTAAAACATTACTGCAGCTTTTCAACAAAAGCGTGTGTATATATATGTGTGTGTATATAAACTTGCCTTGCCTTGTAAAATACAGCAGAGTGAAACCTTTCCACTTAGAGCTGTTTACAAGTCTATGGAGTGCATCTATGGGAATTTTTGCACAATCACCCAGAAGAGCGTTTGTGAGGTCAGGCACTGATGTTGGATGTGATGGTCTGGCTCACAGTCTCAGTTATACTTCATCTCAAAGGTGTTCAGTGGGGTTGAGGTCAGGGCTCTGTGGAGGCCAGTGAAATTCATCTACACCAATCTCATCCAACCATGTCTTTATGGACCTTGCTTTGTGCACTGGGGCACAATTATGCTGAAACAGAAAAAAGCCCAAAATGTTCCCACAAATTTAGAAGCAAAGAACTGTCCTAAATGTCTTGGTATGCTGATGCATTAGGAGTTCTCTTCACTGGACCTAACGGGCCCAACCCCTGAAAAACACCCCCATACCATTATCCCTCCTCCACCAAACTTTACAGTTGGCACAATGCAGTCAGGCTGGAAATGTTCTCCTGGCATCTGCCAAACCCAGACTTGTCTATCAGGCTAGCAGTCAGAAAAGCGTGATTTGTCACTCTACAGAACACATTTCCACTGCTTCAGAGTGCAGTGGCAGTGTGCTTTACACCACATCCGCACACATGCTTGGCATTGTGCTTGGTGATGTGAGGCTTCCATGCAGCTGCCTGGCCATGGAAGCCCATTACATGAAGCTCCCAGCGCACAGTTTTTCCGCTGGGGTTAATACCAGAGGAAGCTGGGAACTCTGCAGTTATTGAGTCAACAGAGCGTTGGCGACTTTTACGCACTATACGTCTCAGCACTCTGCAACCCCACTCCGTTTCTCTACCTGGACTACCATGGCTGAGTTGCTGCTGTTCCTAAATGCTTCCACTTTGCAGTAATACTACTTACAGCAGACCGTGGAGTATCCAGCACGGAAGAAATTTCATGAACTAACTGATTGTAAAGGTGGCATCCTATGACAGTTCCATGCCTAAATTCACAGAGCTCATCAGAAAGACCCATTCTTTCACAAATGTTTGTAAACCTGACTGCATGGCTAGGTGCTTGTTTTTATACACCTTTGGAAATGGGTCTGAATGAAACACTTGAATTTAGTAATTATACTTTTGTCCTTATAGCATAATAGTACTTTCAGCCATTGAGCACGTTGCTTGTACAGCTGTGGTCCCTATCAGGTTTAGATCATTCAAAATTATTTAATGAGTATAATAACAGAGGCATTTTGAGGTGCCTAGAAACCTATTTATTCTATCTTTTAACTATAATTTGAAATTGAAATAGTTTGCAAGTATGCATCTAAGTGAAGACTTAACTTTAGGTTAACAATATTTACTGGAAGAAAATGTGAATGAAAACCTACATTTAAAACATTTGTACTCTGATATAGATTCATATTTTTTAAACATGGCCTATAATTTGTACGTGATAAAATGAATAAATTGAGAATGGAGATGCTCATGGTGATGTTTCAGCTGCTTGGGTCTCATGTATACCGTGTTATAATATATTATACAATTCTTATGTATATTACACTATAATGTATTATACAATTCTTATGTATATTACACTATAATGTATTATGCAGTTCTTATGTATGTTACAATATAATGTATTATACAATTCTTATGTATATCACGCTATAATGTATTATACAATTCTTATGTATGTTACAATATAATGTATTATACAATTCTTATGTATATCACACTATAATGTATTATACAATTCTTATGTATGTTACACTATAATGTATTATACAATTCTTATGTATATCACGCTATAATGTATTATACAATTCTTATGTATGTTACACTATAATGTATTATACAATTCTTATGTATGTTACACTATAATGTATTATATGTTTACAGTTCAGTGCTACAGTGAAACCCCAGTACCTGCTGATTCAGTAAACATGGTTTCAGTCATCCGCTGCTGACTGTTGAGCAGTTGATAAGTTTTAAATTCCACGCCACTCTGAATACCCTGTCTGCCCTGTCAAGCTTAATACATGACCTTCATGTGACTTAATATGTGACTCATGTTTGGTCTCACACTATCCCCTCTGTTCTGCAGAATCCCAAGAAAGAGAGAGAGAAGCACTACATTTATATAACTTATTACAGTATATTATTGTAATACTTTTATTGTATCATTACATATTGCTGTCAATGTCTTATTGTGTGCAATTTATGAATTAAACTTTTCATAGGTATGTATGTAGACTGTTTGCTATTATCGGCGGTTAGGCCTATCCACGCTAGGTCTTTGAACCTACCCCTGTGGACAGGGGGGCGCTATGGTACACACCTTTGATACAGGTGACAAAATGTAGGGACTACAAAGACAGGAATAGGGTAAAATAATAGTTTACATATGTATTGAAAAGGTTAACTGTACGCCGAGTGAAAAATTGCTGTCAGGCATTCAGTGAATTACCAACACCTTACAGGAGATTTGACATTAACTTCATGAAAAATAGGCGGGTATAATATTAAACAATGACAAGTTTTCTGGTGTAGACCGATAATGTGTGATATTTCAATGTGACAATTTAATCCAGCAGGGGTGCAGGAGGGGCGTACATAGCCAGGTAGATCCAGAGGACCAACGTTTTATAGGGGGCCCCGAACCTAGGACGTCCCAGAGGGAGGACAAAAAGATACAGGATGATACAGGAAGACCCAGAGGGAAGGAAATGCCGGATCAAAGGAGAGAGAGAGACTCAAAGAGAGATTAAAGGGGGCCGGAAGTTCCGCAGAGAATGACGGAGGAGGACAGGCAGATCCAGAGAGGAGATCCCAGCCTGGACTCTCTTCTATTTCATCTTCTCTTCTAACTACCAGCTGCCATGTTCAAGTTATAGCCCTCTTCGGAATACAGGTGAATTGCTGATTCATTAAGAAGTATTAATATAAGTATCTAAGTATTGTTCATCTTCCAGCTATGAGGGAATAGTTATGTTAATACCTGTAGAGACAGACACTGTCCTCTGGCCAATCAGAAAATTGTGAGGCCATCACAGTAAAAAATAGCAGTCAACCAGACTGGACAGGTAACCTCTGAGTTTGCCTTGTTAATTGGAGAGGTCAGAGCACTGCAGAAAGGCTTCCCTCAACACATATTCATATTCCCTTGGCGTTGTGGTACCCAGTATTATGAAGGAGTACTTAATATTACATCATATAATCTGTGTAGCACCTGTTCTGCAGCCCAGTGTTTCTTAAAGTCACTGTTCAAAGTCATAGCACAGCATTCCTATAGCTAGGCTTCTATACACAGAAAACTGATCAGTTAGCAGTGTTGCACAGCCATAAACTAAAGGCTTTCTACGTGTTTTTTGGTGAATTCTTTCAGTGTAAGGCCAGGAACACATGTGGTGTGCGCATCGTGGCTGTGGAATGTATCTATTTCCATTTGGGCACTCATGTTAACAGCTTAGGGCATCCGCAATGCCTGCGCGAGACGCGCGGCTCAGGCCTGATGGCAGCAGCGCCTCATCTGGCCAGTCGGAGTACTGCGTCTTTTTCGCATGTGCGGTAAGCGGTTCTCAGCTAAAATAAACAATTAAATCTGCCATCATAATAGCAACATTACATAACTGACACCTTTCACTATAGTGTCGATGACTAAGCTATGTCTAGACTCGAAAAAATAAATTTCCAAACCCAATTTTTCCAATTGTACATTAATAAAGGAGAAAATGAGGGCTATATGTGTGTTATATCCTCAGAATAGAATACCCAGTGTAGGCTATAATTATATTATGTCGATAAATTAACAGAACATTAGGTGAAGTGCAGTAGTTTTCAGGTGCAGAGTCCCTCTCGTGCTGTCCAAAAATCAGAAAAAAATATACAGCACAAGGATTGCTGTATATTTTTCATTTATTAAATTATTGTATTACAATTGCGAACATGCATAACCTTTGTTTGCCTATAAACTATAAATTTATAATGAAGTGAAGTCAAACATTCCATTACTGATGGCCATTATCAAAGGTAAACTCCGAGTAAGTAGGCAGGGCTTGCAGTAACAGCAGCGTGGAGCCGCGCCATGGAGCCGGCGGGGTCCAGGCCCAATGGAACATTGAGGATTACCGATCTATTTCTTACCGTGCAGTTCCATGAGTCACCATACGATGGCGACCTATCACTATGCTCAGTTTATGAGAAGCAATCATCAGTCCCATAAAAGCACACTAAACACAGGTTTAGATACATGATAGTTGTCACTGGGACTGCGCCTGTCTCCCTGGGGAGTTCATGGGGAAAAAAAGGAAAAAAATATACAAACATACTAACGCATATTTCACTTACATCAAATAATCCAACAAGAGAACATGTGGCTGCTCCTGCCTACATACAGACATGGTCAGGAAACCCAGTTACTCTGCGACTAGGCATTAGGGTTAGACGCCCGTAACTGAGATCACCTTAACGAGAGGTCAGAGGAGAATGGCCAGCCTCCTTGCAGCTAGCAGTAAGGTCATAAGTGCAAAAATAACAGCTGCAGCCGCGGTGTGTAGAAAGGCTTCTCTGACCATAAAACTCACCTAACCATGACGTGGCTCTTAAATGGATTTCACCCAGCACTAATTAGGTGTATGTATTAAGTGGCCACAAAGTGTATACCAACAACCAAAGGCACAATAAATGACTTGCTTCATTATGTATAAATGTTGCTGTTGGCAAAAAACAAAACCCACACCCACACACACCAACAACCATTATGCTCTGAAATATTACCTTTATTAAAGGAATAATACAGGAGTGCACACTTTGCCCAGCTATTCATACTGAACAAAATCTCTGTGTAGCGTCTACTACCAAAGGGAAAGTGTCTCCATTTCAGCTTGATACATTAAAAGAGATCTGAGATAAACTTATTTGCATCTAGATAACGGCACAGCTCACTTGTTAAACCATGACAACAAACACTTGGCTACCAAGGAATACAAACAACAATGGTCATATTTATATTAACGAAATCCATATGCTGAAACGGCTAAAATAAAGCCACTGGCTTTTAATATGTGAGGACAAGGGCAGCTGGCAGACAGATGAAAGCTTGTGAGGCGTTCCGTAAAGTGCTCTGCGACCCTCAGCCTCCTGCTGTCCTGCCCCTGAGGGTGCTCCTTTGGGAGGCAAATAAGGCAGAGGGAGCCTGTCCACTTTGCTAGCCGACCCTTACTGACGAAGCGGAGTAGAGAGGGCCATCACTGACACCGCGACTCCTAATGTCCATGTGACACGCACACTAGCTTCAAATGCTGCGAAGAAGAATCACAACTGATCTGTTCCACTGTCTGTTTTGGAAGGTTCAAACGAACACGTGGACATTGCAATGACGTCTGCTTTGCTTGTAGATATCTGCAAGTCAGCTCAGTCCCGCTCGTAGACTTTGGTACATGTGCACCATTCCCGATTGCTTTGTTCTACGATCAGCACCCTGTAGCCAATGTTAGGGAATGGGACATTGACAGAGACCACTGGGAAGCTGGGAGGAGAACCCTCAGTGGAGAGACTGGGAACACCAAGAGTCTTTGACAGAGCATTTGACAGGAGGACTTCTAGCCACAAATCCGCCAACAGCACTCACCAATGCTCTCCTTCCAAGGCACCTTCAGTGCCAAATGGAAGCTGTTGCATTACAACATTTTCAAGAAGATGACCAACAAATGTCCATGTGCAATAAAAAAAAAAAAAATACAGCAAAACCCGTGATCACTAAACGACGGAAGAAGCCATAAGTGAAAGCGAAGGGTCTGTACAGTTATGGTGGCACATGCTTCAGAAGCTCCAGGATCAAGCAGATTTGCTCACAGGAAGCCAACTCCCTACGAGGGCAGGCCACCATGGGTGGAGCTGTCTGGGGGCACGGTGGTGCCCAGAGGAGACCGAGCGCCAGCCCTGCTTGCAGTTTGCTGAGGAGGGGGAGGGGAGGGGCTGAGGCGTGCCGAGTCGGGAGAAGGAGCCAGGAGAGGGGAGGGGGGGCAGACTTCCTCGCCGAGGCTGCCTCCCCCCACGACACCGACTGGGTCACTCTTCCTACTCGCATCCACCTTCCCAGCCGGGGAAAGCTGGCTGAGGACTGGATACCAGCCCGACTCAGCCATGGCCTGGCAAAGCTCTTCCCAGGCCCCGTGGGCGCGGGGCCCCTCACGTGCAGCCTGGCACAGCAGCTGGGTGTGGTGCCGGAGCTGGGCGATTTCGCACTCGGTGGCCACGCTCTGCTGCAGCAGCTCCTGCGTGCGCATGGTGATGTCCAACAGCCCCGACTGGCTCAGGATCTCCACGGTGTTGAGGAAGCGGCGGTGTCGAGCCGGATTGTGCTTACAGGTCAGCCTGGGGGGTGGCTGGGGGGCAGCAACTTCCTGGCAGGTGGGCGAGGGGGGGGCAGCCTCGGAGTTGCTAATGAGCGGGCCTTGGGCGCGGGGAGGTGGGTGGCTGCGACGGGGGGAGGGCCCGCACTGCGGGGTGCGGGGTGTGGCACCACTGCTGCTGGGGGTACGTGGGAGGGCATGGGGACTGGGCAGGGGCTGGCTCTCCTGCCGAGGGTGACGGGGCTGCCTGAGGATCGGCGTGGGTGTGGACACAAGCTCCCTCCGGTCCTCCACACGCACCCTCTTGCTCAGGCTGTGACCCTCAGCACTGCCTTTACTACCACCCTTGTTCTGCTCTGGGATTTTCTTGGTCGGATGAGGGGCAATGCGAGGGTAGGAGTTCAAAATAGGGAGGTAAGAGCCCTTGTTAATCTTGCTAACACCACCTCCCTTAGCGGGCTGCGACTTGAGGAGCTGCAAGGGGGCGGGGGTAGAGGCGGGGACCCCCGGCTGCTGGATGAGCAGGAGCTGTGTTGGGGCCTGGCCACTAAGCCCCGCACCCCCCCAGGCAAGCTGGGGATGCAGCAGCTGATCGGAGCTAGACGGCACAGTGAGGGGCTGTGATGGAGAGGAGCGAGGAGCGGGACGAGAGGGGGAGACGAGGAGCGGGAGACGAGGGGGAGACGAGGAGCGGAACGAGAGGATGCAGAACATGATAGGAAAGCATGTGGGGGAAAAAAAATTCAGGCAAAGCGAGTGAATGTAAAAAAAAGTGGGAAGAGAAGAGACAAAGGGGAGAAGGAGACTGCTCACTCTTACATAAACAGGCATGCTCCATGTGTTTGCCATCCTCCTTAGATGCAAATTTAGGGGAACTGATTTACATGCTTATTTTAAATTGTGAAGGTTTCATTTATTTAAAGAATGGCATTTTGTATGAAGGCAAATTCCACCTTTGTTATCATAAGATGCAAAAGATCAGAGAACACCAGCTCAGTGCTTTGTTAACTTTGTTGAGTATTTCTGGTGTTTTTTCCATATTATTTCCAATAGCTTTGCAACCCTCTGAACTCGCCCTCACCTGTTTAAGAACCACGTTCTTGAGGACGTAGAAGGGAGTCAGTTCCCGGAAGTCAGCAGCAGCTGAAACGGGCTTCCCGGTGCCGTGACGAGCCGCACCTCGGGCGGCACCGCTCCAGTGCTTCCGCGTCCCGCCGCGCCGGTCCTCCACGTCCGTCTGCAGCGAGTCTGAGCCGGCGTCTTACACGGCGAAAAAGCAGGACAGACGCCAGAAAGGGGGGAGAGAAGACCAAGACAGAATAACTGTTTCAAAGCTGGGAATGGAGTAGCTTTGTATGAAAATACTCTGCCCTTCCTTACCGGAATACCCAGAGTCCTTCTCTGAACTGCAGCATGAGCCCAGGCCTCTGGAGCCCTCCTCCAAGCCTGCTCTCCCCCGGGATGCCAGCAGGGCTGCACTGTTGCTCTTGTCCTTGGCATTCTTGCTGGCTCCACGGGGCACCCGCTCTCCCACACATGGCTGCTCCTTGGGCATAATGGACCCTGGAAAGGAACAGATTAAGAGCCTGGCAGAGAGGACAGCATAAGTTATTCAAACAGCCAGTGTTTCCACCGTACTCATAAGTGACATAACCATGTGACGGCGGTACAGAGCTTTCAGGAATGGACGTAGTCATTGAAATGAAAAGTGAACGTGCATGACAATTTAGGCCATTTCCTTTACAGAAAGCCAAAGCCTATCAATGTCACAAATTGAACGCAATTAGAAATAGAATCAGATTAACAAATATATACTACTATAAGGTTTTATGAAAGTACTAAAAACTATGACTAAATAGAAACATTTACATATATGGTTTTATAATGTATATTTATATACTTACATTTACACACACACATACATATATTATACACACATATACACACACACACACCTTTATAACTCGGCCACCAGAACACAAAAAAGTCATTTTAAATAACCCTTAGGTGGCTACCTACATAGACACACACTTGCATGTATGACTAACCCATCTAAACCCCAAGGGTAACTCGGAATGAGAGAAAATCAGGATTATGCACCTTGCTTTTTTTGCCCAGCTTTCCTTCTTTCCTCGAGATCCCCACCCCTCTTATACTGGGGAGCACCACGAACCCCCCCCCCCCCCCCCCCCCCCCCCCC
>JAODKL010000037.1:11032180-11043565 GCA_026780765.1 Petrocephalus schoutedeni
ACCCCCCCCCCCCCCCCCCCCCCCCCAGGAACCCCGCCCCCCCCCCCCGCGAGCTGCCGAGCACGTGCGCGCGGGCGCGTGACGCGCACATGGCGCAGAGCGTGCCGGCGTTGCGCCGAGCCGTGCGCGTGCGTGGGGACGGCGAATAATTCATTCAGGCACCGTTAAGGCCAAGAGCCCCGGCACGTCCCACACACAAAGCCAGACAGATAACCGGCAGACAGCTAAACATAGCAACCGCCCAGAACCCAGAAAAGCACATTATACACAGCCAACAGCCGTGATCCACAATTTATGACTCAGAGTCAAACGTTACGAACAGCACGTGAAATGAGAAAGACTGAGCACAGATTACAAGACGAGTGCGGAGATTTTCCTAGTTTGAAGCTGTGTGGAACAAACATTTAGGGGACGAGGAAAGACAACCCTCACCTCTCCGAGTGAGGCATCGCACAAAAATGCACGAGAGTCAGTCAGGAACAATAAAAAAGCAAGGTGGCGGTGGCATTTAGCAATAACTTTACTACTTGGAGCTGGAGTGGTGGGTAATAGGCATGCAGCCGGCAGCAGAAGAGCAGATCAGGACAACGCATGGCTCTTTCGGATATCCCCAGCCGGGACCGCTCGTCTGCCTCAAGCGTACTTCCCTCAAAGCAGCCCTGCGCCTTAGAGTACAAGGTTAAAGCAAGCAACCAGCCTACCCCCCTAGACAAGCGGACGCCCCCGCCTCACTCGCCAGTAACTAATAGCCCACCCAAACACTTTTCACAGAAATAGGATCAGATTGTTAATCTTAGCTCTTCGTATTTCGCTTGACTCGGAGGAGGAGCGCCTGTGCTCGTAGAGGGGACGTGAGAACTAATTGCACGGTCTCCATCCGAGACCCCCGAATAACCTGCGTTATTCGTGGCTTGCCTCATCAGAGGAGCGTTGTATCAGTTAGGCTCTAGACAGCTTTTGTACTCCCGGAGAGCAGCAGCTCGGGACAGAAGCCAGCTTTTCCAAACCACCTCCTCCCCCCTCTTATGCAATATCCTTGGCAGAGGGAACGAGCCGCCTGATTCCCCCCTCTTCCCCTCGTTACAATAATAATAATAATAATTATTATTATTAGACGCCCCAAAAAGCTGTTCATACCGGCTATATTGCTCAGGTACTGACGTTCACATTTATCAAGTTCATCAAGTTCCGTGGCTGCCAAAGTTACCAAAGCAGCGGTTTATCCCCGTTGCGCCTTTACGGAACATTTTACTTTACAGAGCTAAAGTAGCCCGAAAACACACACAGGGAAAATCCGCGGTTATAAAACACGTCCTTACCTTTCCAAGATCTGCTTGCTTGCCAAAGCAAGGCTAAGAAATTATACACTTTTCAGTTTAGCATAGCCCTGGATCACAAGCTAGCTGCCCGGTGCCCGAGGTTGCTTCGGCGGTGTCATCTCCAGATGCGAGTCACGCCGCTGCAGCCACAGGGTTTAAGGCTGAAGCAAAGATCCACTGGACCCGCAACTTTCACAATTTGTTCGTGTCTCCCCCCCAACTCCGGTGGAGGAAACCCACCTGAGGAATCCGCCCATCGGCTGACTGACATTTTCGATTCTCCGTTGAGCATGCGGAATTCCATCTAATCCTGCCCAGACGGGGAAGGCGACACACGGGGGGGGTCTACGCTACGGCCAATCGCAGGGAAGTCACAGGGGAGGGCGGGCCGAGCCGGGACCGGCGCCTCCACGTGAGCGGCGCGCAGAGGGAGGAGCTACCGGCAAAGGAGGCCTGCCCATTTCTGATCTCCAATGCATATAAGCACGTCATGCAGTAGATTGAGAAACAAATCCTAAATATTAGCAGAGCAATGAGCTCATGAAGGTTACCAATCTTAAAAACTAATAACGTTCCGTCATGCTCAGTCACGCTACTGACCGGGCACCAAAAGTGCAACGCAATTAAACTAGCAAAACCATTTCTGCTTTCAACACCAATTTATGCATCGAACAGACTCTGTTCAAAACAAGACTTGGTTTGGTTCAATAATTAGAAGACGCCGTCCGAGGCGCAGCCGCAACGACTCTCACGCGCTGAACTCCCAGCCTTCAGAACAGTCAGCTGTTGTGCGGCTTCACGTGGCTCCGCCGGAAGGGGCCGGCGTCATGCAGCGCTTAGCCAATCAGCGACGCGAGTGTGTTGCGACATGTGAGCAGACTGAAAAGGAGGCGGAGACTGGACGAGCGCCTCACGTGTCCCGCGCGCGAATTTTCGTTTGCAGGAGGGTTTCGGGAACTCATCGATATTTATGAGAAGCGCTACCCGATTGGCCAACGAACGCCTTAGACGAGAAGGGGGCGGGGGGGGGGAACACACGCAGGCAGTACATACTGATGGGAGCACGTTCACTGGCCACAGGTAGCGATACCATCATGAATATTCATGAGTATTGCCGAACTTACCCGTAAAGAAAACTCGTCCTACGCCTTGAACGGACTCAGACAGACCTGACATCAGTGCCTCACCCCTACGTTGCTTTGGAGTGAAGTCATAGCACTCCACGTGTCAGACACCCCAGTTCCATTCCCATATTTTGGCAGATTAAGCAAGGCAAGTCAAGGCACACAAACCTTTACACCAAAAGACTGAACAAATTGATATTGCAAAGTTCAATTTTAATATTTTGCAGTTATTTTTCCCCATTTTAAAACTTTTCTTACAAAAATCTAAGATTTGACATGGAAACACTTAAAAACCAAGTGTCAAAGTGCTTTAATACAACTTACTGGTTCCTGCTAGCCCACTATCATAGTAGGTTCCTTTTTTTACATCTAAAGTACAAACATTCAGAAAGACAGAACACCCCCCCCCAAAGGAAGAAGAAAAAAAAAAAAAAAAAAAGACTGCAGATAAGGAGTAAAATGATCCAACCCATAAGGGAAATTCCTGCCCAAGGTACCCCCCCCCCCAGAACAGCACATCCATGACATCAATGCCATTTACTCACAAAAATACCCAGAAATGCCATCTTGCAGCAGGAATGCCTTAGAAGAGATGTGAATTCTCAGCCTCCATTGAACACTTAAGATTCCCACTGTACTGCTGTGGCGAGATGGATTCTCCTGGGCTTACTTAACTGTGGGGTTATCCAGCCTTAATCCTGCACCCATCCAATTTCGCTGCCTGCCTCACAGAGTTCCTTCCCGCATCTGGGCTCGGGTCTGAGGGGAGTGCAGGCCGAAGAGGCGCGGCGCACCCAGCAGGCCAGGGTGTGTGCTGACTTGCAGGGTCTCAACAGTGGAGAACTTCAAAAAGGATGCGCGGGTCTCCCGCCCTTGTGCCCGTGCCGCCGCCACGGCCAGGACCTGCATGACCCTCTGGAGAGTGGGCTCACTAGTAGGGGAATAGGTTTTAAAATGGCACATTTAACATAAGATCAGCTCAGGTACGAGTCATATCAACCACTGATTACAACAAAAACAATGGGACTCGTTCCAAGAAGTGCGATGGAGCGGGATGCTGCCTAAGCACGGCCTCCATAGGGCTGTCAGCTTACATTTTAGCAGAGACATCAATGCACAGGTCAACACCAACACTGCTACATGGCACTCGTGACTGTCTGCATGTGCAGAGATTACCCAAGAGGCCATTCGTGTCCATCTGCATTTATTTATACTACGCAAAACAGACTGTCTGAATTGCGACATATCAGTGAATATTGATCTTGAGGTATGTGGGTTTATTCCTCTAGCTAAAGCTGCTCAATTATTCTGAGCCTGGAGACTCATCCACTCTTCAAAAAGTCTCCCCTTAATTAACTGCATTCAGGTATTAAAAAGTTAACCATTTCTTGGCAAGAAGGACATTGAAGTAAAGGGAAGACTAATTTTAGAGCAGTTTCTCTGCCTAACCTCTGCAGTACTTCATAATAAAATCATGCTGTCAAAAAAAGGCTTCTGAAAAAGGTCCACACCTGCATGAGAGGAGACTGGCTGCAACACACCAGGCCGTCTCACCCTCGGGAGTGGGGGGCTCCTGCAGTACCTGACGAGCAAGGCAGAGGGCAGCACTGGCCAGCTCTACCGGCTGGAACACAGCGCACTGGCCCTCTAACAAGGAAAGCTCCAGCAGATATCGGGCCATCCACACTACCTGGAAACAGGCAAAGTTTGGTGCCAGAAAGTCTAGCTGAATGGGGGAGGCAAAGAAACGGTTCCGACCTTGTCGCTGCAGCGGGCAATGGTAGCAGAGAGCAACAGGAAGTGCAGAGGAGGGCAGTGCGACAGCTCGAATCTGAGCTCGCATAGAACTTTACGTTCCATGCGGAGAAGCTGCCGTTTGCCATAGCTGTTATCCATCAGGTAGCAGAGCTCAGAGATCTGGGGGGGGGGGGGGGGGGGCCATCTTGAATTTAAGCAGGGCTGAAATTAAACAAAAATCAGCCAAAGAAGGTAACATACCTCAGGTAGTAAGCACTCCTCTTTCTTGGCAGCCAGAAACAGACAAACTATTCCCAACAGCTGCAGGTGGGAGATTGATACCTTGATCTGACGAAGTGCCCGGTTCAGCAAGTAGATGGCTAGGTAAAGAGTCTCCTCAGAGAAGTGGAAGACGTCCTTCAAGGGAAGATAGCAATACAAGGTGGGAATCAAGCCTTTCTGCTAAAAATCGGAGCAGTTCAGCAGAAAAACCAAGGTGATATTCTGTATCACTTCACAGGATCAGAGTGGAAACGCTCACATGAACCTGAATAAGCCAGTTCACCAGGATGGCATGAGTAGTTTCAGTAAAGGGTTTGGGAAGTTCAGCACTTGGGAAGGTATACCGCAACTGGCTTCTCTAAAAGACAAAGGTGGGCCTCATTAGCAGAGTGACGAGCCATTCCTGATCTTTATCAGGTAGCACAAAGATTAGAACCCAAACACCTGAATTATGTGGTCACCCTAGTGGATTAGTAATTTCAACCTATATGCACCAGATTACAAGCATTGCATGTGATGTTCAAGAGCAAATGGCCTTACCATCATGTCTGAGAAGACATCCCAGGCATAAGTGCGGTCATAGAGGAGACCCAGCTTCTCCATGGCCAACTCCACCTCCCGATGTAACAGGTTTGGCACCAGTACCTGAAGTCTGTGCAAGCCATGCAGACACAGCAACAAGGCTGCCTCCTCCCGGCCATCTACACAGCATCATGGGACATAAGGACCCCAACCAATGGCTTTTGCTCACATTAGGAAAAAAAATGCATGACCATTACCTTGGACTGCATGCAAACATGAATGACCTACATTAATACTGAAGTAAGATTAAATCCACGGGAAGAATTACAGCACACACACACACACACACACACACACACACACACACACACACACACACAAATTGTCCCAATAAAACTAAATTGAAAGAAAAAGCACTGCATTTGAGGTCCCACCCATGCCACCAATTCTGCATTACATTTTTTCAACCAATACTAGCGAGCCAGGTGTTTAAGTCATGACTGACACGTACCCCAAGAGCCATATAAAGTACAACCACTAAGACCAAGAAGTTTAATGTGGCTGGAGTAAAGGCAGGGTAAAACTGTAGACAAATTAAGGTGGACACCTGTGCAGCACATACAGAACCTGTGTGTGTAGCATCATCCTGCTCAACATAGTCCATGATGATCCCATCTTCCGCAGTCAATGGCAGCCTCCGGACCTGAAGGAGGCACAATGGCCAGATGTAAGGCAGCGGCACAAAACCAAGGCAGTACAGGAGGGGGTGGGACTGGGTTTGATGGTGATGTCAGGACTCCTACCCATCTGTGCTCTGGTTCGGCTTTGCAAAGCAGCCCGCGGGGATCCTCACTCGCTGCTGGCGGCCGGCGCTCGCGCTCCTTAGGGACGCAGGCGTTGGCCCAGGTCCGCAGCGGCGCGCGCTTCTCCTCCGTCTACGCACAGCGCAGGCCGTGCACATGTCACACACACCAGTCTCCAAACTGGCCTCCACAACCTAACCGGCTGCTTGATTCATATTATAATCCTGCCCTTACCTTTGAAGTATACAATAAAATTCAGGCTAAACTTACTATATACACAGGTCGCCGTCGGTTTCAGATACACTACTCGATAGTTCAATGTTACTCTTGATAAACGCTACAGTCGCAATATCTCTCAAATTCTATGCTTGTGCAATACGGATGACAAAACAATGAGACGATGTGGGATGAAGTAGGATAAAATGGCATACAAAAGATCGCGATGACGTATGCAGCGGAACAGGCACGCGCAGGAACTGACGTGTATTACTTTACTATAAAATTTAATACAAGCGCTACTTAAGAATTCTCATATTGGCTTTAGAATTGTGCAAATTACGAGAACTTTTACTACATCAATTTCCTGCTTACCACACTCCCCCAAACTGCTTAGAAATAAAATCTCACTTTTACAAAATTCAAAATGCAGCAGGTGACTAACAGAACAGAGTCAGATTTGCGCTTCTTATGCCAGTGAACAGCAAGGTTACCCAGATTTTTTTCCCCATGCAAGTACAAGTGATCATTTTAAAGTCGAGCACCTGGTATAGCCCGTTTGACGAACATACTCGGGCGACACGGTTAAAATAGCTGAAAGAGTGCAATGCATTAAACCCTAATAGGGAACATCATTAGACGCCTCAAACAGTCAACACAGTAGCACAAAGAATAGTTACGAAGAACCCAACAGAATGCAAATCAGTTCCCTTGGCGTTTCCTGGCATGGGCCAAGCACATTATGAGGCGCACACCTGGTTAACATTTTAAGATCTATCATCAGTTTAAGTGGCGCAAGTTAATAGCGGTTTCCCTTTGGAGATTCTACCTCCGTTGTCACGATGCTTAGTTAGTGTCGAGCAACTGGACATCCTGGTACCCGGAGCCAAGGCCTGCGTACGGCTGATCATGTCTGCCACAGCTCACCTTTTTGTGTAGGTCCGTTGGCCTGGAATCGCAGAAGCCCGTTTCGGCCATAGCGACTCTTAATGGAGGTGGCGAGCCGGCCTTGCGAGGGATCGAGGTTACCAACCCACTCCTCCCGCGCCTAATACGCTCCCGTACTTAATTAATTGGGAAGGGGCGCGGTTGTTCATTTATAAGGTTGGTAGCCATCATTTAGCCAACAAGATTGCGTGACTAACTGCAAGACTGCGGATGTTGAGCAAGGCCCTTATGAGGGCCTATACAAGGTTATTGTACCAAATGTATGTATTAAATGTGAAGAATTGCGTGACTATCTCAAGAACCGAGATTTGCAGATGTGTACAGGGACCTGTAAATGTGTATTCACAATGTGTGTGTGCGTAATCGGATTTGTAAATGAGTAAAAAATCTCTCAATGTTTTATGATATTTGCAAATATTGATTTGTTTCCACATATAGACAAATCTGTAAATGTGTGTATATATCTGAATGTGTAGACAAATCTGTAAATGTGTGCATAGAGCTGGAAAATGTGTAGATGAATCTGTAAATGGGTACATAACTATTTATGGCTGTAAGTGTTTTGCTGTAAGAGCTGAAAATACAGACATTACAACTCATTTTACTCGTGATTTTTGCTGCACATCTGTAATAGCAGATGTACAAATGCGCATGGAGATTTGTGTGTACGTCATACAGTTCAAATTTTCAGTCCTCAAGTATGGATGACTTTCTGACTGATGTAATAGTTGATATAATTAATATAATTAGTGTAGACTTAAAAAACTCACATGACAAGGAATTAAGCATTCAGGAAATTGTAGACCGTATAAATGACTTAAAAGACAATAAGTCTCCTGGGAGTGATGGACTCACAGGGGAATTTTATAAAACATTTAAGGATGACCTTGCACTTTTTTGCTGGCAGTATTTCAGGAATCGTTGATTTCAGGTGAACTTCCTACATCACTGTAGCAGGGAATCATTACACTTATCCCTAAGTCTAATAAAGACAATTATATATTGAAAATTGGAGACCAATTCGTTTATTGAATAACAATGCAAAATGTTCTGCATTAGTGTTTTACAAAAGGCTTAAAAAGAGCTTAAACACTGTCATTGATGAAGAACAATCAGGTTTTTTGAAGGGTATATATATTATTAATATTAGATTGGTACTTGATTTGATCGACTATAGGCATAAGCAAGGATGCCGCATCTCCCCATTTAAATTTTTATTAGTAATGTAGGTGTTAGCAGCTCATATTAAGAGAACAAGTTTTGACAGTATTATGGTGTTAGGGATGTGTTGGGAAGACTTTACATCACTTGCAGGTCAAATTGCTTAGTGAACCCATACATCCTAATTCTGGCAAATTCAATGTGTCCCTGGATCACATGAAGTCTGTGATTGGTTAAAGAAGTGAAACACAAGCCCCTCCCTTGTTGACCCAGGGACACATCAAGCTTGATAAAATCAGGATGTCCTGGTGAATTCTTCCAGCTGTGTTCCATGAATACTGAACACGTCAAGCCAGCAAAGGGGGCATTGATTTAAAAAAGGAACATAAAACTGGCATAAAGCGGCACAACTATAGATGGCGATCGATTTTCCATGGTTATTTTATAATACTGCGTCCCCAGTTCCTGTATGTTTGTCACCAAGTTCATCCAAACGATGGTAGCATACCACTCTGATCCAGCCGTTTTCGACTGAAGGATGAAGAAAGATTTAAACATTTTGAAGCCTCTCAAGAGTTAAACTCAGATGGTGGCAGGTTTTAAATGAGAGCAATTAGATATGCTACACACACAGTCATCTTTATCAATTCTGGGACAATGTCAGCTATAGGCAAAATGATGAAATGAGGAGTATGCATATACCAGATCCAGGTATCTTTGAAAGAGGTAGGTTTTTAGTCATTATTTGAAGACACCCAATGACTCAGCTGTTTGGACATCCAAATAATTGAATTCAGGTGTTCCAATCGCTTCCATGGCCAGAGGTGTATAAAGTCAAGCACCTAGGCATGCAGACGGCTTCTACAATCAATTATAAAAGAATTGGTCAGTGCATTCAAGCATGGTATCGAACAAAAAAAACCACACTGCTACTGGACCCTAGAGCAGTGGAGATGTGTCCTCTGGAGTGACAAATCACACTTCTGTCTGGCAATCCGATGGATGAGTCTGGGTTTGGCAGTTGCCAGGAGAACGGTAGTTGCCTGACTGCATTGTGCCAAGGGGGGATTATGGTGTGGGGTTGCTTTTCAGGGGTTGGGCTTGGCCCCTTAGTTCCAGTGTAAGGAACTCTTAATGCTTAAGCATACAAAACCATTTTTGGACAATTTCATGCTCCCAAATTTGTGGGAACAGTTTGGGGATCGCCCCTTCCTGTTCCAACATGACTGCACACCAGTCGCCAAAGCAAGGCCTATAAAGACATGGATGAGCGAGTTTGGTGTGGAGGAACTTGACTGGCCTGCACAGAGCCCTGACCTCAACCCATAGAACACATTTGAGAAGAATTAGAGCAGAGACTGAGAGCCAGGCCTTCTCGTCCAACATCAGTGCCTGACCTCACAAAAGCTGTCCTGGAAGAATGGTCAAAAATTCCCATAAACACACTCCTAAACCTTGTGGAAAGCCGTCCCAGGAGAGTTGAAGCTGTTATAGCTGCAAAGGGCGGGCCAACTCTATATTAAAGAATATGTATTAATGGGATGTCATTAAAGATCATTTATGGGTAAAGGCAGGTGTCCCAATACTTTTGGCAATATAGTGTACATTATGGTATTTAAGCCAGTGAAATTTTAGCTAATCACTTCTCCTGCCCCCTTAATAACCAGTACCTACATCTCACTATACTTAGTGTTCTGTACATACATTTATGCTACTTTGTATGCCCTTGTACTGATATGCACTCCTGTGTTTTTCATACACTTATCAAGAACACACCCACATTGTATATAATAGACTGTATTTGACCATTGCCTTAACTGTGTATATATCTGCTGAGAGCCATCGACAACTGGAGAAAATATCTCTCTCTCTGTAAATATTTGGCCAAATAAACCTGATTCTGATTAATATAGGAAGGATCAATCAAAACACTATCTTCAACTTCAGAAAGTGATTCAGGAGCCAAACATTTAGTTATAAACATATTGCTTTCAATTGCTTAAGTATTCTTAACAAACAAAGCGGTTAAATATGGATTGTTTTAAGCTTTACATGCATACCGGCATCCTAAAAGTCTTACAAATACCTAACCACACATTTACACAACATTCAAAAGTATGACAATTACACTAAAATAACCCAGTCTTTTATTTTTTTATTTTATTCTGGAGAAACTATTCAGACTACCACTGCCCTATGTTTCACATAGCTCAGAGAGAAAATACATGTAACATTTAATTAACGAGTCATTTATTATAATTATGCTATGGGGTGTTCTTATAACAGTTGTCACATTGTTTTTCCCTTTAAAGCTCAAACGTTTGCCGTGTAGTGTCCCCCAGCTGCACATTTAGAGAACCTTTCTAACACACAAACACGCAAAAGTAAAATAGTTACATTCCTTACTCCACTTGCTTTTCCGATAAGAACAGTTCAATACTATTGGTAACAGCTAGTTCCAGAAAGAGCACTTGTAAAAACTGCAGAAATATGGCTTAGAACCTCAGCAACCAGACAAAAGGGGAGGAGATGTAAAATTTCCCTCCCATGCAGAATTAAAAAAAAAAAAAAAATTAATGTTTAAAATATTTAAAAATATATCAGGTTTTTGCTTAAGGTGGGACTTCCTGCTTGTGTGAGGCTAGCCTGCTGGAGGTGGGGGCAGGTACCGCAAGGACCACACCCCCTAAAGCTCACATGCTGCCAGGCTGCTTGTGCGCTGCAGTGTGTAATTTAGTGCGATGGGAGCAGGCGGCTGGGATCCGAAGGCAGCGCCCAGTCCGGGCGCCCAGGGCATGCTGGCGATGGCGGCCGCTCGCTCCCTCCTCCGTCAGTCACGTCTGGATCAGTGTGCATCTCCGCTTTTCTTTTTGATAAAATCTTTATTGCATCACCACAGGTGATTGAGTGTGTGTGTGTGCGCGCGTGTGTGTGTTTGTGTGCGAGACCATCATTCCCGTATGCTGGCAGAATAGGAGAATTGGGGAAAGTGTGTGCGCTGATCTGGGTCTTCACCATCCAGGCTATCATCTGAAAAAGGGTGGGGGGGGGGTCAGTGATCATATACTGTCATCCTGGCCCAACACTGCAATACCAGTATTGCCATCACAGCCTACGCACCATAAGCAATGCTACATGGAGATGTATATACATATACTGACTGTCCCGCACATGAACTCACATTGATCTGGGGGCGTGACAGTGATCGTCTGTGCCGTGAACTCGTCATCAAAGTAGCGTGTGTCAGTCTCTGATGTCACCTGCGGCTTGAAC
>JAODKL010000037.1:11045061-11056042 GCA_026780765.1 Petrocephalus schoutedeni
TGGTCCTGGTTGTAGAAGGGCAGCCGGCCGCACATCATCTCGTACATGACCACGCCCAGCCCCCACCAGTCCACCGCTCGGCCGTAGTCATTGTCCTCCAGCACCTGAGGAGGGCATCAGCACAAGGATCTGAGCAGGGACGGCAGAGCAAGACGGCCAGACAAGCTTTCCGAGATGCTGTGGATTTTACCTCAGGCGCCCTAATCACACTTATTACACACGGACCCAGGACTCCTGACCTGATGGTCATGTTTCACTTTTCATGCTTAATTCTCACAGGTCTCCATCAACTGTCGCAGTAATGCATCACTTGCATCTTGCAAAACTGTTTAGAAACTTCAACAGTTTAGAAACGACAACATCAGGAATACCTGCGAAATCACAAAACCACTAAACCACAGAACCTACAGAAGTGGCACAGAAACAATTGTGGCACCATTTCCTGTACAAGAAAACTACTTATGAGAAACAGTGGATGTTCTACAACAGAAGAGGGGCGGGAATGCCGAGTATTTTACGAGTACAGAAAAGACCTTTGGTGTCTTTCGAATACCTTCTCTGCTTTTTGCATACGAGCCCTGCTACATAAACCATATGTAGTCAGCACGATGACATGGTGACTCGCAGGTGCTTGGCAAACCATAGTACATTAAGGAATAGTAGTAAGGACCAGCATCAGACTATAACAGTATTAAACACAATAAGATTGACCGAACAAACAGAAAATGAGTGCTGATACAGTGAGCAGTGAACTTATATCTGAGCTTATATGACAGTTAGGAGCCTTAACCTTTAGGTCAGCTATTCAAACCCTGGGTGTGAGAACTCTTCGGCCAATCAGTACTCTAATTAGTTACCTAATTGGAGCTGCAGCAAAAACCCAAATACACAACGGCCCTTTCTGCCCAGCCCTGAATTAGAACCTTAACTGTAACCCAAGGAACAGCTGACCCTGCGCTCTGATCCCAGACTTCGCTCTCATCTGTGTGTGTGTGTGTGTGTGTGTCTCACAGGAGGAGACATGTGGGATGTGCAAATACTCAACTGCACCCTACCTGACACCTAAACAATGACAAGGAAGGTAGTCTATTCCATTATACTCCAGCCTTATGGCCTGAAGGCCTGTCACATCAACTGAACATAGTCGATGTCTGACTGTGGCAGCACAGACTGAAGGAGAACATGAGCGAAGCTGACAGTCAGAAAGGTGCTACCTCGGGCGCCAGGTACTCCGGGGTGCCGCAGAAGGTCTTCATGGTGGCTCCATCCGTGATGCCCTCCTTGCACAGGCCAAAATCTGTGATCTTGATGTGGCCATCCTTGTCCAACATGAGGTTCTCAAGCTAAAATACAAAATAATGTAATGGGTTGGAGAGAACCATTAAGTGCCTTCCCCAGAAATCCAGTTAAAATGTAGCTGTAACACTGAAATTACTGTAATCCACCAGAAAAATAAGAAGACAATACCACTAAGGTTAAATACACAGGTGACATCACCACATTTTTATTTTTGACCTGAATATGCACACCTTGAGGTCTCTGTAGACAACGTTCTGCGAATGAAGGTACTCCAGGGCCGACACGATCTCGGCGCCGTAAAATCGGGCCCGGTCCTCGGTGAAGACGCGGTCCCGGGACAAGTGGAAGAAAAGCTGCAGGCACATTGGCTGGTGTCACTTCACGCCGGCATCACGGCCACGACAACTCGGGCAGAAAGGGTGTGCTGGGGGGGGGGGGGGCACCCTACTCACCTCCCCTCCGTTGGCGTACTCCATGACAAAACACAGACGGTCGTGGGTTTGAAAAGCATACTTGAGTGTCTAAGTATGAGAACAAAATAAGCCACTGTCAGCCACTCCCAGCTGACGGGCAGAGACATGTAGGCACTGTACTGGCACAAGGACACTGGCATATAGGATGTGCAGTGGTACTGACAGTGAGAAAGGGGTGTCTGGTGTTCTGCAGGACCCTGCTCTCAGTCACCGTGTGTGCGACTTCATCCTGGAATACGAAAACACATACGTTTACGTAGGGGTGCGACACTCCAGCAGAAACCAAAGACGTCCTGACGACCTCCATCAACCATTCTTTATTCCGGAGGCATGAGCGGCCAGAGAGGGCAGGACACTGCCCCTCACCATTAAAAGCAGGGCACATTCGGAGAGAAACGGTGAGTACAGACTGCCTACCTTTGCGATAATAACTTCCTTGCGCAGAATCTTCATTGCATAGTACATCCCTGAGGCTTTTTCCTTGACCAGGATCACTTTACCAAAAGTCCCCTTTCCCAGCAGCTTAAGGTAGTCAAAGTCACTCATTGTCTGCAAGAGAGGGACAGGTTAACAGCAATGGTCATGTGGTCACATCTGTCACCAGGAGCCACACTGAAGCATAGTGTGTGTGTGTGTGTTTTCCCAGGTGCATTGGAAACTGACCACTTTGGATCGAGACTTGGACTCGGACACCTCCATCTCCTCCATCCCGCTGCAGTCACTGGGGGAGCCAAACTTGACGTCCATGGGTTCCTCTTCCTCTTGTGTCTTCAGGCCATTGGCCACTGTTTGGATGGCCCGCATCCATTCCTCCCTGACATTGAAGGGGGGGGGGGGGGTGTGATTATGGGCTTGACACACATCAAAGGGGTATGGGGGGAACAGCAGTGTTCCGAAAACTTCAAGCCCCCTCCTTTAATGACAGTTAATTTGGGAAAGGGGGGGGGGGGGGGGAGAGGGTTTAGTAAGGTTGTAACAGTAAACAGTAATCGTGTGGTCAGTAACGAGGGTTGGAAATGTTTATGTTTGTACTCAGACTGTCGACCATCAAGAACTACTCACAGCATGTAGTTGCTGCAGGTAGGAGCACACTAACACACACGCTTCCCCGTGCTGCACCCACACGCCCCCACCGTCTCCCTTTGTCTCAGTTTGTAGGCAGATAGCTTTAAAATGTTCACCTACTGAGATGAACTACTCACTTAAAGAAAAAAAAAACTCAAACATTGACGTCACGTTCAAAAGCATCTATACCGGTCGCATTTGTGACTTTGCATATCCCGTTTGTGTTAACTTGAGCGATTTGAAAACTGTTGGATGTAGTTTTGGGCAAATGGACCAAAGTGGTATGCAATACAGCAAAAAGGAACAACAAAAAAACAAAGATGTATCACATATAGGCTTAATTAAAGCATCACCTCACTGAGCAGAGGTGGGCAATCATATCCACAAAGGGCCGGTGTGAATGCAAGGTCTTGGAATAGCCTTTAGGTTACCTGCTCAAACACAGGTGTGAGAACTAGCAATCTAATTAGGGAGTTGCTGCAAAAACCGGGGTATACAACAGCCCTTTCTGGATTAGACTGGCCACCCATGATCTGTACCAAGCCTATGTTGGATGCAACTGTCAACGTAATCTTCCCCATGTCTCCAATAGGCGATTTTGTAACTGCAATAAAACGATTTTCATCCAAGTTTGACCTAAGGTTAAATTATGTCTGTTAAAATAAAGCAATGAATCTATGAATGTGTCATCACACAATACGCAACATTAAAGTAGACTGGGCCTCAGTAAATTTAAACATATGGAAGAGAAGGCTGTCTGTTGTTTAGACTACTGTCCAGTAGACCATTTGTGGATGATTGGCAACTCCATACAAGACAACAAAGTAACAGTGGATGCATATTGGTTATCAGTGAAAATGTTTAGTGTATTAAACCATTAGCCCAAATCACGCCAAATGCCTCGTCGAGTTTGGTTAGATAAGCGTGCAAGTTGAGACCTGTTGCTCCCTCTTTGGGCTCCCTGGCTTAGGCTGACTTTCCAAAGACCTTTGGCTAGGGCTGGGCAATTAATCGAAAACTAAATCGATGGAATCTTTCCCATGTCAATTATTTCGGTTTTTTTTTTAAATTCTGTTAATACTTTTACGTTAAAAATCTCTTAATACGTTCCCCAGTACGTGTTCATGCACAGTCTCCTTAAAAACATATGACCTCGTGGGCAGTCACGTGATTCCGGCTTGTCCAATCTGCAACACAGAAGCGTGGCCATAGCTCTGGCCACGTTTACAGGGGCGGGACTCCATATCCTAAGAGCAGCAGACCGTCGCTACCTCTCTCCCCAACTCCCTCCCACCCCCCTCCTCACCGCTCCTCATTGCTCTCCACGTGGAAGGTGCGCTCGATGACAGTGGTCCACTGCAGACAGCGGATGACGAAGGTGTTGGGCCGAGGCCTCTCCGTCTTCATCAGCTGGCATTCTGGAGCATGACAGGGTTCAGCAGAAAAGCGTCAAAGGGCATTCGGAGCATACAGCAGCAAGCCGCAAACGTGCCACGCGAGGCTGATGCAGGCCGCAGAGCGACAGACCCGCCACTGAGAAGTTGTTGAGGGGGGGCATGATGAGGTCAGACATTTCCGGTTTCTCTTTGTAGCCGATGAAGGAGCCATCGCTCTTCAGAATGAAGTACCGCGGCCTCCATGTCTTGATGTACTCCCCTGTGAGCAGACGCACAGACACACGTCATTAAAACCCAGCTTAGAGCTGCAGGCTCAGTGGGCCGAAGCCCGGCAGGACCGAGGACGGCCTGGAGGCGGCGCTCTCACCTCGCTTCTGCAGCCAGCCCTCTTTCACCACACTTACTTCATTCATGCTGAGGCAGCAAAGTTATGGGGGTGGGGTGGGGTGGGGGGGGTAGGGTAGGGGGGGGCCACAGGGTATTGGGAAAGGAAACTGTGCCGTGGTAAGGGCAGTCAGGTGACAGCTGGGGGGGCTCAAGATACCTAGAGAGGAAGGTGGAAAATGAAAGATGTAGTCACAGAGATTTATTTCACAAGTTACATACAAGTATCATGGCACAATTAAAAGAATGACGAAGTGGAATTTGTCCCGGGACAAAACAGCTTGCAAAGCCTCTAAAGACTTGCTGTAAGCACTGCATTCGTGTCTGACATACAGTACATAGGGAAATCACTGCATGTACAGTGACACTGAAACTGAGAAAAAGGTGTTTCGCCCTGGTTTCAGTGTGGATTTTGTAGTCACTGCAATCTCGACACTGTTTTCCGAACTGCGCATGGATAAACTACGATATTTCACAAGATAAAGCAAAGCATAGGAGACCAGATTTTGGTCGTAACTCTATTTAGATAAAATATGCAGTTCCGATGTTTTGCCTTTGTATGATAATGATATACCACCATACAAACCTACAAATGTGACTGTTATAAAACCAATATTTTGAATATTTCAGCAACTAAATGCATATGCAATGGAAAGGCAAGAGCTGCAATATAAGTTCTGCGGACATTTCTTGTTATATAAGCACTGTACTGAGGTCACAGAAACTGGATGGTTGATAGAACACTCTAAAAAGATTTCCTTGGAACGTCCCCCTAAAATTTAAATGAAGGGTTTCCATGAAAGCCTGTCATAATTCTGTTTAAAGACTCAATGAGGTGATGCCCTGCCCTGGAAAACCCTCCACAAAAGCATTGCTGGTATCTGAAGTTAGAGCATGACAATTCAGGGCAACTTACAGTGCTGGCAAAACACTGCATAAATACTGATTAGTGTGTGTGTGGGGGGGTTGGGGGAGCAGTAAAGGTCCTGCCCACTACACAGGCATACATCTACTGAGCTCTGCTGGTCAGGAATCTGTGCCCATGTGTAAGAAGTCTATGGCCAGCAGAGTAATAACATCACCACTAGGACTTCTGCTCCAGGGACCCAAGGCTAGCCAACTCTGCCATCTTAAGCGAAGATGCCCCAGAGTCGTATGTCTGCTAACATACAGGTGAGCAGGGAATTGGCACGGCCATCCGATGGGGGCACAGCCTGAACCATTCCAAAAACGAACAGAAACTGATCTCAGAATAAGTCACACATTGTTCAGCCTGGGTTTTCCCACAAAATTTCCATGCCTTATTAGGAGCCACACTGGAAAGTACTGCAGCCATGCCACCTCCTCTCACATCCACTGAAAGGCAAAGGCAGGGCTGCAGGGATTCTCTGTTCTGCTTCTCTAACCCTAACAACCACCACCCCCCCCCCCCAGATCATGGAGTACAGCAGTGACTCATCAGCAACCTAGCTAGAGAAAAGCACTTCTGGGCTTGCTCCAGAGAGATCCAGTACAGCCAGCTTCTGCAACCACTGTTCTTGACCAGTGAATCCAGTCATCCAGAGAAAATTACAGCATTTCCAGAGTTTGTCAAGATCTTGCCAGGGTCTAATGATGAACTCTTGTATTTTCAGGGAAATATCCATTTGCATCCTCTGTGGCCAAAAAGCACACGACACCACAGCCGGCCGCGTCCGTGTGCTTAGCGGCGGGGAAGCACCCTGCTCTCCCCCGGAGAAAGTCGACCTATGAGCGAACGCAACACGCCCGTATATGACTGCAGATGTTATGAGGAACCGCTTCCTGGTTTCACCGTAATCTCCTCATTGATCGTCACAGGAGAACAAAAACAACAACAAAGCGTATTTATTATTACAGAACGTTACACGTAGGCGAAAATATGCAGGAAGATACAGGCAGACGTGCCAGTTTGCGCAGCCGGGCGCAGGTGACACGTCCCGGCCGCTGCACTATACAGCAGAAACAGGCTGCCAAGGGAGGTGATGCATCCGCATAGCTTAAGGGATCGGAACCGCAGTGCCGGCGCTGCCGTAAGCGGAGCTCCGGCTGCCACCTACAGCCGTGCCAAAGGCGCCGGAGGGCGAAGCCGGGGCAGCGACGGCGAATAAACACAAACTTTCCGAACTTTAAAAGGCGATGACCGAGGCGGCCGAGGCGCCGATACGGGCAAAGGCTGCCCCGCACCGCCGTCTGCTGCGCCGCTTGTGCCGACTTTACCCGCGGCTCCGCGCTCCTTCCTCGGCCGGGAGGTGAGCGCTTTCCGGGGGACCGCGGGCCAACCGGCCGGAATATAGCGCGGATGTTCCTGCTCCCGCCGGCCGCCTCTCAGGCGCAGTCTTACCTGTCCTCAGGCGAGCTGCCGAAGCGCTCGACTCCGGAGCGTCATGCGCCGCAAGCCGCCGTGCCGAACGTCCCCAGGCCGCTGAGCGCTGCCCCCGCGGTCCGCTGCCCCCGCGGCGTGTCCTGCTGCCCGTCTCCGGCTCACAAACACACCATCCCGGCGGCCACCCCTCGCTTATAGCCGCTCCGCGCTGCGGTCGCTCGGCGGTCCCGGCGGCTCGGTAAGCGCAGGCTGCGCTTTCGCTTCCCCCCCTCGGCGTCTCCTAGGCAGTACAGCTGTATTATCCTCCGCTTTCCTTAGTTTAACCCCAATGCACGGCACCAGCAGGCCTTTAGAAAAAAAAATGTATTCCGCAGGAGCACAAACAGGAAATGACGTATGCACATATACACACATACGGCGGCGAGCATGAAACAAATATCCGGAAGTGACGATTTGCGGTCTTTTGCGCTAAAGGTTCAACGACAGTACAACCTTTACGGTATCATCAATGGAATGCGTTCCAGCGGTCATTACTGATGCAGTGGCGATAGGACACTGTGGCTTCCGGGGCAAAACCGCGGGTATGCAGTACGAAGGAGCCATATATCGGTTTGGCAATGTAAAAATGCCGTGTCCGTAGCAGCCACATACGGTCGTCGCATTTTGTTTTATTTGTTGTATTAGTGCATTAGACGTTCATATAATTATGCTCCACATGAAAGTGTTGGTCAATAAGTAACTAGAAAACAGTAGAACATGGAACCAAGTAGGTGATTTCTTAGACTACGCTGAACACTTTCTTGAAAACGTTCCTTGTAGCTTCTCCTTGCGGCCACTGGGTGGCGATGTTACAGTACTGTATAGTTACAGTATAGTGCCGGTTACTGCATCATTTCACCCCGGTGTTTGTTGTTCTTCTGCATTTGATAACTTTTAAGATTTAAAAAACACTCAACGCCTGAAGAACGTCTGAACGTCCTAGTTCAAATGGCCAAGCAGTGAGGATCTTAAAACTAAAAACGTACAAGTAGCAACCTTTATTCAAGCACCAACTTAAAGGTATTTTTTTCCAGGTTAATCTATAATTTAGTAGGTTCTTGTCCATGTGTGTTAATAACGAGGCATTTAAGTTGGAACCTGGCCCGTCGAAACTGTACGGATTAGTCAAATAACTAGAGCTGTCAGTTAGCTTTTATTTATCGTAGTTATTTTTTATAAGCATACGTCAAAGTGTAATATGCAGAAGGCATTTATGTGCGAAGATACAGCCTATTAATTTATAACGTCATGTATAAACATAAGTATCACGAAGGTACAATACTGAGTGGTTTTCTTAATTTAAAACATTGCAATGAGTTCTCTCCCCACTATATTCAAATCATGTCATCAGTTATGGTACAGTGTGTTACCCCACTTACTCGTATTAGTGAGCATGTTGCTACTCAGTGAGAGTTTCCACGTCCCTACTAATCACCTGTAAGCACACAATGAAAAAGAAAAACTCAGAGGCAGATGCAGTGCAATAAGCATTTGTATTTGACTATGAGGCCATGTTTACGTCCAGTGTCTTTACGCTCTCATATTTCAGTGTAAAAAGGCTATATTCTAATAGGAAAAAAAAAATTGAATTATGGCCAAAATATATATAAAAAAAAAAAAAAACCCATTCACCATCACCAGTAGTCTTGGCTAAAACAGAAACGACTCAATTGCATTTTCAATTCCCTCAAAACCTTATATATATATATATTTAAACATCTTCTTCAAGGCAGACTTTCTTTAAAACGTCTTTCAGATGAACTACAGTCTGAAAATGTGATCGGTGTTGCAAATACAGCAGAGGGAAGCAGACCGGATGGTTGCCGTCTTGACTGAGGCTGTGCTAGTGTGGGACCCTGAGCGCGCAGTACACCTTCAGGCAGGCTCCCTCTGATGCACAGGACACGTCAGACCAGGCCACAGATGAGTCCCCGAGTGCACCATCATCTTAGGCTCCACCCCCTTCATCACCTTTCCCTGCCTTTCTCATGTCCCAGTTTTACTACTTGTAGCCCTTTCCCATCGTCATCGCTATGTCGACCCTGTAGCGATTACCATGCCGACCGTGGGGTCGGGGGCGTGCTGCGTGAGATCTTCACGCCGATGCGATTGTTTATCCCTGAGACATATGACTGATCGCCGATGCGCCATCTCGGTCTTGCAGAGTCCACATCGGTCTACCTGAAGATCCCCCCGTGGCTTGGCCCCACATCGCCAGAGCCAAGCACAACCCCTCTCGATTTACAGGCATAAAGAAGTCGTTGCACAGTCTTTCGGTACACAGTGACGAATCATATGCAATTTTCATATTCTGTGGACCCTAATAATAATGGGAATTAAGCTGAAAAAAATAGAAATGTACACAGGAGAGGCTAGGGGAAAAATGTGCTGTTGTGGGAAGAAAAAAGGCACTGTAAGAGGAAAAAGTGAGCAAATGATGAGGAGGCAAACAGTCTTTTGGGGTGTGCGAGTCGAGGTCCCCCCCCCCCCTTGCGTTAAGTTGTGCTTGAGAGAAAGCGGAACCAAAAAAAAAAGAGAAATAGAAAACATAATTCCAGGCGTGACAAAGATCCACCTCCCCCCTGCAAACTGCCCTTGGGATTATGTCGAACCCCTCTTCTGCAGCTCCAGAACAAATGCTGTGGAGTAGGGAAAGGACGTCTCCATGAGTCACTGCTGCTCAAATGGCATCAGCAGACTTTACATTTACAGTCTTATCCTGATGAAGCGGACAGCACTGTTAAGGCCAAGTCAGCAATGCGGCGCGGGAGGGAGCCTCACCTCGAATGATCTCCTCTTTGACTTTCTGCAGCTCCTTCCGCATCTCCTCCAGAAGTTCCTGTACCATGGAGATAAACATTGGAATTCCATATAACAACCGTGCGCTGAAATAGTGTACCCCAGAGTGTTTACAAAAGAGCAAAAACATTACAAGTTGCAACTACTGAATATTTCATATTCAGTAGTTCATATTTCATGAGCTTTTTGGGCACTCTCAAGCAGTGCTAGGAATAGTCTTGATTTGTACATACCATCTTTTACATTTACTTACTTGTGTGTTATGTGTTATACTTTGGATACTGATGGAAGGGTACAGTACAGTTGGATTGATGCTAAAATTTTTACTTTGATACCGATTCCAACTCTGGTACCTCGGTATCAATATCAAATCTATATTAAATAGATACTGTAAAACATTCCCATTCTCACAACTATCAGTAAAATATGCATAGATTAAAGTCCATTCAATGTATAGATTTTAATATTAATTTGGCCTGGGGAAAGGGATAAGAATGAACTCGCATGTAGGGTAAATGTGACATTACACAGAAACACAAAACACAATAACCACTAAATCAAAAAGTAAAACGATTATCCCCATCAATCTGTACTAATTCCCAGTGGGAGTGATAAAGGCACACTCTCACCTGCTTCAGTCTGTCCAAATCCGATTCTTCACCGCCCACAGCGTCATTACTGCTCACCGGCTTCGTCCTGCAAAGGGAAGAGAGGCTGAGCTAGAGGAATACTGGGAAATTAACACTGTAACACTGACAGTGTTCTATTGCAGGGCCAGCCACCCATGTGACTGCCTGTTACCATAACGATGCCTGGGGCTCTCAGAGCACTTGGAAGGCCGCATAGGCGTGATGCATGTTGTGGCAACCGCAAACCGAATTCTCAAGTCCTTATATCTGGTTGTGAAAACCTCTTTTACAGATGTCCAGATGTTGTGTAGTCCGCCCACAGTGGTACAAGGGGTACAATAATATATATCCCACCAGCATCATATTTTATGGCCTGGCACCCCTGCGTACCTGGCGAATTGGCCTGGGGAGGGAACGGAGGCGATGGCATCCATGCCCCTGGTGACAGAGTTGTTCCTGCTTGAGAAACACGCATTTTTAAAATGGGGAGGGGGGACTTCGATACAGGGACAAAAAGAGACAATATTGGCAATAATGGAAGCTTCTTAAGGA
>JAODKL010000037.1:11065033-11076395 GCA_026780765.1 Petrocephalus schoutedeni
TCTCTGATGGGAAGGCCCTCACCTCCTCACCGAGCCCGCCCACAGCCCTCTCTCCCTCTCTGATGGGAAGGCCCTCACCTCCTCACCGAGCCCGCCCACAGCCCTCTCTCCCTCTCTGATGGGAAGGCCCTCAGCTCCTCACACAGCCCTCTCTCCCTCTAGTCGGGCCCTCCAATGGGAATGGACCGATCTCACTTTTTATTGTGATTTCATCCTTAAAATTATTGCTTAACCCTTTAACAGTAAAAGCATCAAGTTTTCAAGTGAAATACTTGCACAGGGTTTTGAAAAAGAAAAAAACATAACGGTCAAAACACAGATAGTCAGACCTAATATTGGGCGATGTCGATATTTCATCATAACTGATAACAACTATATCCATGACACACAGCACTACATTTACTTCAACAAAAACAGACTGATGTGAATTAGAGATTGGCCGATAAGGGTTTTTCTATAGCCGATACCGATATTTAGAAGTCAGGGTCAGCTGATGGCTGATATATGCTGCCGATTTTTTCTGGTTGTAATCGGACATTTTCCCCTCTATTTGCATGGTAAAATATCACACTAATAATATAGGATACACAACATTTCTCGACTTAACATTTATTGAACACTGACTTAGAACACAAGTGTAAACTTAAATATAAATAGGGTGACCAGATAATCCCTGTCATCCCGGACACTTCGAGCTACTTCAGGTTTTACAAACTACTTTAAATCTGAAAGACTCCTTTGCTTGGCTAATAGTTAATTTTTCTTGTGCTTTGACTGGTTTGTTTCGATCATTGAAAGACTCACCCAGCTGTTTCACATTAACATTAGTGATATGCCTGATTACAGGAGACTGACCAATCAGCACACAGCAAGAATGCAGCACTTAAGTGAAATCCAGGTCCTTTTAATTGAAATGGTAGTTTACAAATCCTGCCCTAGCTCAAAGTGTCCGGGATGACATAGATTATCTGGTCACCCTACATATAAACAAACTATATACACTTAAATAAAATGCACAAAAAGTCTCTGTCAATGATGGTTTTAATACCCATCCTTAACGTTACCTGTAAGCTACACTGTAAGAAAAGTCATTAAACATTAGTTAGACAAACATTTTGCGTCTGACGAATACAAGTAAAATAAATTTTAAAAGCCGGATTTCCACCGGTGGCAACTTACAAGTTATGCGAAAGTGCGGGGAAAAGAGAGGGAAGCAGGTGAGCAAAACCTGAGCAGAGGGATTTATTTTTGTATCTCAGTTACTTTAAATGCATGCGTCTACATATTTCTGCATCGAAAATTCGACCAAATAACCAATCTGTCTTTTTGCTGGTACCAGCGGTGAAACTTACCAGTGTTAGCCAGATTAAATAACGAATTATAAACATCGCAGGCCATATAAATAAAATTATCGACTGTCAGTCAAATCTATAATGCTAGATAAATTGATCATGATTGTATCCAGTCGTGGATTTCTATGGATGAGTTCATTTTCTTCATTTATAGCCATAAACGGCATGCTGAGGTTAAGGTACAGTCAGAGGTACCTTAAGTTATTCTCCTCACTTTGGTTCTTAAAGTCTTTTGTGCAAGCGCTAAGGGAACTTTAAGGGATTCCTTAAGTATAAGACCAAGATAAGGAGAAAAACTTAAATACTTACATGAACATTTTAAGGAAACCTTAAGGAGGACTTGATTTTAAGGAAATCTTAACTTAAGGTGTTTTGTGCAACCGGCCCCAGAATTTAAGTTGTTCCATTCTCTCCCAGGACTCTTATGAAGGTTCTGGCTGGGGTCCTGCACAAGCGGCAGCATGGGTCACGTGATCCACAGCATCTGGGCTGCCCGCAGATGTGCCAGTCTGTAAATCGGCATACTACATGTGGATATCGGCCGATGCCGACACATTAAAAACATCGGCCCGATATATCGGCCGACCTCTAATGTGGATCAAAGCTATTTCAGCTATCTCACTTCTTTGTCAATTCTCTGAGTGGATCTCAACATAGTGACTAGATCTTGATCCACAGAGTTAATTGATCTTTTGTAAATGGATAATTAACTACATACATTTCTCAAAGTGATTTGAAATAGAGCAAATTGATTTATATCATGGTATAAGTCACATTTTGGCCGTATCACCCACCCCTAGCTGGACTGGCTATCTATTTAGGGCGCTTTCACACAGCAGAAACTTTTTTCAGGGACCAGAACCCATTTCCGGAGCCAGAAAATTTTGTCATGTTCACACTGCAGTAACTCAGCCCAACCATCTCCACAGAGAGTTCCAGAACCCCTTTTAAAGCTCCTACTCCAGACTAGGGGTGTTTCCCAAGATGTGTACTTGACCGTATTGTGTATCCATTTTATGTCATCTTCCATTGCCGAGGACCAGGTCCAATACTAAGATCAGAAGTGCAGAGGATGGTAAAAATCCCTGGATGTCTTTCTTACCCTGCCCTAAATATCAAGGATACATCAAATCATATATATTGGATACTCAGGTCCATCCTCACCAAACAAGAGCAATCCCATGATCCACTGCAACGCAAATTGGTTCCGGGGAGACAAGTTGGCAAGAGCGGTCTTGTCTAGACCACAAGAACGTACGAAATTATGTATATCTACGAGCCTTTTGAGTCTCCCATGCTTATTTGGCGTAAAGGTCCCAGTTCCTGCCACATAAGTTCCAGGTCGAGGCAGCCCAGCAACTTGTAACCAGGAACTAGGTTCTGGAACTTTGGTGCGAATAAATCCCTACTTCCACATGCATTTCATTCAGTTTGTTTCTAGAACTGAAACATATACAAGGCACCTTCAACAGAGATCAGGTAGAAGCATGAGCTTCCATGCCACAATACAAGCCATACCGCTGAGACCTTGCCACCCAACTCACTGAAACCAAAGGTGTTCTGGAAGCGTTACAGAATTTAAAGGCAACGGAGGCGGTGGCGATGGTGGAGAGGGCGGGGCACGGCGTTATGTCATTCAGTGGCGTAGGAGAGGCTGGGAAGAGGATCCTCCAGAGACTGGTGATAAGACTTCCTCACATGCTAGACATTCGCACAGAGAGGCGGAGAGAAGTCTCATGCTCACAGCGCTAACAATGAGTTTGTGCAAGCCTGCGCGTCGCCTCCCACTGACCACACCACAGAAATTCCAGCATGCAAGTCTGAGGACAAAAAAAATAAATAAATCAGCTACTGTGCCTGAACAAATGAATCTTTATCTGCGAGGCACATATTACCATACAGGTGACAATATAACGTCTCCCCCCCCACCCCACATGCCAGCCCTGTAGTCGGACCACACAAAGGACTAAATATCTCAGACCTGCAGATACTGACACCGACAGACACGTCCACAGGCGCAGTAACACAAAGGTGCGGACTGTCAAACGCAACCGCGACGCTCGGATGCGGCACGACGTGCGATGGCGTCCTGTCCGCTCTGATGTCGTCATGCAACGCTGCGGCCACACCTCCTCTAAGAAAACATCCATCTCCTAACCGCCGATGGAAAAAAAAAAACGAAGCATTCCAGCCCGAGGATGAACATGCATCGGCCTTACAGATCATCCTGAATAAAACAAACCAAAAAAAGACAACCAAGAACAGCTGGGCCCTGGCCGCAGTCTCCCTGGTAAGTTTCCTTCCTGGCGTCGCTCAGCCTCATGCAGGCCTCAGCTTGTGAGCGCCGCCCTGCAGGCTCGGCAGGAACGTGCGCAACCCTGGCTCCGCCCCGCCCTGTCCCGCCTCGGCTCACAGAATCGGAATGGGCATCCCTGTAGACCTGCTGCAGGATCCATTAACATGCAGACCAACGCTCCAAGTCCATAAAGTAACGTTTTTGGAAGCCAACCTCCTTTACCGTTCCCCAACCGCTCTGCCTTCAGCTTAAAGTGACGTGGAGGGTGATTAATTGTCATTGTTGACACACCACAGTGGGCAGCTAATTCAGCACCACCAGAGCAGTGCTTGGGAGCGATACCGTGCCCGGGGTACCTCAGTGGTTCTAGCGAGTCGGGGATTCAAACCAGCAACCTTTCGATCACATGTTCGCTTCCCTACGTATCAGGCCTCCACTGCCCTCAAAGACTACAAGTATTTTCTGTGCAATAAGTAGCTAGACAAGTTGTCGTCTCCAAGCACTAATTTATGCTTCTGCGTAGAATTTACTCAGTAGCCACATACCATAGACAGCAGCCTATGCCGTAACCCGATGCCTGTAATTGCATTTCTGGGGAGGGTGTGCGTCAGGCTACAGCGCAGGCTATGCGACTGTAGGCTGTAGTCTAAATCATCCTTAAGCTGCGCGGAGCAGCTGGGACATTAGCGTTAGACGGCTTCATTCAGTGCAGCCGTGGTTACCAGCGCTAATAGGACAGGCGCGGTTACTGAGCTTCGCCATACAACTGAGACGCGTGTTAGGGGTGAGCTGCAGTCAGGCAGCCCAGGCCAGAGCTCGGCACAGCCCCAGGCTGACGGCGCAACCGCTCATGCATGTGCGTAAAGTGGGCATCTGTGGGTCAAAACCCCGAGCTCTCCAGATGACAATGAAGCAGGTGCCAAAATGAAGGCGGAACGCAGGCGTCGCACAAGCAGGATGCCGGCAGTAAGGAGCAGCAGCTGGAAGAGGCCAATGGGGGCAGGGGCGTTTGAAGAAACTCTTCTACCGTGATTGGGTGCTTCCTCCCACTTCTAGCAGCCGACATACATGAACCAAAGACAGAAAGGGACGACCAACGTGCCTGAGCATTCCTCAGCCAGACAAGCCCAGCCCATCACCACCTGGTTTTCATTCTCACCAGTCACAGACTAAAACCAGCATTCAAAAATTAAACTCTATCAGATTATTTTCCTGGCTAATAATAATAACAGGTCAATAGATCAATAGCCTTCTAAAAAGGAGTTTTGTACTTAATTCATATAAAATCCTAACCTCCTGATCATTACTACTGAAAAAATCCACGAATTACACTACATTTGACAGGACAGCAGTCTGTCGAAAATTACACTGATGGTATAATCGGCAGAAATAGTCTCCGACATCAATGCTAATGCAATGAAACAGGATATCGGTGAGCAGCATAGACATAAACACGTGAAATCCACCACGGTAACGTTTGAAGAAGCAGCACTGTCTTCATCCTTGAGTTTTGACAGTGCTGATGAGGCAAAGCTGGAAGGCACTTTCCGCACACTAAACAGCCCAACACATACTGACCTTTAGATCATTTATGATAGCTTTAGCCTTATAGTCACACCCAATGTCTAGAAGCTGCCCCAACAAGCTCATTCTGTGCCAGTTTTATGGAGGAAAGCAGTCGGCAGAAGTTGCCTGGTCTCCGACCCTGAGCGAGTCGGCGCATGCAGGGCTGATAACAGCGATAACTACATAGCTGCCATAATTTCAGGCCCATTTCCTGACGGGCCACTTCCACGTTTTTCTGCGAGTGGCAGTGCAGCTACATGGACGATATTCCTTAAAAGCAGCTGTGAAGCTGCGATCCACTGCAGAGCTTCAGCGCAGTCAAAACCACACATAAAGGACATAAAGCAAGTCTCTCAACCTATTAGTTGTTATGCATAACAGATCAGAAAACCAAGGTGCCTGCTTTCATACCAGTACAGCCCAACTGCTCTACTTTTGTATATAAAAACTGAACAATTAAATATTATAATATTGAAGAAAACTGCTGAAAACATGTATTTCAGGAGTAGGCCAAAGGCGCTGTGTAAACAAAGGCTGTGCTTTTATTGGCTCCAAATTCACATATTTAGCCACGTGTTTGTATGGGGACATAAATGAATTGTTTGTAAGCGTTATTCAAATCATTAACCAACTCAATCTATAATCTTCAAATAGTAACACGAAGGGGTTCCTGATACAAAACTTTTTAAAAAATCTAGATTGACGACCACCAGCATGACCGCACTCTCAGCCACCTATTTACACGCAACATTTTTTGGTCCTGGTAGAAATTATATGCTGTGCTGGCGTCCCGATCGCAAGGTGTTCATGCCGCGACTGGTTCGGAATTCTGTTTACCCGGACGAAGTACGGCGCGCTGTTCCGGGTACGGCCCTGAACAACTGCGCGGGGGGTGGGGGGCCAGCAAAAAAGGTCCAGGTACACAACATAAGTTAAATGTTTCCGTCTGAAATGGGCGAGAAAGTCGAGAAAATCTGAAGTTGCCTTCGCGGGTCTTTCAGACTGGTTTTTGTGCCATTTTGCATAACCGATGTCCAAAACGGTGATCGGTTTTTGGAAAAATGTTAGAAGACAGCGTTACAAAAATTTGCTAAATACACATGTGGGCAGCCCAACTAGCACCCATCTTTCAGCATTCAATGACTGTGAGAACTGTGGAAATTAGTCCACTTTAAAAACTACGAAACTGCTTGCATTTGCGACGCAGCAGAACAATTAGACGGCAAGAGTTGACAAACAAATTCGGTTACATTACGCATAAACTCTTCATCAAATGGGCATATTTGGCAGATACTCAATGCACCCGTACCAAAAACAGTGCCGAATATCTTGGCAAACAGTCGCACTGGTGTCAACTGCAAGCAGTCAAATATTTCATAGATCTAACAGACACATGAAACCCACATTACACCATTTATGTCGCCGGGAATGTAATACGGCTCACAACTACCGACGACCACCAGCGATCTCAAACACGGATATTTAATGCTTAATTCCGCATAACGAAGCGTGGTAAATAGCAATCACTGGCTTTCGGACCCCTTTACCTCATTGTTAGGCGAGAGTGCGGCTCGGTTCTTCACTTCCTCTTTCCCCCTTTTCAGATCTGAAGATGAATTGAAAAGAAGAAGAAACGAACAAGCACGAATTTATAAACCATGTGTAAGAGTGCTGTGCAAGTGTGTCTATGCTGCCCGGAGCGAACAAGAGCCGGAGAAACCGACCTGGGCGATTTCCTGGTTTGGGAGAGCGGAGGACGGAAAAGTGGATACAGTAGCTTGTCAACTGCAATCAGTATCCCAGACTCATCTAAAGAGCCCGAGCGAGGACCCCGGTGAACGGGTCACTGCTGCTTGTAAAGCTAATGAATAGCCTTCCTGTCTCACTTGTTCTCCGGTCACCCACCATTAGACGCCTCCGATCCCGCGAACCGAAAAACGCATCGGTGGCTTTTTCTGTTTAATTTCACTCGCGTTCGCAGCCCTGCACGTTTGCTATTGCTAGCAATGAGCCTTCATCCCCACCCCCCCTTCCCTCACTCCGTCTTTTCCCTCCTCCCTCCGTCGAAATACAAATCCACCCCGCCTTTCAGCGGCAACTCAGCGCTAAGTCTACAATCCGGGTTTAAAAGTAGCCTGCGTTCTCTAAAATGGGTTTACAATACATTGTGTCGAAACCCTGGCGATGCACCAGTTGCATGTTGGTGTCAAGCGATAGGAATAACGAAGAACGCCGCGTTTATTCCTAATAATAGTTTGGTCGCTGCCTTCTTGACATCGCTGCTCAGTCGCCGAATATGTATTTATATGTATGTTTTGGTGGGCGCGTGGAGGTACCAAGCACTGATTAAGCTCTCAATTAGTTATACCACTTTAATACATTTTAAATTGTATGGCACATGCCTCATTAAAGAACTCATGCACACACATGCCAGGGCAAATCGGACATAATGAGACATTGTAGCAATTCCATTCAATGATGAAATTTGATGAATAGGCCTACTTAACAGTTGTAGATCTACACATACACATCAGGACCTTGTGAAAATGTCATTAACATGCATTTATGAACTTGTTGCAGATCCAGCACCATTAATCCAAGAGAAGACATGATGTTGAACAGGTGCTGCTTTGGAATCTACACAACACATGCTTTACATTGTTTTGATAATGATACTTTATTTGGTCATTTGTCTCAGTAGGAGGACCAAGTGCACAGAGTCCTAATCCACAGAGCCACAGACTCCCCCATTCAGAAACTACTTGTGCAGGGCAGCGATGGCCTTGGCTGAACTAAGGCCCTTGAGCATCGGTAAAATAAAGGCTCATCACCCCATTAGCCTGGAAGCAGCAGCTATTGGAAAAACATATGTAATTTTTGGCACATTAAGCAATTCAGCACCTCTAGCTTCTTGTTTCATGTTTTCTTTTTGATGCTCCACGGGGCTCTAAAGTTCTAGGAAGATCCATTTTGATTCTGCAAATCCTATCATCCACCCACAACTTTATTTTCTGTAAGCAAGCAACTCTGAACATTTACCAATATTTGATAGGCTAATTACTGCAGTCTTCCTCCAATTAAACTTTTTTATCAGGCATATTCGTAGGCCCCTTGACACACAGGACCCCTGGGTGCTTGCTCAGGTTGCCCAAATGGTAGATTCAGTCATGGATAGGACATTGTCATCTTGGATGAATCCAGTCCCATTGGGATGGCAAAGGACAAACATGATCACTCAGAATGGATTTACATTTGTTGCCAATTACCTTAAGGGTTAAATGTACTTAAACACCCCCTACCTCAAATACAGAGATGCAAAGTAACAAAACCTATAAGTTCTGGCATTCACAACACATGCACCCGTCTACTAGTGGAGACCATAGCGAACAATGACTCATCAGGTTATATGACTTTTCCCACTGCACAGAAGACCACTGTTTATTCTTTGCACCATATTACGCCCCAAGCACATTTTGTGTGAATAAGGGGTTTATGTACTGGAAAAGGACCATTCACACCTTTGACTGACATTTGCTGTGATGATTCATAGTGGCTTATTTGTTAATCCTCAAAGCAATGCAGAGATGTTAAACTTGAGGAGTGTATGCTTTAGACCATAGTCGCCTTGAGCTAATCTTTCCCACAGACTCCGGCTCTGAAATCACCTTAGATGCTATTCACTGGGAAAAATTAGCCAGCTCAACAGGCTTGGTCACTACAGCTCCTGCAAAGCATATCTGAATCGAGCTCTACTTCAAGTCATGGCAGCTACATTAACGGGTAACTTGGCCTACCTAGCCTTTCTACATTACTGTAAGCATGATGGGGTGTCAACTGTTTATTTTGCTAAGGAACCACCCATATCTTAATATGTGGAAGAACCTGCATTCAGTTTACTTTTATCCTTCATTTACCAAATTGTTCCCATTATCCTTCATTATGCACAGACATTTTGCCCTTGCTACAGATGTCTGTTGGTTGGTAATCCATAATTATACATATAATCTATTTTTTTTTTCCATGCAAGGAATCAGTACCGACCCGTCCAACCACTGTCATATTTTCGTTTTTTCAGTCTTGAATGAAAGGACTGGTACAGTAGATCACATTATATGTGAGGAATGATGAGGCAATGTTTTGTTGTTCAAATCTAAAATGCGATGGAGAAGTGGGTGGTATTCAAAAAGCCCTTAGCTATTGTGTATTTAAGTTTCATCCTGCTCTCCTGTAGCATGTCACCGTTTTTTTAACTCACTTTTTGGCCTCAAATTATGAATTGGCAAAACTGTAATGAGAACAGTTAATGATAGATTCCATAGGATTTACGAGCGATCAGCCACTTATCGTACGGCACGTGCACCAGCAGTTCCGCAGACATAATGGTGAGAGAGGTGTCACTGTGTTAGGTACGACAAATACAACATCTTCTATAACGCGTGTTTTGAAAATGCGAATTTGCTCAGCACGATTGATATATTACGAAACAACGGGATAGCACGGTGCTCGCGTTTGTCTGGATACAACAAGTGAAAACGAAAAAACGCCACCCAGCTGGCCCGACCTGCGCAGGAATACATTGAGCGCACATTCCTCAGCCGCGTAGGAATACATGGAGCGCACATAGGCTACCTGAAACAGCCAGGTACTGCCGCATATTACCGCGTATGTTACCCTGCCGGTATTTGGTACGATATTGTTCCGCGTTTGTTAACTTTTATAACAAAAACAGCACATTTAATGATTCATAACGCATATAAGAGTCTTGGTTAAAAAAAAGAGCAGCAGTGCAAAAATACATTTATAAGTATTGAGGGGAAGCGTGAAATATTAAAAGCGTTTTGACCCCAATGCGAGGAACCGTGAAACGGTAAAGTATCATAGTTAATGTAGGATTTACCTGTTTATTAGCTATTCATTATTTATAACACTGCTACTATTCTTTTCAGGTTCCCATCCCATGCGCGTGTCTCTTACGGAGTTTTTGAGTGTTTTGCTCCTAGCCCCTCATTTTCCCATAATTCCTCCCCAGCAGTAGTGGATTTCTAAATTTGAGAAATGTGATATCGACTAGTCGTTCTTATTTCATTTAAAGCTTTTTGCTGTATTTAATTCTTCTTTACTATAGCTAACAAACATGAAGTTCTGTTCAAGTGAAGATAGATAACAGTATAGTAGCTAAAAATAAATGTAAAAAAATGTACACATTTAATGATAACTATCACTTTTTACTGCTTTGTATTTCAATATTTTATAGGTTTAAATAGTTTCATTAATTCTTAGTTTTCCTTTTGATATTAATATATTTAGATACTGTCAGTGTTTGATGGGTGTTAGTATTAGGTGACTTAGATAATCATATATTTGGTATCATTTATGACTTGTTATAACCATTTATTTTTCACATACTGTAGATGCAGTACTGTGCAAAAGTTTTAGGCAATTTAGAATAAAAATGAGAAAAAAATGCCTTAAATGCAGTGAGGAAGCATTGTAAAAGAATTCCATGAATAGGTTTAATTTATCAATTAATTACATAAATATGGAAACAGACAAAAACCTAAATCAAATCAATATTTATCGCAACCACCCTTTGCCTTTAACAAAGGTGACATCAATTCTCCCAGGTATATATGTGCGCTGTTAATTGTTAAATGTGCAGTGCATGATTAAATAATCATAGAAAATGCCAATGATCAACAATATAATAAAATACGGTCAGTAACTGAAACAAAAGCAGCTGTGAAAAAGAATGAAACTGGGTGAGGAAAAGCTGCTCTACTACCAAGGTGAGGTTGCTGAAGACAGTTTAGGCAAGACTATGCACAGCAGCAAGCCACATTCTGCTCTGACTACACCAGCAAGGTGTGCCCAGATGTGCTGTCCAAGCTCTTCTGCAGAGGCGCGGAGAAATGGGCAACACTGAGGACCAAAAGCGCAGTGGTTAGCCAAGGAAATTTAGTGGAGCAGTTGAAAGACACATCATGCTGGCTTCCCTTTGCAACTGAAGCAAGCATCAGAGAGGCATCTCATTGGTCCCAAATTCATTCTGCAGTATAACAATGACATATAAATGTATACAGTACTGTGCAAAAGTCTTAGGCAGTCAAAGGAAATGTTTAAAGCTATTTTTCTGGGTAGTAACTGTATA
>JAODKL010000037.1:11084113-11098619 GCA_026780765.1 Petrocephalus schoutedeni
CTTCTATTAATCAGGTGTCTCAAACCACAAAGTATCCTCAACAAATCAAGTCTGCCATTATAGTTCCTTAATTGAACCAGAGAACCAAATACTAAATTCTCTTGGAAAAATTCTCTTGATTATAGGAAAATTTTTAATAAAAAGGTGTTGTCCTATGGTGTGTTGTGTCTAGAGCTATCAAATGATAATTTTTAAAACTGATTAATCACAAACCTTGATGATTAATTATACATATAATCATGCTCCAATACCACCCAAAAAATGTATAGTCTATATATTCAGTATAGAAATGTAACAGAAGGCTTAAAATAAAGATACGAATAACTAATGCCTTTAAATAAGTGTTACATGGGTCAAATAAAGCAGCTACAAAAAGCTTTTCATTACACTATAGCCACAAACAGACTTTTTCCCCCCATTTATGACACTGCACTCAGAACAGAAGGTGATGCTTAGGAATAACAAAAATCTCAACTGTAAATCTAAAACCAAATTAGGCAAATGGGTCTAAAAACAGACACTGACAGCCCCTGAAAACACACTTGATAACTAGAAAGCTCCTCATTTCAAAGTATTAACCTTAGGGTGACCAAATAATCCATATCAGGCTGGACACTTCGACCTGGGACAGGTTGTCAATTAAAAGGACCTGGATTTCACTTAAGCACTGAGTTCTTGCTGTGTGCTGATTGGTCAGTCTCCTGTAATCATGCATTTGTCACTAATGTTAATGTGAAACAGCTGGGTGAGTCTTTCAATCAAGGAAACAAACCAGTCAGACCCTCCCGAAGAACTGAATTAAGTAAAGCCTGGAAACCTTTGAGTTTTAAAGTAGTTTGTAAAACCTGAAGCAGCTCAAACTGTCGTCTTTGACATGGATTATTTTAAAAGAAATGACCCAAGTTGACAATGTCTTTCCCCTCTATCAGTTTCTGTATGTGAGTGAACGTTTTGATCTTAGCTGTTAATTCTGGAATTATGTGTAACACGACTAACAACTCTCCTGCTATTTACAGCCACGCTGTCAGAAAAAAAGGGTACAACACTGGTACAGTTTACATCTCCAAGGTAGAAACAACATGAATGTACCCCAACAGTACAAAATGTTCCTCAGTCCATTTCTGTACCTTAAATTAAAGGGTGCATTTACCTACAGCTACAGTACAGTTAACAGAACCTTGAGAGTACTGCCCCAGTGACAAGCAATTCTACCCTCAAATGTATAAAATGATACTTTTTTTTCTGACAGTGCAGGTTGGAATACTATAGGTTTCTAGTAAAAATCTTTGCTCATACAAAATGTTAACTTTGCTCATACATGTCTATTTGGGGTATAAAAATTAATGTATGCAGCAACACATGCATTAAGACTTCAAAATTAACACTAACCTGTTGAAATGTTAACTTTGACAGCCCTAGTACTTTCTATTAAGAATGGCCAAATGTTAAAACATATGAAAGAGCTTTAAAACTCTCCAAGATACTCCACATTTAGCATTTTCTTCTTTCATTTAAATAAGCATTGACATGTTTTTCAGTTACAATTTCAGCCATTTACACAAAAACCAAAAATAAAAATGCAGTCCAATAAATTTGCTACGTTAATGATTATCCAGGAGGCAAATTACATTTAACCAAAAGTAAAATAAAACAGACTAAAGCAAGAACAGAATCTTCTCCCTTGTACAGGAATTCGAGAGAAGAGCAAGAACAGTCCACTGATTAGAGTGGACTATAGCACAAAAATAAGTTTCTCTTAAAATCATCTTGGCAGTATAAGAGTTCTTCTTGACTTCTTTGGACTTTTTTGCTCTTGCCTTCGCCACATATTGGCACCGCAGTCCACATCTCATATACATTCTCCTAGTGCCTACACTAGAACTAGTATCCACAGATTGGCATTATAGCTGAAAGTAGTTTTCAGTACATAAGAAGTATTGGCCATTTCATGCTACTTAATAATCAGAGTTAAAATAATAATGCCTTACTCCATTAGTTTTTCCCTGTAAATGTACACAATATTCTGTATGATGTCACATTTGCCCGTTTTTAACTGGCACCAAATACTGAGCTGTACCTGAGCTGTACCACAAACTGACAGTTTACCATTGTAAATTATCCAAGCCATACCAGTACTGACATAGGCCTGCTTACTAGTGGTGCTTTTCCACTGCAGCCAAGAACCGAGCTGTACCCGAGCCGAACTGCAAGCTGACAGTCGTCCATTGTAAACTATGTGAAACATAACTGAGCTGCACCTGAGCTGACGTCAGCAGGGCCGAGAGTGTGACCATATTGAGTTGGTATCGAGATAAAATAACATTTTATTTATTATTCATTATTAGTAGTATCACACATCACGACATAGTGATGCATTCCCGATAGCTCAGAACTTGAAAATTTCCAACCACCTACTTAAAAAAGTACTACAGAACAGCTTGTAGTGCTACTTCCGCTAGTGTTTGACGCTAACATAAGATGACGATTCTCACAGACTTGCTAGTGGAAATTAGCGCATCGTAAATCGTAATGTGAACAGTAAATAAGCATGTCTTCGTTTTTACGTCACTGTCACTTGCCAAACCTGGCAACGCCTTTACCGAGCCGAGGCTGCTACAGTGGAAAACCAAAGCAAGTACAGCTCAGTCACTGCTCGGTTCCTGTATGCCAGTGGAAAAGTGCCAAATGATTACTCATCAAGTACTTTCCTGTTGTTGCAGCTGATAATTAGGACTAGTATATTATACTAAACAGACTGGGTGAGCACAGACAGTTGCTCGATGCTACTTCTTCTTCCCAGCTCCCCTGGCGTCATTTCTGACTTGGGTTTGTTCAGCAGGCTCCTGGAAAGCCAGAGAAATAGTAAGCAGTAGTTAGACAGATATGCTGCCAACTCAGACTGTATTGCATTAAACAGTTATGAGCACTACTGTTAATGCTAACCAATATCACTACCAAACTATTCTCTAACAAAAATGAAGTATGTTGTGAACATTTTGTTAGTTACATTTCAGCTGTTGATGATGATAAAGTATTAAAGAAAAGGAAAGTACTTTTTCATTCCATTCACTCCATCACCTCAGTACAAACAATTCCAATTCCAGTTGCTTCAAAACTGATTCAGTAAATGGCTTTGGGAGCAAAATCAGGATAAATATTATTAACAAAAAGTCTGCATCTAACAACACTTAGGTTTCACAGCCTTGATGGAAAAGGAACACTGGTGTTGCACACGTCAGGGGGATAAGGAATTGCATTACATCGTATTAAACAGACAGTCCTTTGTTAGTGCTATATTCCTTGGTGACACAGAGAAAGAAGTGAGACCCAGTGAGATGTATATCAGCAGTTGGGCTCAGACCCTGGGGATTGGCTTACTGGCCCGAGACAGCCAGGCGCCCAGGAGAGCTCATCCTGTCCCCTCTACCTTTACTAACTAGTATCTCAACCTGGGAGGCCTTGTTTGTGAATGCTTGAATCAGTAGGGTTGATCTTCAGTAGTACAAGTACTGATTCAACTTGAAGAATTTACATAAATACTGACGTAATTGAATGAACACTCTTGCGGTTAAATTAAAAGATCACTTATACTGTGTAAAATGACCACAGATGCAGGTTTGAAAAATAGTTGCATAACCCTCAAGCGCAATGGAAAATGTATTTACATTTTATCATTGGGCGGGGACAATCAAGTTGTTTAAATATGTAGTGGATTTCTGTTGACACAACAAAGGACCGCCAACACAAAGCTCTCTTTGGGGCCGTTCCGTTTAATTCAGCACATACAGGACCAGGTTCACACCCTCAGCCACACGGATCTACATACATTTTGACAAAAAGAAATGAAATATGAGGTGTTTTATGTCAACAAAGATTTTTATGAAACTTGGCACGTGAATTGCACATTTCTTTTAGAGCTCAGAATTGTTTTAACTAAAAAATAAAATTGTTCCCCTCCATATTATTGACACGTGCTAAAATATACATTAAATTTTTATACTAGATATATAACCAAGGAAATAAAACTGTTGAACCACGTCATCGTCTAGTACGGCAGGACCGTAAGAAATTACCGGGGTAATTTAGTGAGTTAGCAGTCTATAACCCCAACTGCTATGATTTTCAAACCTACAGTTTAAGACAACAACATGTACACACCCTGTCAGGGACTGTCTTAGTCTGGAATTAAATGTGAATCCCAGCGCCCGCCGCTGCATTTTTTTAGCCGTATGAACAACTACGATTCCCATAGTACCGCGAAAAGCCTATTAAGTGCAGTACTTTCAAAGAAAGCACATACTTACCGTCTACTTTTGAACCACTGAGTATCGTAAACACAAACAGTCCAGTACTAAAATGTTTTTTAATCTGAATACTGACGTATAAATTTACTTAATATACGTTAATCTACTTTTTCTTCCCTTTCCATTTTGACATAGCGTTCCGCCAAGAAGCAGCTCGCGCTGGGCCGGAAGTGTCCGTCTCCACGGAGACCGAAAGGGAGCCGCGAGGTGCAGTTACGTTACCTTCATTTAGCAGACACGTTACCTTCATTTACCTTCATTTGTTCAAAGCGACATACAAATGATACAAAAGAGCACATCTAAAACATACGTGCTGCAGAGGAGTAGACTAGACATAAGTGCGGCTAGGCTGAGCTTGTCTTAGCAAAAGCTAAACATCTTCCGACAAAGTAGGCACCTAATCAGTCAGTACAGCAGCTCAGAAATTTCTAAGAAAATAACAATATAATAAAATAAAGAAAATAAATGAAAATATAAATATAATCCAATCATACAAGTTTTACCAAAGAGCGCTGGAATGGTTTGTACAAAATAGATGCAAATCGAACACTCCTGTTTATTCGTAGACCCAATACCAAACTAGGCTTAAAATTGGCTGGGACACTTTGCTTATCACGTTATAGATACGTTATGTACAATGCAGTAAAAGAAAACATCCCGTATTTTACTTCCCGTACTCATATGCACTATATTTATTTTCAAAGCAAATTTCGTACAAATAAAAACAAACGACTATTTTGCACCACCACCAATAATAAAAGGAATTTGGCTACAACACTCAGTTGATTCAATGATTCACCCTTACATATTTTATTTTGCTGGTATTTGAAACATCTTGTGGAATTTTATGCCATTGTTCTTGGTTTGAGCAAAATACTGAAATTCTGTGGCATTGACGTGTCCGGTCCAAAGGGGTGGGAACACAAGATCAAACTGAGTAGTCTGTTAACTAGTTTGCAGCTGCCACCCTGAATCCATTGTGCTGCACTAGCCATTTGCAGAGCCCCTGCTTGCAGTCTATGTGTGTGTGGTCGCTGGGGCAATAACAATGCACTGATGTGGCCTGAAGCTCATGAGCAGACTGCAAGCCCAGTCATTGCTGAAACTTGATTTATCATCCTTATGTGACTCCTGCTGTGCAGGACAGGTTATTCAGAGGTGCTGGGTTATTTACACTGCTTGAAGGGGGATATTATTTATTACGCAAATAAACTGCAAGAAGGATTGTGTTTCTTCTGCCCTGGGACATGGTAGTCTCTCTCTATCTCGTCATCTTGTACTTTATTTTCTCTCACTCTCATTTCTTTCTGTTTCTCGATCATCTTTGCATTTCATATTGTCACTCGTCAACTCTAATAAAAACATAATTACGATCTTTGTACCTCTTTCTTTATTTTGCCCACACAATGCCATTTGATACACGCTTGAGGTTTTATCCGCTGGAACCGACCAACCTGGTTGAGGCTGAAGTGTGAAACATCTCTCAGTTCTCAAGAAGGAGCCTTTGTCTTTCTTTGGGCATGTATCCAGACACCAGTCTTTATCAGCATCTTCTCCCATCTTTTTATTAAAGGGAAAAAAAAACATTAAGCCCAAGTCTCCGAACGGCAAGGGAAAGTTCATGAGGTGGTGATGTCACGTTTGAGTGTAACCATAGAAGCAGATCAATGAGGTCACTCTCACAGCGACGGCTATCTCCCCATCTTGACGACTCTTTCACCCTTCTGCAAACACACGGACACAGACACACCAATTCACACTTTCGATATGCCTACTTTGAAATGTCCTGGTGAATCTATCCTGCATCAGTACCTGCCACCAAGGGCATTCTTATCTGACCCTTTCAAAAAATCCAATAAGTGATGTTTTTGGTGAGCAGAGAGCAAGCTCAGAATTCCGTGGCAATGTACATGATAACTGGCAGCCAGGAGCACAAGACAGACTATCCACTGGCTACCCCTGTAGGGAGCTTACTTTTCAACAAGCTGGATTTGCAGCTCAGTTTTAATTTTAGTTTTATTTTCTGCCCACTCCATCACGGAATGTGAATTATATGATTTTGTTCAACAAATGCAACACACTCTGATGTTCATTGGGCACAACTGGCTTCCCACAGCCGGGAACATTATAGTCTGACAGTCGAAGAGACACTTAATTACAGAGGTTAAAACATACTCGGTCTCCTGGGATGCTCAACCAGGGCTGGGGCGGGGGCATAATGGAGATTAACCATTAAAATACACAGATATTCAGTCACATAAGCAACAAATGTCATAATGTCTGTATACATGTAAAGGAATTTGTGAGTCTGTATTTATTTATTTTTTCTGTCATTCAGAAACGTGCATTATTATTATGTATAACACGGTTAATCTTGCATATCATATGTATGCATTGCATGTACAAGGGAGTTCAAAGGCGTATAGTCATGATATTGTCGCACAGTAAGAGTGAGAAGCTTTACGGGCTTGTCTGCCTGCCCCCGTAAGTGTGAGCTGTCAGCTTCGCGCCGCCTTCTGCAGCCTGACATTCTCCCGTCTTTCGTACCATTTATCATGTGTCTCTTCAGTCCATTTGAGATTCTCCCAGCAGCTGCGCGTTCCTTTTACGCCACACTTTGCAGTAGGGTTCTATAAAAATGGGCTTTCCGCATAAAGCTTTCGTCAATGGTAATGGCTTAAGAGACAAAACAAATATAATAAAAAGTATGGATTTCATATTTTAGTTTTCATAACGACCTCGGTGTTCAAACTATTCTCAGTTTTTGAAGGCAGGTAATTAGAAGATAGATGGGTAATTAATTTCAGTATTTTGGTAATTATCTTAATTAAGCATGCACTTTTCATTCTCATATGAATTCCCCTTTCTTCTAATCACCCGACCAAAAAGTGAATATTTCTCCGATGTTTTTTATTTATTTTTCTTACATATTTAATTTCAGGCTGAAATATGTCCCCATTATACAAATAGGCCTATTAAATAGATATTTAAATAAAATACCGAAACGATCGTATATACTTGAGTAATTATTAAACATAAAACCAATTGCTTCTAGCGCATTTAATTCCGAAGAATCATTAAATGAGTAAGTGATTTGTCTCTAACTGTGTCTTTTATAAGGCGCTTCTATTATGAATTAACTTCGCATCTTCGCTATAAATAACGCGCGTTTATAAAGAAATCATTTACTTGTTCGTGTACTTGGTTCATTTACTTGTTAATTTAGCAAGTCAATTGCTATTTATCTTTGAAATCTATATATTTCAAGTCTACAATTATTGGAAATCAGTTGCAATAGTAAAGAAAAACGAAATTACATGTTTTGAAGTTCGTTCATATTATCACGTGAATAAAATCGGTCAGAATCTGGAAATCAGGTGGAAACTTGACTTACAAAAATCATTTTGCAGCCAAATGCCAGTGTTAAAAAAAACACTGGCACTTAAATATTAAAACTTTCAGCGTACAATTAACATTGTTTGTGTTTCTGTGGTCGCATATGTGCGTTTTCCTTATTTGACGCTCATAGATTACCGGTAATTCAGTAGTTCTAAAGCTATGTTCCAGGTGACGTTTGCATTTAGCTAATAACTGGGTCGTTTTGTTCTCCCTTTTATCTAACATAAATATTCATTTGAAGCTGACGAAAAACTGCGCAATACACTTGCATGCTGAATGATAAACCTTAGCCAATTTGGTATCTTTCAATTAATGCAAATAGTTCGTAATTTAGCATTAATAACCATTACAATAACATATAGTAATAACGAATTTAAAAATATAATAGTTACACAAATGTGTACGTTTTCACGATCTAATTTCCGACAGCATTTTAAAGGCATTGAGCTACATACCAGCTGTACTTTCGGACCATAACGGTAACATCTCCGAAACAATTTGCAGTACCATTTAAACACCAGAACCATGGTTATCGATCAGCTTGGATAATATGGACATATATTACGAACAAAATCAATACGGTACTATCTCCCAGTCTCCCAGTGATCACAATTACTTGCTGCTGCTCATACAGCATTTTAAAAGATTGTTTAAATTGCACGTGTTGGTAAGATTGTTAGAACAACAGGCCTTCATACACTATATTTCCCCTGAATAATTTACTTTTACATTATCGCTTTTAATCATTATTATTAAACCAATTCTAAGCATCCGAAATACAGATATATTTTTAATGTGATTTTTTTTAATCAAAGGAAAATGAGAAATTGCTTCCATGACGATGTTCTAATCTCCTCAGCACTAAGCAGATCACCATTACTTATCCTTTGGATTTTTCAGTCGTTTAAGGTTGTTTTTAATTTAACCAATACAATTATCGTTCAATGGAACCCATGTCTATTATGTCACAGGCAAACTTAATTTTTGGGTGCATTAAAGTCTTATGCACGGTGTCGACATGAACACAGTACACATCGCCCTACTTCCACACTTTACATATATATAAAATATGTATTTGTATATGTACATTTATTTTCATTTCTGTTATTATCGTTATATTATAATAATTAGTAATAATAAGCAAATGCTGCTGAAATAGTTGATAAACATATTAATGCTAAATCTGAATGTGACCAAATAAAACCGACGCACTTTATTAGATGCAATAATAGTTCTGCAGGAAAGGAAAAAAACGTTTTCACGGCCCATGGGCACAAGCGCCTGAAACAATAGCAGGAAACTCGAAGGGTTCCAAGCAGCAAACTCGAAGAATCGACATTAAGTTGTTACAGGGAAGCTTTTCCATGCTTTTCAGAGAAGAATCGTGTTCAGGTGGCCTGTGGGGCAGTTTTGAGTTAAGTAATTTGGAAACTCGGCACAGAGACTTCCAAAGTAATCAGGTGACCCATGCCTACTGGGTAAAAGCTGTCCGACCGCAAAGGTTTTGGCTTGCAAGGCCTCACCTTGGGAACCCGAACACAGTGGTGCTGGATGTGTCTGGGGCGAGCAGAAATAGCTCGCAGAGCCCGGGAACAAATTTAATGAGCACGGGCTGTGAAGAGACACGGAGCATGGCAAAGCAGATGAGGTGAACGATGCAGATGAAGACATGGGGTGGAATCGGGAATGATGCCCCCTTGCAGCGAAAGGGGGGCTCTCCTGGTGGGCACGGAGCAGTCGCTCAGCTCCGGCGGCTGGAGCTGTTAGGTGATGTGAAGATGCGTCTCCGGGATGATGCGACCCAAAATATGACGAGCCGTAGCCAAGCCCAGAGCCCGAGTGTGGATGTGCGGACTGTTGGAAAGTGATAAGAGGTGGCCCAGGCCAATAAAAAGAGCCGGTGATCGCAAGTCCGGCGGCAGTAGCGGTGGCCAAGCGAGATCCCCTTTTAAAGGCTAGTTTTGCCCGTGATGCGGCACTAGAGCGCCGCTTGAGCTTACCAGTCGTGCCCCCGATAAAGACGTCGTCACTGGAGGGGTCCAGCATCCAGTAATTCCCCTTGCCCGGGTCGTCGTAGTGCCGAGGCACCTTTACGAAGCACTTATTGAGGCTCAGGTTGTGACGGATCGAGTTCTGCCAGCCTTGTTTATTGTCGCGATAATAAGGGAAGTTGCCCATGATGAATTCGTAGATGCCGTTGAGAGTTAAGCGCCGCTCCGGACTTTGGCGTATCGCCATCATGATCAGCGCGTTGTAGCTGAATGGAGGTTTCTCAAACTGCATTTTCCCCTCATTTTCGTCCGCATTGACTTCGCTGCCAATGCCGTTATTCTTGACTCCTTTTTCGCTGGCATTTTCCCCGCAGGTCAACAACTTTTTCCGAAAATCACATGATTTTATGTCGTCCGTTTCGTTGCCATCACAGTCGACGTTGTGCGGTCCGCACCGGAGAAAAACTCCCTTGCTCGCCGACACCTGCGGTAAATTAGCCAGGAGTTTGGGACCCGAGTTCTTGGGACAGCATTCTTCCATTGCGGCACCGGTGTCATTTACGCGCCCCTCTCGGCCAAGCAGGAGGCTGCTGATGCTGAATGCAGGTTTTTGGAAAAATCCAACGGGGCTTTTCATGTCGCCCATATCTAATATCGGTGCATTATGCAAATATTAAAGTCGAAAATTAAAAAGTAGACTTCCTGAAAGAAAAGAAAAAAAAGAAACGATTGAATCCCCGCCTGGATCGTTTCGCACTGACAGGGGGAAAAAATACGGAGCGCTTTTTAAAACCTCTCTTCGGGGTCAGATGCCAATCTCGCTGACTGATCGCTGACCTCCCCACTGCAATTAAAACACTTCCGAAAACCGTGAAACCCAAGCCTCTCACCTGCGTCTTGCCCGCTGGGACCGCCTTCTCCAGTCGTATAGTCCTCCCTTTATTTACACACTAACTCGACGAAATGCCAATTACAAAGGACTGTAAGAAGAAGTGTTCAAGTGAATACATCGCGGGTGAGTAAACAAACACGCGTATGTTAATACGATCGCATGGCGTCGTCTAACCCGCGCCGCGGCTCCAAGCTCTTACATGCGTTTGTCCCGCGGGTACGCGGCTTCCTGCAACAGAGCTGACAGGTGAGTTGAAGGTGTAGCTGTTGCAGTCATATGCGAGGGTATATTCTGATTTCCCCCATCTTTAATTATCTCGTCTTAGTGTCATTTCGAATCATGCCCCCCCCCCCCCCAGTAATCTTTAAATGTTGCAAGTGCTTGCTTGCTTGGAATGTTTTAATATGAGAAGGACAGGCCAGCTGCCTGCTTTCTGCAAATCCAGATTAATGGTGCCTTAGATGTAATCATTTCGTTCCAAATAATCTTTACGCATATTTTCTCACCTATCCATCCATCTATTTACAGTGACCGCTTATTCTGTTCAGGGCCGCGGAGGGTCCGGAGCCTGTCCCGGCGGCTACGGGCGCGCAAAGCGGGGAACAACCCAGGATGGGGCGCCAGCCCATCGCAGGGTACATACGCACTATTCTCACACACTGGCGCAGGCCAATTTTACACTTTTAACTTTAGGTTAAATCTCTTTTTAAAACATTTTAACAGACTGCAATTTGTCATATATTGCTGCCCTTCAAAAAATGTTGTTCCACAAATATGTCACTTACATTATGGTCTGTTTTAGTGGTTAGTGGCATTTCTTAAAGAGATTAAATATTCATTGTTCTGTACAGTGTCTGCAGTTAGTTCTCATAAATATTAATACAGTACTGCCAGTACTTTACTGTATATCTCACATTCTACAGTACTGTAATAAATTTTACAGTAATTAACTGTTGAAAATATGCTAGTGATACTGTAAACATACACAAAAATACTTAATTCTTACAGTGTAGCCTACTCTGCTCAAGCCACGTGCAATCGTTAAGGAATTAAGGATTTTTTTTTTTCTTAATGAAATGTTTAGACAAAAGAGGGGAGTGTTGAGTGCAATAGTTTCTATCAATGAAATATATTTAGGCCTGTTTAACAGATGCTTTTTCCCAGAGTGACGTACAAGCGAGGCAGATAATATTTCCAGCTGCATCGCAGCGGCATGAGTATTCTGGGAGATTGCGGGGCCCAAGCACTATATCGGAGCTTCTGAATATGGAAAATAATTTCGTATATGCTTGGGAAACATACATTTGCTGGGGGGATTCTACCGTGGGGGACCTCAGGTTGGAAATTTCTATTAGGGTGGGGACCCAAAGTGAAATTTTGACAAGAGGCCCAGAATTTCTAGCTATGCCCTAGAATACATACACAATGGCACCATGGGTGATTTCCAGATGTTTAATATAGTTTACAAATCAAAACAAGAATCTGCATGACCATTTACATTATTGAGGACTAAACCAAACCTTAAATGGCCGTTTAATAAGAAGTAGCCTAAATCTAAATGTGTCCCAGATTTGTGTACTTCATATAATCTAAAAGTGTAATGCGCAAATGAAACTGCAAAATTATACCTGCAAAAAGTCTGCTTAGTTTGTCTAGATTTAAGGTTAGTAAAAGGTTTGACTAATACATATAAACAGCAGAAAATCTGTGCACACGTCCGGTTAAGTTATTCCCTGGGTAAATAATAATAATTCACACTTTCAGATTGACACCACGCCATCTAGTGCACAGACACAACACATTCATTCTGCATTTGGCAGACGCCCTTAGCCAGAGCTGCTAACATAAGTGCTCAGAAGTCTCCATCTGGGAATATATTCCGATTGTGGCTCAATAGAACCCGGCCTATGAATGCCATTTGCCTACAAACTCTGTTGGCAAATATTAAAAGAGGAAAGTAGTAAAACAAGTCGAACACAATACCGGAAGTGCTAATCCAAGTACTTCTGAAAGAGGTAGGTCGTTAGTCATAGTTTGAGGTCAGCCAGTGACTCAGATGCTCCGACGTCTGCGGCAAGTCCATTCCGCCACATTTCTCATATCTGTTACGTTCATCCTTTAAAAAGTTTAATGAAAAAAACAAAGCCTACATCAGTCCTTCGGGTGCATTCTGGTTTAAGACTTGAAGTTGCTCATATAAGAGTTGGCCAGGGCACTCCGTCTCTGCCAGGTCCCTATGGCCTAATAAGGTATATGTGGGATGAAGGTGGCCAAGAACCACTCCGTACTGCAGCAGCTGGCTAGCAGCGGTCAGGGCAGCTGAGGTGGGTGCTTGATCTGGAACAAAAAAGAGGTCTTAAATGTGTTACCATAAATGACGACACTATTATCTACAGGTAACAATGCAGGCAGAACGATAAAGGGCATTTTCTTACTGTTGAAGTTGCCGATGAAAGCGATGCCTATAGAGTCGTGATTGTTGCCCTTGGTGTGAGCTCCGACAATACCCCAGCCTCGCCCCTCAAACACGGAGCCATCTCCACCAATCAGAAAGCTGAGGCACAGGTAGTCACGTAAGATGAATTTTGATATCATTTTGATATCGCAATGCGACACACAGCAGCCGTGTCATAATTAGAGGCGGCGTACTTTACTTTAGTTATTTATTGCTCACTGCACTGTCAGTTTGTACTACGGATCTTGCACTGTTATGGTCTGTATACATCAGTTTTTTCTTAATGTTCATTATTACTACACAGCGCTGTTTGCACATTGCAGCTTTTTTTTCTTACACATTATTCTCATTCTGTGTACTCAGAAAGACTTGAGATCTATTTTTATATTTCAATTACTCACTTCTATTTTTTTATAGAATTTTCAAGTATATAGCAATGACTATTTTTGTTCCTTTGTGTGTTTGCTGTCCTATCGACCCAATTACCCTCTGGGGTTAATGTAGTACAGTATGTACGTATTTATCTATCTATATATCCGTCTGTCTCTCTGTCTAATTATTCTACAGTGTTTTACTTTGAGGTACCAAAACTAAAAGTGTTATAACACGTCAGTTGTCTGTTCCCTATAATCGGAAGCTCGCAATCAAAGCAGGGCACTCACTTATATCCAATATCATTCCAATCCCTGCGGACCATGTGCAGCTTCTGGATGTGCCGGAGCTGGCCGTAACATTCCCGGGGCTCCGTACAGGGCCAGAGCGCGGTGTGGTGGACGACGGCCCTCCGAGCGGCGTCTGTCAGCCTCTCCCGGCTGCGCGGCGGCACGGCTCCCCATCGGTCCCGAGGTACCACCATCGGACACGCTCCCGCTAGAAGGCAAGGCGCAGGAGTAACAAAATAATTATTTATCCTTTATACACATATAAATAAAATCAGCATCTGCTCCTTCAATATTAAGGCAGCGACCTGTGGCACAAGGACGTCACATTTCAGCTCCAGTTCACACTGACTGCGCAGCGCATGCAGCGTTCAGCTGGCGGTAAAACCACTAAAGATATTTGTACTTAACTCAGGCACTCGCTGCAAATGTAACTTTCTCACCTAGCTCAGCGTAACCACACGCTCGTGTTTCGCCCGTCGCTTTCGCCTGCTTGCTCGTTTCCATTGACGTGTCTGGTACTCTTCGTGCCTCGCCCGACGACCGACGCCGCGTTCCGACAGGCGGCGGCCGGTTGTGACGGAGTCGGGCGGGTGATCGCGGAGGCAGCTTGCGGGTGGAGACGCCGCAGCCGCAGCAGTTCCGGCTTCCGCGGACTTTCTGTCAGTTCCCGGCACGCCGAGCACTCAGTTAAAACCTGCTGTTCCCAGGTTGGTGCCAACAATTTTCGCCGGTTAAGAGCAGCCGTGAGTTGGTGTGCGGAAATTCTTTCGACATCGGGGTAAATCCTCTTTTCACACTTAAGG
>JAODKL010000037.1:11098719-11110994 GCA_026780765.1 Petrocephalus schoutedeni
AAGAGGAAATTTAGAAGTACACTATAAATAAGCAGCACATTGTAGTATTTTAAAATTGCGTGCTTAATTATTAATTATTAATTTCATATTCGTTTGCCTTTTGGGGTTGCCCGCAAAAAAATGCATGATGACTCACCGGTATTTATTAATTTGCAATTCTCTGATCATCTTCACACATCAAAAGGTATACAAGGATTATAAACCTTTATTTTAAATCTTCTTAAATAGTCATTGAATCCATTTGATTGTGTCTTCACCAACACATTTTATGAAAGTCGAAAGTAAACTGCAGCGGAATATTTATTTGCACTGCAGCTTAATGCATTCGGTAAATTCATTTCATAATCTAAATATTGCCAAATATTATATTTACACACTAAATAAGCCATAAATAGGTCTTGGGGGTGGCGCGTGGCTGGGAAACTCCATCCCTCTGGCTTAATTGTCTGATCAGTCACTTCTCGGTATCCTGTTTGCCTCGCAGAGAGAAGCGCTTTGTCTTGGCTTGTCTGGTAGACCTCGTGTTAAAAAAATTCCAGTTTTTCTAATCACGTTTTTGGGTGACTGGCGTCTGACAAAGCAAAAAAAAAATCCTCGCATGTTATTGGGAAACAAGGTGCAGGATACGATCTCCATAAAAACCGTATCGTACAGACAAAGACCGAACTATAGGAAAAAGTAAAGAAAAGCCATCAAAATACATTTAATACTAATTCACACTAATCTCTTTTTTCTAGCCATTGCAAAAACCTGATAGTGTGCTGGATAATTTACCTCATTCTATAGCGTGGTTTTCCTAGAGGACTTCTGTGGGAATTCAAGCTACAGCCGATTCTTCTGGTTTCTTTTAAACATTCGGGAGGCGACCAAGCTCGCGATCGAGAAGGAGAAAGAGCTACATGGGCTGAAAATGAAAGCTGCGCCTCGATGGTACAGTAAACACTGTACTCTGACGTTGTTCGGCTTGTTTTACTACTTTTGGTTTCAAAAGGTCAAGGGCCTTATTTTTATCGTTTTTTTGTAATTCTAATACCACTGATTTTCGCTTCCTCTTTTACGTTCTCCGAAGACTATTAATCTTTTACGATATTCTCTTTATAGTGGGCTGACTGAATGGAATTAAGATGATTTTATTTAGTATTTGGAACAGATCCCTGTGTGAGGATGTTGGTATATGAGTTCTGTCCATAGTGGGAAGGATAGATAAACATTTTAATGCGTGATTCTGACAACTGAACAAGAGCCAGTCACAATGAAATAAGCATTTTGCTGCAAGCTCAGGACAATGGCTTGATGCCCCCGCAGTCTCCTGGATCACGTGCTAGCCATGTAGCAGACAGCAGCTTGTGAAGCTCTGAGACTGTGTGTGAGAGGTGATGGTGGTAACATTGGGTACCTCATGGGAGCCGTCCTCTACCCCTGTTTACTCTCTATGTGTCAGACGTCCAGCACAACACCAGCTCTTGCCATCTCAGAAGCTTCATTGCATGACACATCAGCAACTTAGATGAGTCAGAGTACAGAGGACTAGTAGAGGCCTTCGTCTTGTGGGACAGGGAGAACAGCCCACGGCTCAGCATTGGCACGACGAAGGAGTTGGTTATTTTGACTTCCGGGGTAAGAGGGAGGTCTTGAGACCAGCCACCACCCAGGCGGAGGAAAGTTGAGGTGGTGCAGGGCTACATGTATCTGGGGGTCCACCTGAACAGCAGCTTGGACTGCAGTGCTACTTTCTGAGGAGCCTGGGGCATTTAATGCGTGTAGCAAACTGCCGTGTATGTTGTAACTGTCGATAGTGGCCAGCATGCTTTTCAACACTCTGTCCTGCTGGGGAAGTGCCATCAGTTCAGGTGATGCCAACCGTGTGAGCGCACACATCAGGAAGCCCTGGCCAGTCACAGGACCCATAGGAAGCAGTGGCAGAGAAGAGGATGTTAGCAAAGTTGGATGATATTATAAACACCTCTGCCAGGGGGCGCTATCACGGAACTCATTCCACCATGGTGCGCTAAGAACGGTTACTCCCTGATAGCATCAGACACCACAACGCCTCCTCCAGAGGCACCACCCCCACCCAGCCATAACGCCCCAGGAAACAACCTGTCTTGGCAATAGAAAATTAAAGATTTATTATTATTTTATCCTAACGTATTTCATTAATACTCTATAATACTCCAGTGTTATTTTCTGGATTCTGTTTGTGTGCACAAGGATTTCCCTCTGGGATCAATAAAGCTCATCTGATCTTATCTAAACTAAAGAATATATCCTGTGAATATAGTAATGTCAGGTATTGTCACGGTTTCGGAATCGGCGAGAGAATAGTCGAAGGCAGAAGTTCTGTGCGATCCCTTTTGGGGCTTTATTGAGCACAGAGTAGTACTGTACAAGGATGACATGTAACGTCAGTGACAGGACTGGGGAAACGTACTCGAACGCAGACTAAAGGTTTAACAAGGGGGCGTGGCACACAGGAGGATCGGACGGGAGGGACGTGACAGATATAACAAGAGTATATACAGTGAATTTGTAGTAACGTCCACTATAACACAGGAGAATGTCCTGTGATACTGGGAAACTGTCTCCATGTCCATGTTCAGGTGTCAGTTTTATTTCTTGTTTTATTTCCATTCGGTGAGATTGTGACACTAATTTACTGACATTAATTTAGATTGATAATAATGGGAAAATAAATTATTTCATTCTAATCCGCTCTGTCAAAGCAACGGTTTAACCCAGAATACAAGCTGAGGCGCGCACCTTGCGGTACACCACGACGCGCCCATTACTGTCCGTGCACAGCAGTGTGCATGTAATAACTGGTGCACCTGATGTACACATTACTGCCGGTGCACAGCAGTGTGCATGTAACAACTGGTGCACGTGGCACACATTTCAGTCTGTGCAAAGCAGTGTGCATGTAATAGCTGGTGCGCGTGGCACACACGCAGCAGTCCGTCTATCTGTGCACCAAGCAAGAAGCAGGACTGAGGAATGATAACACGAAGAGATTGAAGTAATTTTTTTAATTAAACCAATAAACATTTTATTTTCGATTTGACTCAGACATTGTTAACTCATGTAGATGGACATCTGTACGGCAGGGATAGTAATAGTAGGGGAAGTTCAAATTGCACGTTGTATAGCTCATACAGGCAGCAGGCGTTCGAGAAAAAAATGTGATTTTATGTAAAGGGGGGCCTCTGTCCCAGTAGAGCAACATGTCTAATTACGAGTGCATTTAAGTGACTCTTTCTGGCTAGTTTCATTTTACAGTGAGGCCAATCACATTGTTCTGAAGTGCATGGAAATACTGCCCTCCTTAGGTTTTCATTAAAAATCTGTATACTGTATTAGCGAGGCTAATGTGACTTTCTAGTTATACCTGAAGCCCCACAGAAACACTGGTTAGTGCCAGTATCTTGACTGAACACACGGGTCATCAACACACCTGAGATCTTAGTCATCAGCAGTAGCCTTTGCTGTTAAAATGTAGATCAAAATGTAGTGTCAAATACTTCAACTTCCAGGAAGGCATCCATCTATGTCCTTGAAAGGTATAGCTCATTTGAAGTTTACATATCATTCCTGTGGATGCTTTTATTGCATTTTCAGTCTTGTCCATCTGCACTCTGAAAATTCACTTTTTTCCACCATTTATTTTTTTTAAATAAATTAAGGGATAATAAACGAATAATGCAATAAGCTAAATAAATGGGCAAATTTTGCCATCTACAGAAGTTCTCAGATGACTCCTCCATTGTATGATACATGAGCAAGTATGCCTCCTATAAACAAGAGGTGATTGGTCAGCCTCCTATAAATGAGAGGTGATTGGTCATTGTGTACATTGTATATATAAGGGGTGCGAGGTGGTATGTGCTCCACAGACCTGAGTTTGCCAGTCAGCTAGAGTTGTGCAGTCCAGGACAGTCCATTGTGGTGTGACCTATGCTGCGTGATCTTTTTAGACAGGAGTGGTGGAAATGCACCCATCTGCCTTCAGGGGGCACACTTTTTAGCCTTACAATACACACATGATTTTTCAGGACCTGGCCCTAATTTGGCTATCCTGCTGGCCCCAGTGCCTGGTCCTGACATCTGGGAGGGGCTTGGTGAGGTAGTCAGTCTTTTCAGCTTTGTGGGAGGGGCGGGGACTTCACACTTCACAGCAGTGCCATGATGGGCGGGGCCTGGGAACACCAATGGGAACTCAGGACAGCTCTGCACTCTGCTGGCGGCCCCAGGCCTGCAGCTCCCCCCCTGCTGCACACGCAAGCAGGTAGCTCTCACCAGTGACTCCTGGCCAGCGCGCCTTGGATGGACGGGTGGATGGAGAGGTGGGAGGAAGTGGAACGAGCAGAGGAAGGATATGGGTATAGAGCAGCTTCATACATGCACGTCAGTATATAGTCCTGTGGTTTTATGCATCAGGACATAAGAAAAAAATCATCTGGTCCTTACCAGGTTCTCAAATTATTTAGATCTAACCTCAGGTGTAAGACAACAGATTCCCCCGTTTCATTACTTAACAAAAGAGAAGCCAAAATGGAGAAGCCAAGTGTGAAAAACTGAGTACACCCCATGATTCATAGCTTGTAGAACCACCTTTAGCAGCAATAACTTGAAGTAATCGTTTTCTGTATGACTATCAGTCTCTCACATCATTGTGGAGGAGTGTTGGCCCACTCTTCAGTTCATTGAGGTTTGCAGGTATTCATTTATGCCCAGGTCTCTTATAGTCCCGTTACAGCATTTCAGTCGGGTTGAGGTCTTGGAACACCTTGATTATTTCCTTTTCCGCCATTCTGTTGTAGATTTGCTGGTGTGCTTGGGATCACTGTCCTATTGCACGACCCAGTTTCAGCTAAGCTTTAGCTATCAGACAGATGGCCTCACATTTGACTCTACAATACTTTGGTATACAGAGGAGTTCAAGGTCGACTCAATGACTGCAAGGTGCCCAGGTCCTGTGGCTGCAAAACAAGCCCAAATCATGCACGTGGTGCATTATGGCCAGAGGTCTCCACTTTGGTCTCGTCTGTCCAAAGGACATTGTCCCAGAAGTCTTGTGGTTTGTTCAAATGCAACCTAAGCAGTGCTGCCACGTTCTTTTTAGCGAGAAGAGGCTTTCTCCTGGCAACCCATACAAACACACCATACTTGTTCAGTCTTTTTCTAATTATACTGTCATAAACTTTAACACTTAACATGCTAACTGAGGCCTGTGGAGTCTGAGATGTATCTTTTGGGTTTTTTGCAATTTCTCAGACTGATGGGCAGTAACTTTTGCATCTCTATGATCATTGCTGATGTCTTTCCTCCTTGGCATTATGTTAACACACACATGAAAGCTCCACACCAGCAAACTGCCAACACTTTTATAGAGGTGGTCACACTTGGTGATGATCAGTTAACCAGGTGCATTTGATCAGCAGCACCTGGTTGCTACTTACCCTCTTAACTCCTATGGAAGCAGGAAGGGTGGACTTAATATTTCACACTGCTTCTGCTTTGGCTTAGTTTTTGTTGAATAAATAATGCCACTGTGTAATAGGTCATGTGTTGTTGTTCTTCTGAGGTTTTAAGACCTGCTAAGGACCAGATACCGTGTCCTTATACATAAAACCTTAGAATTGAAAAATTACTATATTGGATTGAAATTGCATTAATAGTCTAATGCCATCTTAAAAAGTGCTTGTGCATAATAAAACCACTGTGTTTTCTATATAATACCCTCTTAAGATAAGGCTGGTGTGGTGACCATATTTATGTTTAAATAGAAACCCATTAGTGTGTAGGACTGTAACATTAAAATGATTCCTACCCTATGAAATAGAAGCAGGTGTCTGTGCAGATGGATGACCAGTGGATAATGGCAGGCAGGGGGCGCCAAATTCCCCTGCAAACACAGGCTGATGGTGAGGACATGGACGGGGAGGGGGGTTCTTGGAGCAGGTGGGGGGGGGGGTTGATTTTGCCTGCCAGTTTGACCACTGTGGGACAGGCAGTGCTTGTTTGGCACCACTTAGTCCATAGCGCGGAGGAGCCTGATCACATGTACAACAGCCTATGGCAGACATGGCAACATGCAGGAGAGCGCAAAGAGGGCTTACTTCTTCGGTGGCATCCAGGCAGTGGGCAGGCAGGAAGAGGCGTGGCCGAGGGGCATTCAGCTCTGTGATTGGAGAATTGATGCACGGGTTATGACAGCCGGCTGTGGCTGATACCGCCGCGTCAGCGCCTGCTTGCGCCCGGGCAGCGGAGCACATCGCTACCTAATGGAGCTTTTCCATTGATATGCAGGAACAGATCCGTGCCCGAGTCGTACTGTGAAGGGAGACTAGTTACAGCACGGTTCCAGCTTGCACTGCTTTTGCACTGCAGTAGGGTCGGCCCCCGTAAAAACCCCGTTGCTGGGTTTGGAGAGCGACAGTGACGTAAAACAGAACAGATACTTATTTACTGTTCACACGGTGGATATCATGATTTACTATGTGCAATTTTTATTCTTTACATTTTTTTTATGTATGGCAATTTCTGTTCTGATCTGTGAGAATGCCTGCGTTATGTTAGCGTCAAACGCTAGCGGAATTAGCTTTCACTTATGTAAAACTGCGAATTATGAATCTGACGAATCTTACGAATTACAGACCCAAGTTCTGAGCTATGGGGAATGTATCAAAATATTGCAATGTGCAAATCTACTAATAATTAGTGATATTTAGAACATGCCGTTTTTTTCCTTCAGTGCTTATTGACACAGATCACTGGTGTCTCTGTGCTTTCAGCCAATTAGATGGTGGTTACACAACCAGCCCGGTTCAGGGCCTTGTCGGCAGCGGTACGGGTCAGGTGCGGCTCGCATACTTTGCAATGGAAAGCCATCACTTCGTGGTACAGCTTGGGTATGGCTGGGGCACGGCTCAGTTCCTGGTGGATGTGGAAAAGAGCCAGAATGCTAGATGTCATGGTCACATGGGAGGGACCTGTGGCACGGGGGGCTGTCACCTCCTCAGCCATTGGCTGGCGGTCTCACACAACGCGACGCTCCTGATGGTCAGCCTGAAGGTTACCTGTCAGGGCTCGGGCTCCTAGGCTCTCTAGCTCTCCTTTCAGCCGTGTGATCTCCTCCTCCAGCACCTTGTTCCTCTGCTCTGCTTCCTGCAGCTGTCTGAGTGAAGCACAGTTACCAGCCGCAAGTCAGGATCACCTCATTACGGGGAGCAAAGTGTCACATGATGTGTGCATCGTTAATGGCGCTGGTCCGGCTCCTCCCTTTGGCGGGAACTCACCTGGGCCACATGCTAATGAGCATTAGACCTTCATTAGAACTTCAGGATCAGGCCTCCAACGGGAATTGCCTCTGCTTTCTTTACAATCAAGCAACACGCATTTTATAGAACTAAAACTGACTTGAGTTACCACATTTTCCACATAATCATATCAATTATTATTTTGTCCATCAATACACTTTCCAACCTCTTTTGCAGGGGACCAAAGCCCATCCCAGGTAACATTTCTTAATTATTGTTTTCAGTGAATTTATTAAATGGCGTTGAGTAGTTGTATTGATGTTAAAAAGCCTTTTTATTGTCATTCCTATAACTTTGGCAGTCTGGTACCTGTCAAGCTCCATAGTCGTTGTGGCATCCGGATCTGCGTCGCCATGGTGCACATGCTCCGCTGGGCCCTTACTTGACACTAGATGGCGCTCCAGTTGTTTAGGCAGCTCCGTTGACACCCTTTGTCTGAGCTGCCATGCCTGAGACATCTTGGAAACAAAACACATGGGCTGCAGTAACAATCCAGTAAGCATCTCTCCCCACTGTAACACTGTAAATAACCCACTGTTGTAAAAAAAAAAAAAAAAACAGAAAATAACAAAGTATGGTGACCACAAAAAGATCTTAAGCAGCCCTTGTTTAAGGATTTCAGAGGTTTTTCTATGTACCAGATCATCCTGAGTGAGACTCGGACTGCTGCTGCTGCGCTGCTTGTCTGTGCCTGTCAGAGTGTCGCAGCTGCGCCCCTCTGTCTCCCTGAATAACGAATGCGAGAGACGCCTCAAAAGTCACGCAGGCTTATTGCTCATTAGAGAATCTGCCGACACACTTATGGCTGCAGGCGACATTGCGGGCCGTGACGGAGAGGAAGGCCTACCCGGTGGCCATGTATGAGTATCCCACGAAGGCCAGGTGGGCCCCTGCAGGCTGGCTGCCCCTCACTCCACTCAAAGCCTCCTGATGGGATAAACATGCACCAGCTGGATTCTCCCTTATGATTGCTAAACTGGGCGCCTCACTTGGTTCAGCATCACAGGGGGATTCATGTGTTTATGGCGGCTAACACTGGGGAACCATGAAACCAGAAAGATCCTTGCCATGTGATGTCTTATGTTACTTTGGTGTAGATTTTAATCGTGGTTTGCAGGCAATGCAGAGGAGGTATGATGCATGAGAGATAATATCGTAGTAATGTCACGGAGGCTTAATGCACGAGACCCACCCCCCCCGTACCATTTCGCTAAGGCACTCGTCCACCACATCAAAGTTGGATGTATCAGTGGCGTCGGACACCGTAGGCTGGAAGGGGGGTGTGCAGTGGTGCAGAGAGGCCCAGTGCACACCAGTGAAGAAGGGATGGTCCCAGAAGTCCAGGGCCCCCCGGGCTCCCAGGCGCCGCTCCCGCTCACAGACCAACCCTCGGATGAGGGAGCGGCCCTCGGCTGACACCCCAGCGGCTGACTGTGGAAACTCAAAGTGCTCCTGAAACAGACACACGCGTGCTCAGTACCACGGCCACACAAACGGAGCAAGCTGACAAGCACTTAACAGCACCTTCTACTTTTAGGTAAAACAGACACGCAAATATCGGATATTCAGCTGTTACGATATTTAGAGAAATTTAATAAATGTTTTTTAATAAATTGGTATAAATATAGGAAGAATAAATTTGTCAGATATTGTCCCTGCATTACAATGTGCTTATTTTTAAACCCAATTTGAGTTCGGGTTTAAAAACCTGGGAAGTAAAAACCTTAGGCTACCTGGGAAGTGATGGTAATGTGTGTTTCCTGCACAGATAAGGGCCTCACTTGGAAGTGGAGGATCTTGGTGTAGGTTTCGGGCAGCGACGCGGCATAGAAGGGTGTGTTGCCGACCAGCATCTCGAAGGCACAGATGCCCAGGGCCCACCAATCACACTCCGGGCCGTAGCCCTCCCCGCTCTCCAGTGCACGGAGGATCTCTGGCGACAGGTAGTCTGGGGTCCCCACCGCCAGGGAGGAGTGCACCTTTGGGGGGGGGGGGGGGGGGGGGGGGGGGTGCAGAGGATGTGTCATCTGACATTCTGTGATTTTTTTACATGCAAACAGGGTACTCATATGTATGGACACGTATACAAAGGTGATTGGCCACTGTGAGTGAACTGGAGTGTTGATGCTGATGCTTGTGCTCCAGCACACAGTGCACCTCCTATCCACCCACCCACCATGCCGTCTTCCTGGAGCCTCAAACAGGAGCCAAAGTCCCCCAGCTTTGCGTGGCCATCTGCAGTCAACAGGATGTTGTCAGGTTTTACATCTCTGAAAAAGGGGACGGATCACACACCACCTCATGTTAACACACATGGCTTGGTGTGACCATACGGCCTAACACGTGGCTTAGTGTGATCACATATGGTATAACACGTGGCTTAGTGTGGTCACATATGGTATAACACGTGGTTTAGTGTGGTCACATATGGCATAGCATGTGGCTTAGTGTAACCACACAGAGCCTAAAATGACTATACATGACATCAAGTGACCACACACAGCCAAGCAAGACCACGTGTGATCACACATGGCCTGACACGACCATACATGGCCTAGCATAACGCACAGGCCTTCAATGTGTTCAGGTCTAATGTTAGTTGTATGTGCAGCATACGACTAGTCAGCTTCAACAATCAAGAAACCAAGAAAGCATGGCCACAGTTGACTAGGTTCACAAACACACTGGCCACGGTTTACCTGTAAAAAGACCATGTGTGTGAGAGCCTTCACCTGTGCACATAGCCCAGTTTGTGGACAGAATCAATGGCCATCACAGTCTCTGCCAGGTAGAACTGGGCCATCTCCTCTGGAATGTGGTCCCCAAATTTACTGAGAAGCGTGAGAAGGTCACCACCCACACAGTAGTCCATTGCCAGGTACTAGTAAGTGAAGACAATGATCAAGTCAAGTCAAGTAACGTCAAGTAGTATTTATTGTCATTTCCTCCATATACAGGTATACAGTGGCACAAAATAACATTCCCTCAGGACCACGGTGTGACATCCAGGCAGTGCACAGGGCTTAAAGTGCAAAACACAGGGCCGTGTGAAACAGGGGGGTTCGACATACCGTAATGGTTTATACATTGTGCAATGTCATTATATATTGTGCAATGTGCTGTGCAAGTCTAAAGGGGAAGGATAATAATAGTGTCTGCTGACTGATAATAAATAGATGAATATGGTAATGGTAAATTAGTGTGACCAGTGCCCGGGGGGGGGGGGGGATTTAGTGTCCTGACAGCTTTGGAGAAGAAGCTGTTGTTAGACTTGGCAGAACTGGCTGGGATGCTCCTGTGCCTTCTGCCAGGACAGAGACAGGACAGAGAGTCCCTGGGAGGGTGGGACAAAGTAGGGATTGGGAGACCCCCGACCTCTGATAGTGATATGGACTATTAGATATGACTGCCACAGCTGCGCCTAATGCAGGTCTGGCAGATAACCATCATCCCTAGCATGTTCCATTGGGGATTTGTGACCACCCACTGCCTATCGGGGCCCATGGGGGCCCTCGGCCAAGCTAGAGCATGGAGGGACACGCACCAGGTAGCTGTCATCCTGGAAGGCGTGATGCAGCTCAGGGATCCAGCGCCGGTCCCCTCTCACTAGGACCTCCCTTTCCTCTTGGTAGCAGGCTGTCTGTGTGGGCACACACATCCAAGGTGAAGATGAACGCCCTCAGGAATCAGGACAGCCCGAAACCGACGGGAGCTTGTGGTTTTTGAGGATCTGGGCCCGAAACCCTGCTACACAGACTGAGGATTCAGGCTTTCGGCTTCTGGGCCATGCAGCTGCCCTTTGGAGGACCTCACCTCTGCGTGCTTCAGTATCTCCCACTTGTTCATGATCTTCAAGGCATACACCCGCTGTGTTCTGCGCAGACGCGCCACGGCAACCTGCAGCCGGTGGAGAGCAGGGGTCAAAAACGTGAGTGAGAGCTGGGGGGGGGGGGGGGGGGGGGGGGGTGGTAGTGAGACGTTTCATGGTGCACCTCACCTCGCTGAAGGTCCCTCTGCCGATCACCCTGAGGATGTCAAAGTCTCCCCTCTTGATTCTGCTTTTCTTCACACTTCTCACCAGGGGCTCAGCTGCGGTTGAAGGAGTGTAAGAGGTGTTACTTTCACTTTCAAGGGCATGACAGCACACATCATGGAAAGAACAGACATCCATTTAAGACAACCCCACATCCTTAGAGTACAACACAACTTTTCACTGAATTAGTATTTTAACAGTTAAACAGCTCATAATAGAGCAGAGGTGGGCGATCTTATCCACAAAGGGCTGGTGTGTATGCAGGTGTTTGGGATAACCTTTAGGTCAGCTATTCAAACACAAGTGTGAAAACTCTGCAGCCAATCAGTCCACTAATTAGTAATCAAATTAGGGAGTTGCAGCAAAAACCCACACACCCAACAGCCCTTTTTAGATAAGATTGCCCACCCTTGTAATAGAGTAACAGGTAAGTCACCAGACTGTTGTCTGACAACAATAAAATGGCATTCTTAAAGGCGCATGGCTTGGTCTGGTACGTCACATTTGTGCTGGAGCCAGGAGAGGCAACAGATGTGGGCAGAGAAAAGGTCACTTCCCCTTTTACGTGCCTGGATGTTCAAAATAGATCAGCTTAGCGCAGCTACAGTAGCTATTGCCATTTTTAAGGGCAAGTATTCCAGTACTGCAGATTCCCAGCCCTGTGTCCCCGCCACTCAAAAAGGGGCATTTCCAAAGCCAGAAGGAAAGTGGCTGGTTTGTGGAAAAAACGATGGAGATTTCAAGGCAACAGGTGGGGCCTTGTCTCTCAGCTCGCAGGGAAAAGCAGTCATCCCGACAGCAAGTGCTTGCCTCTTTCCTCTCCCCATACAATTTCCTGTCCCATATGGACTTTAACCCTTTTCCCATGATAATTTCCCCATGTGAAATTTGCCTACCGTTTAATGATGCTCTGGGGTCAGATTGAC
>JAODKL010000037.1:11161199-11175559 GCA_026780765.1 Petrocephalus schoutedeni
CTGCACAGTCGCCGCTAGTATCTGGCTTCCCACTCGAGTTCAGCACAGGCTGAGCCGCCAAGCGCGAGAGAGGAAGCTGCACGCATGCCACCAGACTCATGACTCGCTACCAGTTAACACAACTTTTCTCAGCCTGTCTTACTGTTTGTTTCCTAATAATGAAATGAATCTACTTCCCTCTCCCTTCTGTTTTTGTGCAGAAGGGCAGGACACAGCGTTAGTGGTGTTTGACGGGCTCTGCAGAGTGGAGATGCAGACTGAATTATATCAATTCCTTTGCAAGTGAAAAATATAACTCTGAATTGATGATCATTTGGATATTAGGTTTTGTTTACAAAGTTTAAAGATTGAAAACTTGTGTTCTCCAATAAAAAATGGAGAACTTCTGGTGAGCAAACTGAAACATACACTATATGGACAAAAATATTGGGAAGCACTTAAGAACATAAGAAATTTACAAACAAGAGGATGCCATTCTGCCCATCAAGCTCGTTTGGGGAGAACTCAACTAATGGGTCAGAGATCTTAAACTACTCTATCCAGCTCCACTTTAAAGGAACCCAAGGATTTGGCTTGCACTACGCTATCAGGAAGACTATTCCATATTCTAACTATACGCTGTGTAAAGAAGTTTTGATCTCAACTCCAGTTTGCACTTGCAGCAGGATAACATCGCATCACATCAGACTGACGACAGCACACTGGCAAAAGCCTGGGGGCATTCGCTGCCAAATAGGAGGACCACTCCTGGCAGGGAAAGCCTTATTTCCCTCGCTTTCCTGCAGCCACTGTCCTTAGAATGACTGCGCCAGCATGTGGACCTGTTGGCCACACTGACAACAGCCGTGGAGCCGGCAAAGGAGGCTCAGTGCCCCATCTACCCTGGACCAAGCTTGCTCTGCGGGACCCCCTGCCGAGCCCTTGTGGACATGGGGTGGACACAGAGAGGGAAGAGAGCAGCCCACAGCTCCCAAGGGAAGCCTCATGGCAGCGACATAGTCCCAAGCTCAGCCCGGATCAGTGCAAGCTGACCAGGAACTGTGGTAGCGCACCAGCCAGGACCTGATGCCGGGGCGCTGGGACACGCTCAGAGCCCTGTAGGACATCTTTGCCAACGCACTTCCCTGGCGCAGCACCACATTGACATGAGAGACCGCCCACCCATCCGTCAGTGTCGGCTTAGAGTGCTCCTGCCGAGCTGCAGATCTGAGAGAAGGCAGCTGCGGGAGTCAATGAGCTCTCCGACAGCCTGTGGGTGGCTCCAGCGGCCCGGGTTACTAAGAATGATGGGTTGTGGGACTCTTCTGTGTCGGTTACTGATGGCTAAACGCACTGACAAGGAAAGACTCCTATCCACTGCCGCTCATCGACGATGCTCAGATGCTCGACATGGTTCCCAGGACCTCTGGAGTGGCTACTGGCAGGTCGAACTGGCCCCGGAGGCCCATCCCAATAGAGGACCATCAGTTATGGGCTGTGGCACTTCTGGTACATGCTGATCTGCCAGTTCGGGCCCCCCGGAGGAGCTGTAGAGTGACCAGGGGAGAAACTTTGAGGTACAAGTGTTCAGTGAAGTCAGCAAGCGGTTGGAGATGGTGAAGGCCCACGCCACCCCCCTTCCCCCTCAGAGCAACTGTATCCAAGCTGCCCAGATGGAGCTCCTAGTTGCCGAGCACCAGCATGACTGGGACATCCTGTGGTTGCAGGAAAACACCAGCTGCATCCCCACCACCCCCATGCTTGGCCGTGCGCTGAGGAGCCCCCTGGAGCTGGTGTTGGGCTCGCCTCCCGAGCCGGCGCTGCCTGCGACACCAGCACTTGTCTACTCCGTAAGTGTATGTGGACTGTGCACAAGCCGGCCAGAGAACATCGGGATGCAGTCACGGCCAGGCAGAAACGGGCATATGATGTCTGCTGCCTTCCACAAACAGCATGGCCCATCTGCCCTTTACAGTATATTGGCTATCAGTTGAATTTTTCGATGCAGAAACATGGAGACACAAGGAAAAAATGTGTTACTTCAGCGTTTCTCAATCCGGCCCCAGAGTACCGCCTGCTAATTAAGGTCAGGTTGGAGTGAAAACCTCCTGGCAGGTGGTACTCCAGGATTGATAAACACTGTGTTAATTCATCAATTAAATGCAATTGAGGTACAAGAATAATTCCATCTGCTCAGTTTTCGCTCTGCTACTTACATCTCTTTTCCTGCACCTCTGCGTAACTTCCAAGTTAGTGCTGGTGCTTGTGGTCAACCAATCAGCAAGTTTATAGCCGTTAGCTCCTCCCCAGTAGCTCATGCTTGAACAAAAAGTACCTAGTCTGGAGTAGGTACTAAAATTGCCTCCAAGGAAGTGCAATCCGGCAGAGCTCCTGTGGTGTGAGCACGACAAAAGTCCCTGGTTCCGGAAAATGGTGGGGTTCCAGAAAAAAGTTCCTGTGGTGTGAAAGCGCCTTGTCTCAGTTGTTTAATGACCCTTTTGTATGTGTAGGATTTCTTTAGAAATCAGATTTTATGTTTTCGCACTAAATTATCATTATATAGCTAAGGTACAGAAAACTTACGGTTCAGTACTTACCACTGCTTTGGGTTCACAGTTCTGTACAATATCAGTACAGTATGGAAAACAGAATTTGCATTGAAATGCATTATTAAATATGCAAACACAAATAAGAATAGGATGGCATGGTGGCAGTGGTTAGAACTGTTGGCTCACACCTCCGGGACCAGGGACTCGAGCCTACGGCTGAACTCCGTGTGTGGAATCTGCACGTTTTCCAGTGTGTATGGAGCTTGCATGCATCGTCTTGGCTACTCTGGTTTCCCCCACTATCCAAAAATGTGTGGAGGTCAACTGGAGGTACCAAATTGCCCATAGGTGTGAATGGTGTGTGAGCATGCCCCTGCAATGGGTTAACGCCCCACCCTGGGTTGTTCCCTGCCTTGTGCTTGTAGTCTCTAGGATAGGTTTCGGACCCCCGCCCCATAAGCCCCCCATTACAGAAAATGGATGGATGGATGAAAATGAAAAGAATGTGTCATTAACCATTTGCAGTAGTCCTTTCTATTCAGGCCCAAATACTTGGCTCCCCTAACAGGTATTTCACATTGTTAACCGTTTGTTCATGTCGTGCCACTTATTTGGGTCCTGAGGAGAAATAACCATCGGAAAAAGCTAAATGAATATATTAAAGCATGAGAAAGAAGGATGGATCCTGGAAGCAACATAATACTTGCATTTGGCTCATGTTTTACATTTTAATTATTGTGTGTAAAAACTGCAATCTGTTGTGATATGAGTTCCTGGCATTGGGCAATAAGGGGAAAGAGCTCCCTCTAGAGGTGAAAGATAAGTCTTACAGTTAATTCATCTTTGCTGTAGAGTGTGACGCAACCCGGCGGAGTGAGTGTTTAATACCGCAGGGGACATAATTCAAGGCGATTAGAAGAGGAATTATGTAACTATGTAATTATGTGAGTGATAAATCACTCTTTATAAATCATAAAATCACTTTAATAAGGTGTAATTTCACTATATAATCATGATATGTCTGAGATTACTTACGATTTATCTTTGCGTTTTTTTTCCCCCATACATTACACATATCAACACAGGCAGAACTCAGATATTAATCTGAAACTGAAACAAAGTAATTGTAGGAAATGAATTTTGTAATGCTATGTACAGAAGACAGTGTTAAATACCTTGATGGGCTGGGGAGAGTGACTGTCCAGTATTGAAACATATAAACTCCCCAGCAAACGCAGGTGACAGAACGGGACGGTTTCAACTCAAAACCATCTTCTGATGACCCACGACCATCACAAAACACAGACCCACAAGATGCAACACATTGTGGGCTAGGCAGGTGTCCTTAAAGTAATAATCAATCTTCCTGCTCAAATAAAAAATAGTCACCAGGCTGCAGATATGCAGATGGAGTCCAGGGAACAGGGGGGGGCGGAGTTTCATGCCAGCAGAACAGACATAGCAAATAACTTCCATCATTATGAAACAGCCAAGATTCTCCAGTCATCATTAATTTATTTGTATTTAATGAATTAGTATTTCTTGACTTTTAAAATCAAACCATGTCCTGCTACAATTAAACCCTGTGCTCTGGCACGTGGCTGTCCGCTCAGAGACATGCCGTAATTACAAAAACAAGACTGAAGTCAACAGAGGCCTTGCAGTGGTTTCACAAGCTGCTTATATTTTTCAAGTATGCTACACCACAAAATAAAGACCATAGAGCGTACTGTATCACTTTAAAAACAAACTTAAAAAAAAAAAACTAAACTGTTAAACCATACAATATTCACAAATGTACACTTAAGGCTTAATTGTTTAGCACTGACAATAGTAGCAGCAGTAAAGCACTTCTGAACTATTATTATTAATAATAATAATAATTATAATAATAATAACAACGACGACGACAACGACAAAGGTTTTAAACACGTTGAACATGTCCAGACCCATTCACAACCTCCCACCACTTGGGGGGGGGTTTCTACAATTGTAAATTAGCTTCCTCACCAATTACTCTCAACACACTTTCAAATATTCAAACTTTCAATATCTCTTAATCCTTACAAGCCCGTCAATCAGAGGTTCATTGAAGAGGTTCTTGCGGAAAAACTACTTGCCGGTGGGGTATTACAGTGGTCCACATTTATCTCGATATGGCGCTAGACCACAAACAAGGTCCCTCATTGCGTCTAGGGGAGTCACATGAGCCTGACCGGGAGCTCCCAGAATCCCCTGCTGCAGGTCAGTGTCAGCTTTCAAGATCCGCGGGTGAGTGTGCGCGACTTCCTGGGAAAACAGGCATGACGCTGGCGTCGGAGGGGGAGGCGGCCTCCAGACAAGCCGATCCTCCTGACCGCGTGTAGCTACAGAGCTCTCAGCAGGAGGCGTTCATTGTCTGAAGACTATAAGGCAAGCCTGGAGCATCAGAATCATGCTGCTGGGTGTGAGTGTGGGGGCAGGGGGGAGTGATCAAGCTAGGGAATAAAAGTACACTTGCTGGAAGGAGCTTGCTGGCACCTGAGAGCGTCAAAGAGGGCTCCGAGTACAGCATGAGTACTTCCCAGCCCATCAGTTGCAGCTCAGAGCCAGCAGAGGGAGACTCAGGTTTACCACAGATTTTTATACTTCATCTGTTCCTTGGTGAAGGAAAAACAGAAAACAAAGATCGACCCTGTGAATCATCACCCACACAGGAGAAAACAAGACCTTCTGAAAAGCTCACAGGGGGCAAGAGCTGGCCAATCGGGCGGCGACGGCCCTCCGCGTCATCCTATCAGCACGTGTTTGCGGCGGCAAAGCGAGGGGGATGTGATGGCATGGGGGGGGGGCAATGGCTATGTGAGGATGTGAGCTGTGGATGGGACGGAGACAAACTCTCGGAGGATATTCTTGGCCATCTCCACATTGTTCTGTGCGATCATCAGCGCCTTCTGGATGTCCTGGTAGGAGTATCCCAGGCTCCTTAGCTGCTCCACCTCGCTGCTGATCCCAGGAGGACCGGGGGGCGGGGTGGGTGCCGGGCTGTCGCTGGGGCTCCGCTTCTGCTCCACAGGCATCCGTCGCGGCAGTGGTTTGGGAGGTCGCTCTGGCGCATTTCCCAGCTCAGGGGGGAACGCTGGTAGAGATGGATTCCAAGGAACATTAGAGAACAAAAATTAGACAAATAATGGTATTTATTATAATGAACAAGTACTCAAATAACGGCATCACTTATACTAAGCGAGCACTTAAACAGTAGCACTACTTAAAATGAGCAAGTACTCAAACAAGAGTCACCGACTGAGTACTCATAATAGTATTCTTTACACTGAGTGAGTACTCAGCAGCACTCCTTATGGTGACTACTCTAATTAGAGCATCATATATTGGAGTGCGTACTCAAATAACAGCATTACATATAATTACATATAATATTCCAATAACAGCGTTACTGATAATAAACAAATACACTTACATTGATTGAGAAGTAACTACTGATTAATTACTGCTCTAAAACACCTGTGTGTACTGGAATGGGACCAGTTCTCATTGGCTCATACTCATTTAACATCCTCTCACGAACTATACAGAGGCAGTACACAGTACAGTATACAGTACAGTGCCAGCACCCCCCAGAGGCTCGCACCGGTTGCCGCACTGGATTCGCTGTCCTGAGAGATGTGGCTGAAGGACGTGAAGGGAGTGAGGGCGGCAGCAGCGGGCTCTGGGAAGGCAGGTCGACAAGCCTGGGGCAGGACCGGGTTAGGGAACTCATAGCCGTCATCCTCGTCATCCTCATCCCCCGTCACGCCAGGGCCATTGGAGCAGACAGTGGCGGGCAGCTCAGAGTAATCTGGGGGTTGGGGGTGAAATGCTGGGTTAGGGAGGGGGTCGCAGGTTAGGCGAGTCAGCCGAGGGGTAGACCCGGTGAAGCTGTACCGGAGTCTCCGGCCTGGGGGGCCTCGAGCGTGCCGCCGGTGTGGACCTGGATGTTGTACATGGACTCGTAGGTCTCAGTGTCCAGGTCGGCCAGCAGGGAGCTGCGGGTACAGTGTGGAAGAAAGACGCATGAGGCAAGATGGGCTCAAGAGGGAGCCGGGGAACCGTGGCGGGGACCAGGACCGACCGTGAGCTCAGGATGCCAAGCTGAGGGGGCCGAGGGCCCGAGGCGGCCTCCCCCACGCTGGCAGCCAGACCCGGCAAGACGGGCCGCGAGCTGGGGGTCATGTAGTCCGACTCCTCGTCACCCTCGTGGACCTCGGTCGCAGAGGGCTGCTTGTGGCTGGGGAGGGGCCTGGGGGGGTGGGGGGCAGCGGTCACAGATGCGCTCGGGGACAGACGGACGGAGATGGACTGACGCTCGCGCACGCACCTGGCAGCCATGCTGTAGATGGCACTGGCAGAGATGGAGCACTTCACCCTGGGGGGGTCCCCCTCTAGGGGCACAGAGGGCCCGGCACTGGCACTCTACAGGGATGATTAACCAGACATTTACTCATTGCCCTGCCCTGCGGCTTTGCAATCCCACATACCAGTAGGGGGCGCTCTCACCAGCTGTGGATCCAGGCTGAGAGCTCCGGTATTCCTCTGCGTGTCCAAGGGTAGCGCCAGGGGCAGGGAATGGCGGTTGGACAGGTCACGGAGGCCCAGCGACTGCGGGGGGGCCTTGGGAACGGGCCGGACGGTCCAGTCGGCTGTGGGCCGGTTGGGTGGGGTGGGCGGTAGTTTGTCCCGCGGAGGATCCCCCGGGGTGCAGGGCAAGGGCCGGCGTAGCATGCGGGGATCGGCTCCCGCCGAGTGGGGGCGCTCGGGGGGCGGGGGCGGTGGCAGGTCACGCAGAATTGGTGGCAGTGGGAGGGGCTTGTCCTTGTGGTGCGCTGTAGCCTAGGGGTGTAAGGAAAAGTGCAGAGTTACCTACCAGGAGCAGGAGGTGGCTGTGGGGCTCTCTGCTGAACCTTTGCACCAGGAGGGTCTAAGGAGCCACAAGTTAACACTGGGGGAAGCTTGCCTTTGATGTCACTCCCGGACTGGAGGCTCCAGAGGAGTTGGGGGGCCGGTGCGGAAGGAGGTCCAGTCGGGGGGGTACGGGGGGCAGTGCTGCCTGGGGGGCCAGCGACATAGGCGAGGGGGGGCGCTCCACCTAAGACATGTCACAGAGCTTCGTCACACACCCAGACCCACGTGTCTTTTTAACATGTGGTGTTACACACAGAGGGGTGAGGAGTAAGGGTGTGCACTGGGCTGGGCCTGGCCCAGCAGGGGTGGGGGGGGGCCTCCCCGCCTCCCCACCCCTGCCGGTCCCAGATGGGGCCCGCCTGCTCACCTTGTCACAGGCCAGCCTGCTCATTATGAGGTGGGGGTCGTCCAGCCGGTCGTCGTCATCGTCGTCGTAGCTGGGCGAGGGGGTCCCCTCGGCCCCCAGGGCTCCCCTGCAGCCACTGTAGGAGAAGCCGCTGTTGTCCTTGGGGTCGAATGGGTCGACCACAATGGGCTCTGTGCCCTTGATCTCGCAGCGGCAGAAAGGGCAGCCCTGGCCCTCGGACTCCTGCTGCCAAGAAACTGAGTGAGGGGGCAGAGCCTACATGCACACACACGCGCAATAACGCACGCATGCATACACACACACGCACACACACACACACCTGCCAGGCAGTGAGGCAGGACGTGCACATGAGGTGGCCGCATGGCTCGATCTTCACATCCTTGTCGTTCTCAGCGCAGATCTTGCACAGCTGGAAGGTGGAGCCCATCTCGCAGTAGAGCTCGTACTGCTCCTGGAGACAGGGAGGGGAGAGCAAGTGACATGAGTGGGGGGGGGCTGCCCAGGGTCAGGCCAATCAAGAGGGACAGTGCCCACTCACCTGTGTGACCTTGATGTGGTCCTGTGGAGATGGCTCACATAGACCCGTCAGGTCGGGATTCTGAGCACGGCCATCTGGGAACAAATAGCTGTGGAGCAGAGTTGGAGGCTTCAGAGGCGCTGGGTCAGAGCTGGGCAGACAGACACCCCAGGAGGACCAAACTCAGGGTGCATCTTTGCTGACCTCTTGAACAGGAAACTAAAGACCTGCCCGGCCACTCTTCTTTGCCTCCCCTGACTGTCGGTTAAGTTCCACCTTAAGGACTCCCAGCCAGTGGACAGAGCTACATGCTCTTTATGTAGATTTACACTGAAGCAGGGCTGCATAATATGCCAATTCAGCATCACTGGTATTCAGCAATTCAGCATTCAACATTGCAGGTGTGCAACGTCCCACAAAGCTAAAGAAATCAAACGCGCCATACTACGGCTTTTTACTTTTTGATACAGCAGGAAAACTCAGTGTTTTAATTTTCCCTGCCTAATCTACAAGAGAGTACATTAATATCAGACTTCTGATTTAAGCAGGGCTGGGCGATGTGTGATATTAATATAGACATCACATGTTATGCACATGCTATACTCATATTGCAAGAGCCACGATAGTCAAGAGTGTAAAGTTTTGCGAAAACATTTTTACTTTGTCATAGGAAACAAAGCTTAGCTAGCTTCACAATTTTAATGATTGTTCCCTTTCAAGATTACCTAGTATATGTTGAGAAATCAGTTTACTCCAGATGCTTTTGCATGAGCTTTGCACACCTCTCCGAGCCAATCAATCATCATGATCCTTGCTGATGAAATGACCCATAAATGGGTTTCAGAGAAATTTACACAAAAATGAATCGGAAGGAGAAAAGTGAACAATAATTGGTCACTAAAATTCATTAGCCTTCTGTTGTACAGAAATATTTTGGATTCGAGAGAGATTAAACTGAGCAAAAGCAGGTGATTGGTTGGCACGACTCGCAGTGACATTGCCCACTCATGTGATGGACTCTGTTGATCGATAAAATTGTCTTTGGCTATAGTTTCTTTTGGGTAGATTTCAAACTACTTCTTTGCTCTATAAATATCGCAGTTTTTATTGGAAAAGAAAAAAAAAAAACATTCAGATTCTTGACATTTTTCCAGTATTGTGCAACCCTACACTGAAGACTTACAGCCAGCAGCCAATTAGCACCTGCGAAATCAATCTCAATGAAATGTGCTGCAGACAGTGAGCTATGAGTATTGGCTGCATCCTGAACCAGCCCAGCTCCCTTGACCAGCAAAAACTAAATGAGTTTATTTGGGACAGATCTGCGTTGTTGTACATGGACATGGGGGGGCAAGGGGGACTCACAAGCCTTCCCGAAATCCATCAATCAGGGCCTGGAACAGGGGCTTGTTGTGTGGGATGGTCTGTAGGATGTTGCCGTCGGCTGTAACGTAGCCGATGGCCCACTGGCCCAGCCGGGTGCAGCTCAGGCGGAAGATGTAGCTGGGAAGATGGAGGAAGCAGAGGGAGTGGTCAGCACCCTGCAGCCCAAGAGTCTGTATATAAACAGGCATGGCGGCTGTGAGCCCACCTGCCAGGTTTGTGGATGAACTTCTGCAGACGGGCCTTGACCTCGTCGTAGGTGAGGAAGGCCATGTACCCGGGGTGAGTCACAGCCAGGCTGTTCCAGTTTCGTAACAGGGAGGACCAGGGCTGAGGGACAGAGGAACACAAGCGCAGGCATTCAGCTTCATCCCCAAATACACCAGCAGGGGGCAGTATTGATAAAGGAACCAGTTGAGGAACCAGTTGAGGAACCACGAAAAAACCGAGCATCGGAAAGGGCTCAACTCTTGCACCTCAATTAGGCCGCACAAATGAACAGGACACACTTGCAACAGATTTTGGGAATCCCTTGTCTGGTTCTCTCTGTTGCTTTGCCCAAATGGTCTGGGATGCAATCGGCTCAACTTGGAGGCCAAATGCAGGCCCCTCTTCCCTCAATCATGTGTGACTGAGGGAAACACAGGCACGCAGACACAGACAGAGTCACACGCACACACGCGCAAAAACAGACCCATAAGCTTGGCCACAGTAGTGGGAGAGGAGCCCACTTTTAACTGGGTCAGACATACACCCCCTTCCGAACTGAATCACTTACTACATTTAATTTTCCTCCACAACCACCAGCTGCAGCACTGAAACTGCTTACTGCAAAGTCAGCCTGCAAAGAGACAGGCGATGGGGGCATCCCCACTCACCTGGAAGAGGCGGGTGAAAATGTCAAACTCGAAGACAGAGATGTAGTCGTTGCAGGTGAGGTCTATGGTGGACTTGAGGGCCATGGCCTCCAGGCCCGAGCTGATGGGGTGGAACTCCTGCAGAGCCTGACGGAACATTTTCCATGGCACGATGGTCCTGCTCGGTTCAAATGGGGGGGGTTAGATAAGAAGCCAGAGCAGAACCCACCCGAGGAGCTGCTTAATCAGCTGAAACTCCGAGGGACTTCGACATTCCTCAAATATTACAGCAACAGAGTGGCCGGTTATGAGGTCAAGGGTCAGATAAGGGACAGATATGCAGATGCTGCAGCTGCATCGCAGGCTTCTTGGCATTGGCCAGAAGTCCTGTAAAGCCGGATGGGAACGGAATGCGGTCAGTAGATGGTAGATGGTGACAGAGTGTGGTAAACGAGGGTGGAGAGGAACCCACTTGTCCCCGAAGGACCTCCTCCAGAACTCCGCCGCATCCGCCTTGGTGATCCGGAAGTTGTCGCCCTGAAACAGGCCGTTGGGGAAGACGGCCTTCAGCTCGGCCAACATGTGACTGAAGATCAGGGAGAGCTTGGTCAGATTACGCCTGGTGGATTCAGGAGAACGAGAAAGAGAGAGAGAGAGAGAGAGAGAGAGAGAGATAGGGAACGCATATTAAATAGCTCGAACACTGAACTGCTCACAAGAGGAACCGAAGCACAGACATGGGTCGGAGAGTTGACGACTTGGCAGAATCACAGCGCAGAACATTAGCAAACTGCACCCAAAGGAGGAGGGGGGGGGCGCTGATGAAACAGGCTACAGTATTGCCCAACTTTGGCTGCCATCCCAAAAATCCACTAATATTCCAAAATCTTAGGCAGAATCGGACGGCGAAACGGTTAGATTTATCGGAGAGTGAGACTCCAGCAAAAGTGACGGCAATGTGTCCATATCCCGTGCAACTTCAAAGAGGGACCTCATGCTGGCGGTAAAACATCATTTAAATAAAAACGCCTTTACCTTTAACCTTGGCTAAAAATATCTGCTCTATTTAAATGCATCATCATGTTCCTACCTCGTTTATAACTCCCAAAGCAAATCAGGCGACGGGATCATTATGGAAGAACAATGGAGAATTTAGGATTAAACTCGATTACTAAAAAGCACTGATTAAAGCTTTCCTTCCCAATTACCCGGCAATATGGCGCATAGCAGATGCATATAATAAAGAGCGGAAACCATCAGTTCCGAGGAAGCCCTCCATATTAGTGAGTGCATGGATGAAAATGCACTTGTCTGTCAGTACTGTAAAGCAGAACTTAAATATCACCTCAGCAGGACTGCAATACAGATACATCTCCAAGAAGCCTTTCGAGTTTGGCGGACCCATAAAACAACGTGAGGTTAACCACAGATATGTGCCACTTGGCCGCTTTGGTGTAGCCCATCTGGCCTTTTTAATCAGCTGGCTTAATTTACTTTCTACGAGTCCTCTATGTCAAAATAATAATAAATCGCTGCAAAACAAAGGCCTTGTCATTTAGCTGCGTCATCTTACACAATACAGTACATATTAACCATATAATATTTATTTTTTGTGAACATATTCTGTTTTGAGTTGGGCTGAATGATATTTGATGTTTTTGTGAGCTGAGAATTAAAGAGCTGAAGATTAACTATATATCCAAACAGTATGACAGAGTCTGTCAAAAAATTTGGCGGTATTGAGCTGTGCCATCAGACACAAAGCAATGCTGACAATCACTTGCCTTTGCTCAATATTGTCACAACGGAATACAAAATATTTTGTATTTTGTACCGTCTTTTCGTGATCAGTTCTTGTTCACGTCTCTCCTCTTCGCTCATTTTGTTTAATTTCTCACAAACGCACCACACTGTCTATGAGCGAGTCCAACAGCAAGGACCATAAGGAACCATTATGACCATCTCAGAGAGCACATGCAAAAGTAAACTAAAAAGTGGTAAACTTGAAAAACTTTTTTTTTTTAACATGTACTACATCGTTTTAAAAGGGAAGTATCATTTGAATTGCAAAGCTTGCTGAATTTTCAGTGCAATGCATTGATGGTTAGAACCCTGCAGACTACGGTAGTCCTTGTGACACGACAATGGTTTGGGCATGAAATACCATGTCGATATTAACATGACACAAGCCTGCCAGGGTGGCACAGCGGTGCAGCTGGCAGTGCCATCGCGGCACCCTGCCACTTAGCGTGTGTGCGGTTTGCATGTTCACCTTGTGTGGGTGCTGCTTTTTGGCGGTCTGCGACGTCATTCCACTGTCCAGAAACACGCAACTTAAATGCCTGAAATTATCTATATTTGTGACCCTGCAATGGTTGGTTGGTTCCTGCCTTGTGCCAAATGTGATGTATTGTATTATATTATATTACATATTATTGTCTAGTGCTGCCAGCGTTAAAGCATCAGGGCATTAAGGTTTCCAGATCAATCACAAGCGTTATTTCATGATTAACGCAAATTAACCCTTTGGAGTCGGCGATTCTGCCCACGGGATAAAACAGAAATCTCGCCAAACCATATAAAACCAAACAGTCTACTTTTCAAATATATAGGTGGAAACTAAATATATTTTAGAATAAAAAGAACGAGTCACTGACTCCAGTGTCGGAGTCCTGAAGCAGTCCTGATTGCCCACCCATTTGCAAATAGCGCTATTCATATGAAAAGAATACGATAATCTCACAGTTGTTATTGGGTCAAGAAAAGTGATAACGCCCCATTTTGACTCATACACACAAGAGCACATGTCTGGATTATGTTTGCAACGACTGTGGAACTTCAACCTTTTACTATGTGATGTGCGAGAATTCTCAGTGAGGAAATATTATAATATGCTTGTGGGAGTTTTAATTACACAAATATGTTCTGAAGGCAAAATGAAAAATGACTGGTTCAGAGATCACCAATCAGATTGTAGAGGAGGTGGGTCCAAGCAAGTAGAAGAGGCGGGGCCAAGACACCTGATTGGTTGATGTAACATCTGACGCAGGACTTCTCTGAACTAATCACTTTTTGTTCTGCCCTCAGAACATGTGTTAAAAAATAAAAGCAGAGTTGGGGTACATTTCCCAAAAGCATAGTTGCTAATTACATTTGGAACCATGCAACTGAACGGTTTCAACTATCAAAACCAAAAATAAAAATAAAAAAAAACATATGAATCCTCTTAGCAGTTCATCATGCGTTTCTTTGTTCTTTGTCTTGGATTTGTTTCATCCTCCAAAAAATACAAGCAAATTCTAACAATTTATACTTATGGCTAATCATGATTAATCACAGCCTACTATTGTGATTAACTGGATTAATTCTTTTAATCAACTGACACCACTAATTTTGTCAGATTAATAGGTACATGGCTCAATTATTGAAATAAATTGATAGTGAGAGCCCTATAATAAACCAGTGTCCAAAAACATTCGGACAAAACTCAGCAAGAGGGCTAATGCACCAAAATCTCCGGAGCATTTGAGCCAGGGCCGTGTCCCCCCACCCGCGTACCAAGAGCAGCCAGTGGGGTCAAAAACACAGCAAATAACAGAAGCCATCCCACCACACTACATATGTGAGGTTGGAATAAATACATTTGAATATTAAGGGCACTACAGTTCATTTCCATACCTCCTTATGATGGTAATTTCTGTTATACAGCCAACCATTTGCTAGTACATGCCTTCCCCCCCCCCCCCCCCCCCCCCCCCCCCCCCCCCACC
>JAODKL010000037.1:11186613-11197312 GCA_026780765.1 Petrocephalus schoutedeni
TTTGCTTCTGTCATTATTATTGTAGCATGGAGACTGTGTCATTATGGTTATTTGGGGGGGACAATCCTCGGATAGGGGGGGACATGTCCCCTCCGTCCCCCCCGGGATTTACGCCCATGTACTGTGGCCAAGGCAGCAATGCCTGCACTCCCCCAAACTGTGCAGAGCTGGGTGCGATTTAATAAAACAAACACTCATACAAAAGGTGATAGAACCATAGTCTCTGACTGCCTAGATTTTCAGCGGTTTTGCATCCGTTGCTCGTCAGTCGCTGGAACAGCCTTTTGATTTTTCCACAACTGCAAGGCTGCTGCTTTAAAGAAGGTCTCATCTTTGGTTAGAACTCAATCGGCAGATGGTGAGGGTGCAGAGGGAAACGGAGACGAAAGTTCGCGGACTGGAGACTGAGGTCAGCGTGCTTTCCAGGCAGCTGGGTAAGGCCGATTCTGTTTGTGCGCGCCTCCTTTCTGCTGCACAAGCCTGCCGGTTTAGGCGTGGTAGGGGTGCACCAAACTGCGGAGCTTAGATCTTGAAGAGGACTTAGCAGTGATGTATTTGACATTTGACAGTTCTTCCTGCCTTTTTCTCGTGCTGCTTTTTTTGTCGCCTTTTGGCCTGCAAGCCGAGTGCAGAGAGCAGCTGGGCGCAGAGAGAGATGCGCAGCAGCGGACGGCGCAGGAAAAGGACGCCACCATCGCTCACTTGCAGGAAAGGCTAGATTGCATGGACAGCGACTATGAGAGGATCCTGCACGTGAGAACGAGTTTGGTCATTATTGGCTACCCCCCCCGATCCTCACGGAGTCAAAGTGCCCCTCTCATTATTTTTTCAGGATTGTCTAGACAGCCTGCTGGCCCTCCTGGCTGGAGAGAGACAGAAGTGGCAGAGGGAGAGCGGCTGCACTCACCAGGAGTTGAAGAGCGTGCTGTCCGATTTCAACCTGAATCCACTGCACGTCGGCGGGGTCTCCCGGGACCCCGTCCTGGAGGTCAAAGGCTGGCCAGCCAACCAGTGCAAGTGGAGTGGCTAATTCAAAATGTCACCAGCGCAATTTTTTTCTCCTGAAAAATGCTTAAATAAAATTTGCAGAATAAAATAAATGCAAGGGAATGAAAAAAGGAAATCAATGTTGCTATTTTATTAATTTTGCCTGAAAGTGAACCAGTAAAAATGGGCCGTTTTCAGAAACCTTTAAATCATAGAATTTTCAGCCCCTCCCGAGGCAACCAGTCAATTCAAGTTGTTAGGTATGTGCAGTATATCAATTTACCACCAGATGGCACTTACTCAATGGAAAACTTGAATGGAAAGAAACGAACGGAACGAAACTCTGAATGGAAAGTCTCCGTGCTCCACTGTAGTACCACCACTCGGCCACTGGATGGCACTAAGATTCCAGGAAGAACTCTCTAATAGCGACAATAGAATGGGGTTTCACATAAGTTATTTACAAAAGTTTACAGGCCTGCAAAATGTTACATCAGCTGTGAAAATGCAAGGTCAAAATCAGAACAGAATGAGTAGAATATGGAAATAACCACAGTGTAACATTCAGATAACACTAAGTTGTGGCAAAGAAGTCTGTCAGAATTCTTATCAGGCTCTTATTGACTCAAATCCTATGTACTTGAACAGGTGAGTGTGAAAATCCTGTCATCTGTTCATTTTGATAAGAGCAAAAGAATACACCAAGCTTAAGTTATTATAATTATTAATAGCTATCACCACTGAACCAACTTTTTAAATCCATTTCTATGGATAGGATTGTGAAGGATTTAATGAAAGGGTTTAGCAGATTAGTCAGGTTTATAGCGCATGAAGATTTAAAATCTGATTATTGGGTTTTAAGAAAATAGTGTTGTCCTGTTTTTACCGTGAAGACAATTATCTGCAACAGTACATTATATATAATCAAGTCTGCCGTCTTCAGCACGCTTACGGGGGTGGGGGCAGAGTAACTGGTGTTCTCCAGGCAAGGGGACATCAGTCAGGGTGCAGGATGGGAGCAAATAAGCCCCCATTTTATTCTTTGCAAAAGAGTGAACAAGGTCAAAGGCACCCGGCTTGAAGCTGCAGCAGCCGAATTGTGGCCTGCGGTGATCTGTGATGCATCAAAATCACACACTTTATGCGCTCATGCTTACACTGCATTTAACGAGGTCCGTTTGCATAAAGCGGCCAGGAAGTACATCAATCAACATTAATCATGTGAGTCATCTTGTTTATCAACGCAATATCCTCAAAGGAAGTCCCACAGTGCTTCAAGTGGGTTGTTTAACAATGCCACTGTGAATGGCGAGAAAGAAGACTGTCTATTATGAGAAGTTTTAAAATAATAATAATAAAAAAAAAAACAGTCAAAGAGCAACACAACTGAAAAAGAACTCGACAGATCTCATTCTGGTTAGCAGTTTGGAGGCCGAAACAAACACACGCTCAGTTTTGAGTCTCTGATTCTTCACAGTCCGTTGAGTAAACAGAAACCTTCCGGGTCTTTAGAAAATGCAAAGCTGTGCTGCAGTTATGGTGATGCGAGCTGAAGGCAACAGTAAACATGAGGTGCTTGTCAACAGTTAACCGACTGAGTGCAAAAGCCTGCTGCTGGCCACGACAAGCTCACATCCACCCATGGAGGTTCTAAGCTCAAACTTGCTCTCATTACACGGTAAGGCCGCCCACTCAGTGACCTCTTCCTGCCACAAAAAGGCTCACATCTATCAAAATCCTGCCTGCTGTTAGTGGAACATGACACAGTCTGTTCATTTGCTGCAATATATCTTTGCTTTATTGTATTCTCCTGACAGGGAATGCATAGGTTTAGGGACTGGTCCAGTGCCGCAGTCATTTAGCTTGTTAACAAGATAACTCAAAAAGTATTTCACAGATCTATTGGAAGGGTAAAGATCTGGATCCAATTTTGAGACAAATTGCACCAAAATTGCAAAATTGCACAACCTAGTGGTAACAAAAAGGACAGCATCTGACACTTTCTTGTTAGGGTGATACCTCAAAAATGTTTGACTGTTTGAATGTTTGATTGTTTTCAAACATTGCAGACAAATTGTATGTATTATATTCTAAGATTTGGAAGTGAACACGTTTTTAGACAAATAGCACCCAAACTAAAGCAGTAGTCTTAATAATGGTAGCAAAAAAGCAATAAAAAATTGTAGTAGCGGACACTCATCTCGATAGTGTGATAACTCAAAAAGCATTTGTTGGATCTTTTTCAAACTTCACAGGAGCTTTCTTTAGGAGAAGGTCTGGAATTAACTTCATTTAGAGATAAATCATACCAAATTTGAAGCAACATAATTTCAAGAGGGGTGAGGAAGTGGATGTGAGGATGACATATTTACCTGCAGGGGGGTGCAGCTTGGTCTCTTCTGCCTTGTCCACAGTTCATCACCTTGTGGCCTGAGGGAGCACCCGGTGGTCGGACATGAAAACTGAAGCAACGCCGCTTAGTGGCAGAAAAGGGAAGGGTGACCGCAGAGGACACTTGACCTTGTGAATTTGGAAACTCAAAAAGTATTTGATGGATCTTATTATCACTTCACAATAACAAATGGATGAAACTCTAAACCGGATTTCATTTCATGACAATTCATACCAAAACGAAGCAGCGGCATTAACAGGAAAGGGTACCTACACTGGATACTTGAACACAGATTTGATGGTTCTTTGTTAAACTTCCCAGGAACATTGTATAGGTAATGATCTGGGGCCGGTTTAATTTTGAGATAAACTGTACCAAAACTGAAGTGGTGGTGGTGGTGGTATATGAAAGGACAGCTGAGACACAAACTTGACTCAATAAAACGTTTTAGGCACTGAAGACATCACTGGAAACATCACTGACACCACTGAGGTCATAGCTGTGGTCTGGTCTAAGTGAAGTTCATGCTGTCTGGTAGTGCATTGACAATGCAAGGTGAGAAGAGTTAGCTTAGTGAGGACAAGGTCGTCGTGGAGCTGTTAGCTGGTGCTGCCAGCAGTGCATGTTATGGGGTGGAAGAGCAACTGAGCTCGAAGGAAGATCGAGACATAAGAAGCATGTGGAGATGCTTCTCACAAGCAAGCCAGGCTGACAGAAGCAGGGTATTTTATTAGGCAATCATCTGTCGAATATCTTCAGTTCATTCCTGATTAGTCTCTGCCAGCCAGCCGGCTGTTTGAACATATGCATGCATGTATGTGCGTCGTGGCGCGGAATTCATTTCCCTTTCAGATCAGATTATTTACACTGCAGAGTCATCAGTTCACAGCCCATGAATGCTCTGGAGGATTCCTGTTTAGTCAGCTGTGATTGGATATAATGGAGTTATGTAACCTTGTTTTTGACTGGATCGTTTTTAGGTGCCAATGAATTGAGGAATGCAAGAAAAAAAGAGCCGACACAACTGTGATGGGCTGTTTTCAAACAATATATTAGAGTGGAATAAAAATGACAACATAGGAAAATAAATCATATAAAAATCAGCAGCCAAATACTGCCCAGTAGGTAGGAGTAGGAGAGGTCCTGGAAAGTCTTCTGCTTGTCCTTGACCATTCTTAAGCCAGAAGGCCAATGGAGAACCAGCCTGCATGTTTGTTCCCTACACCTCTGTCTCATTACCCAAATTAAAGAACCTGACATGGAACTCCCCCGAGAAACCTGGTTAACGAGCCTGTTAATTAACAGCGCTTTCATTAGAGGGTGAATGGCAACCTGAAGACCAGGAGTCCATTTGGGCTGATGGGGACCCAGTTCAGCCAGCGAGCTAAACCCCCCCCCCCCCCCCCCCCCCCCCCCCCCCCCCACACACACACACACACACACACACACTTGCTAGCACCTGGGGTCTGACTCCACCTGCATCAAACCCACTGGCCAGACAGTGACAGCAGCTGGCCCCCTGGCCATGACTGAGGGCATCACAGCTGATACAGCCATACATCAGAACCAGGGTCCCACCGATGACAGCGACAGCTCCCAGCCTGATGAAAAGCCACTGTTATTTACTGCCGTCTACCTTCTGAAATAACATCATACTCAACTCGCCCATTTCCATCTCGCCTCCACTGTAGTAGCAGAAATAAATCACTTTAACATGTAAACTGGGGTAAATAACCAGTCCCGAAATTATTACAGATGTCAGAAGGGTAGGAGGGAGACGTCCATTAGCATTTATAATGAAGTTCTTAACTGGCAGGGACATGGCCACCTGCTGCGGATTCGTCATTAAAATACAATGTTCTTAACTAGGAGAGTGGCGCCCATAGTTCCTTATGGAGAGGGTCTGTCCCTGGGGCTGTCAGCAGGCCTGTTAGCACGCCTATCAGCAGGCCTGTCAGTGCTGCATAATCTGACACAAAAATTTAGATGGCAGTCCACCACCATCCACACAGTCCACCAGAAGGTTCTGCTGAGATTTCCTCATGGACGTTCCTGGGGGGGGCGGAGGAAGATGTGAGAATGACATGTTTATCTATGGGGGGGGGGGCAGCCCAGTCTCTTCCGCCTTGTTCATGGTTCATCATGTGGTGGTGTGAGGGAGCACCCGGCAGTTTGGGGTTTGGGAGGAACGAGTCTATGAGACGAAAGATGACAGAAATGAGGAAACCGCTGAGACAAACTGGAGCAGAAGGCTGTGGGGAGGTGCATCTGATTGGATGCTGCACTGCAAAGGGCTCCACCCCCCCACCCCAGCCACCCACCAACTACCAAAGTGCCGGCACATGCAGCGTCACTCTGAAGTAGTTTTAGATGCTTTTCGCAGAACATTTTGTTGGGATTTTAGAATAAAAGGTATTTAAAAAAGCTCTTTTCACGCAGCAGGTCTGAAGGCGGCTTGGAGAGCCCAGGATGGGGGACCGCCGCGGCGATGAAAATGAGACACGGAGGTGCAGAAGGACACCGCGGAGGGGGAACGGGTCCCCCGGCAGAGCAGAAGGGGGCTGCCTAGAAGGACGTCTGCCTGCGCCTTCCACAGAGACTCCGTGGCCGGTGTGCTTTCAGGCGATGGCCTCTCTCCTGGGCCAAACGGGCCCCGGTGATCCAGGGTTTATTCGGGTGCACCGGCGGCGTCCTTATCCCACTCTGCAGCATCTTCGCTGGGGACCGGGGAGCCCCGGGGACGCGGGGCCTGAAAGCGGCGGCACTCAGGGCACACATGCACGTGGCTGCAGCCCTGCGCCACCAGGGCGACTTCCTGCGGCAGCCTCGGGGGCAGAGCCTCGGCCGCTGCCCCGCCCAGGCCCACCCCCCCGCACAGCTTGCCGTTGCTGAGGCTGGTGGCAGCTGCCCGGGAGCGGCGCTCCTCCAGGGATGTGGGGCGGGGGTGCAGCCCTCCAGGCACCCGGCGACGGCGGTGCTGAAGGCTGTCCTGGCAGAGGAGGATCCCCCGGAGCTCTCGGAGCATCTCCTCACATGCTGACTGGGGGGGGAGGAGGGAGAGAAAGGGAGAGATGGAGGAAGGAAAGGAGGCAGAGGATGAGAATAGGGAAGAGAGAAGAAGAGGGGAGAAATGGGGAGAAAAAGAGAGAGACTTTGCACATGGCATTCTGTGGACACACATAAGCTGGCTGACACACATTCTTTTAGCAGGATTTACTGGTACGGTAAATTTCCCACTTACACCCATAAAGGCAAGTAACAGCCTGGGGGTCATCTGGGGTTTTTCCAAAAATTAAATCATGCGCCTTGGAGGTCTACTGGCAAATGTATCAGAATTTTCATTGAAAAGCTGGGTGGTTAATGCTTCATTCTCTCCTTGTGCAGCCCAATTTTTTATCTGGGCAAAAAACATTCTGATTTATTTAGATGTTACGTATTAGTGATGGCCAAAACGAAGCCTTGTGAACCACTTGCTGTATTTTTTGGCCCCACTAGATGGTGTTCTTGGCTCACTTTGGGGCATACTTTGAGCCCTTTTTTGAATAGGCAGCGCCATCTATTCAGGTCAAAACATACCACAAGTGCTTCATGAAGTGCTGTTTTTGCCATCACTACTGCATATATATTACATGGTCCATACTGGGGGTGGGGCCATAATCAGTGTGGATGTGTGAGGGGTATCACCTCAGTGCTTGGTGTTCGGCGCAACATCCAGGCAAACTCCAGCATGGCTATGAGGATTGCTGCCAGCAGGCCACACACCAGCACCACGAAGATACCTCCGATGTTCTCCATACCCAGCCCTGTGGGGACAGAAAACAGCCCATTAGGTAGTAGAGGGCTACTTAGAGCATGCCCATGACCTAAGCATGCAGTGCGTAGATGTCGAGTATGTCTCAGTGGCCCATGTGGTACCTTTAGCCCGGTGGTCGCCTTCTTTGGGACACTTGCCCCCTTCCCACCACTTCCTCTTCAGGATCTCTAGCCGATTGTCTTCCTGAAGCCTGAGGATGGCAAGGTCCAGCTCGTCCCTATAGAGTGAACCTGTGTAAACACAGAGATGGGGAGCGAGAGAGAGAGAGAATGAGGGAGAGTGAGAGAGGAGAGAGAGAGGGAGAGAGACAGTGAGAGAAGAGAGGGAGAGAGACATGAAGAAAGTGGGAGAGAGGAGAGAACAAAACAGAGGCTTAATTGATGTGTGTATCTGTGTCCATGCATAAGTGTGTGTGTGTGCGTTAGATTACAGGAACTCCTGACTAACTGTGCTTTTGTCAAACACAGAATTCTATAATACACAGCAGCATCCTCCCAAGCGTGAGGAACATTGCGGAAAGGCTGCGGGGGCCCTTACCGGTGGGCATGCCGATGCCGTAGCCTTTGGTGTCCAGCAGGCCGCCAATCTGTGTGAGATTGCAGTCGCGTTGTCGGTGGTACTCATTCATGGTGCTCTCCAGCAAGAAGGCATAGTTAGAGTTGAGGACCCGGGCGATGCCCTCCTCCGTGCTCTTCACGAAGACGCTGGGCTGCTTGGTATGCATGAAGTTCCACATACGCTGGTACGTCTGGTAGCGCGAATTCTGCCCAGAGTGGGGGAGGGGGGCACAGCGCCAGTGGGGTAAGTGACATTGGGTGACAAGTTCAAAAGTTAGTGTTCAAGGAGTGAAACTGGTGACTGAAGCTGGGAGACACAAACACAGATACACACATGCTAGTGTAGGACAAAATGATGCTTCATGAACCATCTGCTGTATTCTTTTTGCTACACTAGATGGTGCTCTTGGTCTACTTTGAAGTATGTTTTGTACCCTTTTTTGAACATAGAACACACACACGTTTACTAATACACAGACACACATCCACGCAAAAAGAAACATTGTCATCAGCATGTACATTTCTACACACATTATTCGCAACACACAGAAAGACACACACACACAGTCCATGTTTTCATATCATTATGGGTACTCTTCATTCATTTATATGGGCATAACCCTAATCCCAACTATTACAACCCTAACCCCTAACCAGCCTTAACCATTAGTTGCCAAAGAAAACACAATACTTTTGGCATGTTTACTTTTTTGATTGCATTTAATGTCCCCAGGTTTTCCCACACTTTGGGGTCCCCAAATGTGATCGATGCAAACCCCCCCACACACACACAGACTGGCGCACCTGAAAGAAGGTCATGGTTGAGCCCCCGTACATGGTGCCGTACTCGATGGCCGTCTGGTCGGCCAGGTCGTCCACCGACTCGATGGGCACCTCCATCCTCTGCACGGTGAGGAAGGCAGCCAAGTTAGCCGTGTAGGAGGAGATGATGATGAGGGTGAAGGCCCACCTGCAGGAGAGGAGAAAGAGGCGTCACTCACCCCAGTGTGTATGTGTGTGTGTCTCTGTTATTCCTAAACTCTTCCACTTCGCATTAATTCCACTTACAGTTGACCGTGAAATACCGAGCAGGGAAGAAATGTCACAAACTGACTTATTGCAAAGGCGGTATCCTCTGACAGCACCACGCTCGAATTCACTGAGCTCTTCAGAATGACCCATTCTTTCAGAAATATTTGTAAACCTGACTGCATGGGGCTTGATTTTATATGCCTGTGGAAATTGGTATGAATTCATATTCAGACCTATTGCCATATACATATATGGTAATTGGTCTGAGTAATATTCATTCATTCATTCATTCTCTCCATGGCCTCACAATGTAATGCCACTGTTATGGACTTTCCCTGGGGGGGTATTAATTTGTGGTCTTTATTGTCACCTCAGGAAGGAAGACGGGGAGGCTCTCAATGTGTTGCAGAGCCTCCAGCGTGTGTTTGGGAGGACGTGTGAGGTGTCTTTGTGTGTGTGTGAGTGTGCCTGTGGGTTTGCAAAGATCACATTTGGGGAACAAAATGCTGAAAGTTCTTTACTTTTGGGACCATTTAGATAGGTATGTGGGTCTGTGTGTGTCTGTGTGTGTGTGTGTGTGTGTGGCACACTGACCAGACCCCGCTGACGCAGCGCGTAGACAGGGCACGGGGGGCGATGGTGGACCCTTGCTGCATGAATCCCCCCACAGGAAACCAGAAGCTGTTTCCCAGGGAGTACTGATTGATGATCAGGCTGCAGCGCCCCCTCTGGTAGGGGTCGGGATTGTACCACTCATATGGCGTTAACCTGAGCACAGTGAGATGGCAGGGAAAAGGAGACAAGTTCAGATATACATCACTCTCATCACCCCCCCAACTGATAAACCCCATTGGCTGATGCGCATTTTGGAGGACGGCAGGAGTGGCGATCTCAGAGGCCTCCAGGGAGATTCAAAATTTACGAGGAGTCTGAACATTAGAGCACCGGGAACATGAGTTATGTGGCTCCCAGGGCGGGCGTCATGTTCTTCCCCCAGTTCTGCGGCAGGCTCAACAAATGAACAGCAATCTGTGGATTCGTGTGGCAGATTGCCAATGGTTAATCCAGGTCACTGAAAATGCCAAGGGTCATGGCATTATCCGGCGCGCCCAGAAGTGAGGCTTATCCGAAATATCCTCCAGGATCATAGGAAGCACAGCTGTAGTTTATCATGAGCATTTTGGGTTTCATGGTCCTGCAACACAATAGGCACTGGAGGTATCCAGGTGCTGACAGCTGTTCTGGGACCCGCCAGCAGGTGTCACTGTGGGGCAGTGTGCTCACCTGGCGACCAGGAAGAGGACGCAGCTGACAGCCAGGTAAGCCAGCAGCATGAAGAGCCACACCCCTGGGGAGAAGGGGTCCAAGAAGGAGAAATAGCCAGGTCTGCGGCCCTGAAATATAACACACAATCACTGTATACATGCAAGCAAGCTAGCTCCTGAACATTTGATTTCAATGATGATTAATCTCTACATCAGGGGTGTTAAACTCCAGTCCTGGAGGGCCGGGCCCTGTGTAGTTTAGTTCTTTCCCTGTTCCACCACAAATGATCGAGCTGAAGAGCTGTGTGGTAATTAGCACAAGGAGCTGCGAGGAGATGAATCAGGTGTGTTAAATGAGGGTAAACCCAAAAACGTGCAGGTCTCCAGCCCTCCGGGACTGGAGTTTGACACCCATGCTCTACATAACTGGATCAGAGGCAGGGCGTGTGCTCCTGACCCGGGCCTGAAAAACGTCATGTAACTGTAGCCGGTATGGTTTTGAGGCCTCTGATGAACAAGGCTGAGTGGGTAGGGCACCCCTTCCTGCCACAGTGACTGTCTACTCACCAGGGCATTAATAAAGATTAATCTTCATAGATGAGTAATTACCATAAGATTGTTTGATGTTGTTGGTGTGTTACATGGGGGAATG
>JAODKL010000037.1:11200253-11210987 GCA_026780765.1 Petrocephalus schoutedeni
CCAAATCATTGAAATCAGGTGTTCCAATCACTTCCATGGCCACAGATGTATAAAATCAAGCACCTAGGCATGAAAGAATGGGTCGCTCTCAGGAGCTCAGCGAACTCAAGCGTGGTACCATGATAGGATGCCACCTGTGCAACAAGACCATTCGTGAAATTTCCTTGGTCAACTGTTAGTGGTATTATAAGAAAGTGAAAGCATTTGGGAACAACAGCAACTCAGCCACAAAGTAGTAGGCCTCGTAAAATCACAGAGCGGGGACAGCGCATGCTGAGGCGCACAGTGTGCAGAAGTCGCCAATTCTGCAGTCAATAGCTACAGACCTCCAAACCTTGTGTGGCTTTCAGATTAGCTCTACAACAGTGTGTAGAGAGCTTCATGGAATGGGTTTCCATGGCTGAGCAGCTGCATCCAATCCTTACATCACCATGTGCAATGCAAACTGTTAGATGCAGTGATGTAAAGCACACTGCCACTGGACTCTAGAGCAGTGGAGATGTGTCCTCTGGAGTGACGAATCACGCTTCTCTGTCTGGCAATCCGTTGGATGAGTCTGGATTTGGCAGTTGCCAGGAGAACGGAACTTGCCTGACTGCATTGTGCCATTATGGTGTGGGGTTATTTTTCAGGGGTTGGGCTTGGCCCCTTGGTTCCAGTGTAAGGAATTCTTAATGCTTCAGCATATGAAGCCATTTTGGACAATTTCATGCTCCCAACTTTGTGGGAACCGTTTGGGGATCGCCCCTTCCTGTTCCAACATGACTGTGCACCAGTGCATAAAGCAAGGTCTATAAAGACATGGATGAGCGAGTTTGGAGGAACTTGACTGGCCTGCACAGAGCCCTGACCTCAACCCATAGAACACATTTGGGATGAATTAGAGCGGAGTCTGAGAGCCAGGCCTTCTCGTCCAACATCAGTGCCTGACCTCGCAAATGCTCGCCTGGAAGAATGGTCAAAAATTCCCATAAACACGCTCCTAAACCTTGTGGAAAGCCGTACCAGAAGAGTTGAAGCTGCAATAGCTGCAATGGATGGGCCAACTCCATATTAAAGCCTATGTATAAAGAATGGGATGTCATTAAAATGCATGTGTGTATAGGCAGGCATCCCAGTACTTTTGGCAATATAGTGTATGTTGGTGACATGTGGGATATTGAAATTAGTTGATGATGCATTGGTGATGACACGTGAGATGTATGAATGACTTAATGATACTTGCTGATGATGAGAAACCTAAGGATGATGTTGCCAATGGAAGCAGAAGCTTTACAGCAGTGTTTCTCAAACCGGTCCTCAGTGACCCCCAAACAGTCCACATTTTCACTCCCCCCCAACTCCCAGGGAGCTGGGATGGAGCAAAAATGTGGACCATCCAGACGTCCCCGAGGTCCAGTTTGTGGACAGCTGTGGGCGCTTGTAGGTGTGGACCTCACCCTGGACATGAGCTCGCCCACCATGCCTGTCCAGGTGCCGTTGGCCCCGGGCACGCCGTAGACGCCGTCGTCCACCAGCCGGATGCGGTAGTTGAACTTGAGGATGTGGGCCAGCTCCTTCAGCATGTCCACGCAGAAGCCCTCATATCGATCATTACCCGCCAGATTCTGGTGGTTTTCCCTCAGCATCACGTAGGGATTCTCCTGCAGGGGGCACATCGCACGGCATCATCCACGCTGCGCTTCCCCCCGCTTACGCCTACACCTGACGCGTATAACAGGGTGACACGCCACGATCTGGCTCCAAGCTCAGTTCCATCACCGCCACACCACCTGCTGAACTCTGCCGTCTCCCGCTGCGCATCTCACACTCAAACTGCTCGCTAACTCACTCCCATCGAACGCCTGTCATTATTTATGGTTTGTTATCCTGTCCAGATGGGACCGTTTGCTGATTTAGGCTGAATGTGGCACACATTTACGGAGCCCTGAAATAGAGGGAGGGCATATTTCACATCATCATCTTCGCGAAAAGGGAAAATTCAGCTTCTTTTCCCAGAGAATGGTTTAATCAAGCCTGCATGGACTCTCTAGTCTGCACCGGATCAATGGTGTTTTCACCCATTAAGGCTACATGCGACCTGAAATGAGACCTGCTCTCTGAGGTATCTCGCAATCTTCCTGCCGACGGCTGAGTGTCGGCGGAGCCTCAAAATAACCCGCGAGACCAAGTTCCAGGAACAAAGTCTCCCGGCAGGAAAGACTTTACAGGCCTACGAGAGTCTTCTCAGAATGCAACGCTGCAAAATGACTCCGCTGCGAACACCGCGAGGCGAGCGGCAAGCCGATGGCCAGGGGCTGCCAGCAAACGCAAGTCACTCATTAAGTGGTTGGCGCTTGCTGCCTCCGAGGTGTAAATGCTGTGTTGGGGGGGGTTCTGATAGACTGGCCCCAGGTTAAACCACAGGGCGCAGCGAGGGATGCCACCACATGAATAAACAGACCTGCCTGGGCGCAGCGAGGGACGCCTCCACATGAATAAACAGACCTGCCTGTGCTCTCACCTGATTGGCTGAAACGTGGGGAAGGATCACAGGAACCCGAAATCTGATTACTGCGCCCTCCCTGGTTATGGGCTGACAAGCCTGGGAGGAAGGGAGCGGGCAGTCTTCCCCTCGTTACCACCTCCCACCAACCTCATTAAGCCCAAACCAAAAGAAGGGTCTTGGCACCGAGCCAAGGAAGATCGTCCCAGCATGCACCAGCTACGTAAGACCTGCCGTCTTCTCGAACTCCGGACCGTGTGAGGCCGTCTCTGTTTATTCAAAAAAAATCCCATATGGTATAAAAATACTGTGTGTATGAGACTGAACGGAAGACACACATACATGTTGCGTGTGCGTGCGCAGCGGCACATTTGCTTGTGCGTGAGTGCATGCTTCTGAATGTTTGTGTCTGTGTGTGACGTGTCCCAGCTGCAGTGAGATGCCTCTAGGCCAGGCCGTGGGCCAGACGACACGGTCGCGGCGTGATGAATGAGGCCTGATAGCTGCGGAATTGAGGCTAGGCTGAGGGCTCTATACATCTTCAGGGTGAGATTGCCGCACGCGCCCGACTGCCCTCCAGCCCTCCCTGCAAAAGCTCTGCGGCCAGCCGTGCCTAAGTGAGCCATTCAACTAACATCCCAATTACTGAAAATCGCCAAGAAAACAACCCCATCATCCCATAGAGCATTTGTGTTTCCTGTGAGCAGATCAAGTCAGCAGAAAGTCACAATTCATGTCTTAGCTGATTGAGCCTTATCTCCTGCCTTTTCTCCAGCACGTGGAGGCCGGGCCATGGAGATTTGTTTGATTCTGGCTATAGTCTCTTTGCAGGGATTGCTTCCACGCTTCTAGATCTTAACTTTGCCCCTGGAGTCTGAGCATCTTTTTGGATTATGCAGCGCTCCTGAATCTGGCCCCTTTTTGCCTCTCAACACTCCCTGCGAAATACTTCCGTTTCACAATAAGATCAGCACACCCAGCGCAGCGCTGCCAGGGCGGTGTTGTGGTGCGAGCTCACCAGGATCGTGGTGATGATAAGCGTGGTGTTGAAGAGAGCGTCTGTCACGTTGGGGGATGACAGCTTCCTCACCATGGACAAGCCCTGGTCCGAATGCCACTGGCCAATCTGCATGGAGGACACATACACGCACACGCACAGGCACTCACACGCATGATTATATATCGATATATTTGTGGGGACTCTCCATTCATTTCTATGGGCATAACCCTAATTCCAAAACTGACAACCATAACCCCTACCCGAACCTTAACCAAATTAACAAAATACAAGACCATTTTAATTTTTTTCATTGATTTGAGAGATTTTATATAAAAATGAGTTTACCCTTGTTGGGACAGAAAAAAGTGGCCTAACAAGGTCAAAATAACAGGTTTTTATCACAATGCAATTAAATATATGGCTAAAAGTATTGGGACAAACCTCTCAGTCATTGACTTCCATTCAGACCCATTGTCACAGGTGTGTAAAATTAAGCACCTAGTCATGCAGTCAGGTTTGTAAACATTTGTGAAAGGACGGGTTGTTCCGAAGAGCTCAGTGCATTCAAGCATGGAACTGTCTTAGGATGCCACCTTCAAGTGTTGGATGCAGTGGTGTAAAGCACACTGCCACTGGACCCTGAAGCAGTGGAAACCTGTTCTGTAGAGTGACAAATCACGCTTCTCTGTCTGGCAGTCTGATGGACAAGTCTGGGTTTGGCAGATGCCAGGAGAACATTACCTGCCTAACTGTGTTGTGTCAAGTGTAAAGTTTGGTGGAGGAGGGATAATGGTATGGGGGTGTTTTTCAGGGGTTGGGCTACGCCCCTTAGGTCCAGTGAAAGGAACTCTAAATGCTTTAAAGACATTTTTGACAATTCCACGCTTCCATCTTTGTGGGAACAGTTTGGGGAAGGCCCTTTTCTGTTCCAGCATGACTGTACCCCAGGTAAATAAAGACATGGTTGGGTGAGTTTGGTGTAGAAGAACTTGTCTGGCCCACACAGAGCTTTGTCCTCAAACACTGAACTATAATGATGATTGGAAGCCAGGCCTTCACATCCAACATCAGTGCCTGACTGCATAAATGTTCTTCTAGATAAATGTCCATATGGTGTATATACATACACACGCACACATGCACATACAGACATAATGGCTGTAATCATACACCGTTCCAGGGTTCAGTGACCACCCAGAATGGAGTAAAACATTTCTTTAGTCGAATCTCAAAGAGAAAATTTCATTTGAAACACTACAGAAAATAGTTCCTTCTTTGATGTTCAGAAAGGTACCAGCAGAGAGTTTAAAACAACACGCAGCTTCAATGAGGCTCTGTACCGTATTTTGATTAGTATTGCTTGTCTGCAGTCGGAATAGGGATCGCTACAAACCTGATTTAATCACACATTTCCATTCTATTCGGGAATAAATTTGTATTTCGCCTGGGGAAGACAACCAGGATTCTGATATAAACACCCCCTAACCCACCCCCCCCCACCCCAAAGCAACCTCCCCGCTTTCCATTTCCCACCAAGGCCCCCTGAGGCTATGACCACCTTGCCGTAACAGGTTAAAGCACCAAAGTTAACTTGAAGCTGTGCCTGCCGGGGGACATTATGGACTGAATCAGACCACAATGACAGCCTCATTCTGGGTTGCCGAGCCTGTACGCACACGCACACACACACACGCACGCACGCACACACACACCTTCCTATCCTTGCAGGGACTCTTCATTCATTACTAGGGGCATAACCCTAACTATAATAATCCTAACCCCTACCCAGCCCTAACTTTAATCATAAGTAGCCAAACAAAATACAAGGTTTTCAGCATTTTTATTTTTTTGATTGCTTTCACAGGTTTTTATTAATTTGAGGTTTATATTGTGAGTCCCCCAGTCAGCAGTCTGTATGCTGCATTGCTGTCTCTGGCACTTTCAAAAGAGTTTCCCAGATGCACCATAAAGTGGCTTCTGCAGCCTAATCCCATAAAATGAGTGTCACCAGCACAATTAATTGATGAAACTGCAACCATAACATGTTCATTAAAATTATTACGTTTAATTGGAAGAAACTGATATCATTAACAAATCTTCAGTGCTTCATCCTCTAACAGATGGGGCCCTTGGAAGAAATTTCCTTTTCAGGCTGACCTTGAAAACCCCGCTGGTCACATTTCAGCTGTGGGGGGGGTGAGGTAGCCTCACTCCCAGAAACCCAAAAAGCCAAAAGGGGCAAAATTATTTGCAGGTCTGTGGGAAAAATACCGAAAGAAGCCGTGTGATGAGTGTGAGTGTAAAAAAAAACACTGCTATCGATCAGAGACTGCCTCTTGTTAAAGGGCGCAGACTGTGTAGCTCATGGCCCAGACTCCCTGACCGGGAAACGGCGCAGAGAGGCGTTTGCTGTGAAAAGGGCTGGAAATCAATGGGGTGGGGGGTGGGGGGGCAGTGAAGCGGAGCCTGAAGGATTACCTCCGGCAGACTCTGACACAGAGGCCCCGCAGCTGCTAGAGAGGTATTACAGTGATTACACCGAGTGGCTGGACGCCGTGTCTTATGGTTCTGTCTGGAAATGATGCTTTTGTCATCGAGTCACCATTATTTAATCGCCGAACGCTTCCCCCTCGCCTGATGCGGATTACGTGGCTCATGGCCTCGCCTTCTACGTGGTCCTGGCGTCACGTCACTGAAAGGGTCAGCGTCATGTCACCAAAAGATTCAATGTCACAGCACTGAAAGAGTCAGGGTCACATTACTGAAAGAGTCAGGGTCACATTACTGAAAGGGGCAGTATCACATTACTGAAAGAGTCAGGGTCACATTACTGAAAGGGGCAGTATCACATTACTGAAAGAGTCAGGGTCACATTACTGAAAGAGTCAGGGTCACATTACTGAAAGAGTCAGTGTCGCATTACTGAAAGTGTTTGGATTCAAAGGTCCAAAAGCAGCTCCCTTGAGAGATCTGAGCTGTTCCGCCATCACCGCGCCAGCAGCCGCATCGGCCGAGTCCTCGGTCAGTGTGCTCCTGCAGTCTGCTGTCACATGACACAGGAGGGCAAACAGGAGCAGCCATTCCCTTAAATGTGACGCGAATTTCAATTTACGCCTCAGAAATGGGCCGGCCGGCAGGAGCGATGCTGCTAAATCGCCGTGTCCACTGTTTTACCCCCACTGGCGGCCTCAGCCCGTGACGGCACTGACACCCATTTCCCCAACTGTCAAGGCTTCCGATCACCGGGGCTGGGAGGTGCTGTTTGGACAGGAGCGGAGTGAGTCGGGAACCTGGTTTGTGATTTGAGATCAGAGCAAAGGGGGCAACAGAGCAGCCCTGCGCCCCGCCCCCCCACTCCCGCACCCCCGCACGCCACCCAAATATCAAACCCCAGTAAACAGCATAAAACGGCCTTATGGACGCAGATTAAAAACAGGGGTTCCAATTTCCTGTGAAGATTTCATTCGTTTTCTCCAAACGTGTTTTCTCTTTGAACCAGAACATGAGCATGTCAGGAGTGAAGCTTAAAGCTCTACCCTGGACCAGTGGTGAGGATTAAACGCCTAAAAATACCCAGGTCTCCAGCAGCTGCAGGATGCTCACTTACTGAAGGGCTGGTAATTGAAGCCTGTGCTGCAGCCTGCCTCCTTATAATTGCACTCTGACCTTTCTCTCTGTTACCCATAATCCAATTCATCACGCCTCCTCACCGCCAATACAAATGCAATGGGAAGGTCTGTCCCTCTCTTGTGGGCTCCATCACACCGTACCTACTCTCCGGTTACGAGCCCGGCCCTGTGACCCGTCATGGTTAAACCACCCAACCTGTCATCTCCATTCACGGTCCGGAGTCAGGCCTCCCCCTCCTGGCCGGACTGCTACGTGTACAGACTGCCAACTACACATTTCAGCATGGATCCAGCCCCCTGGGAAAGACAAGCCTTTACGTGGTGCTCAGTTTAAAAATCAGTTATGTGCCTCCATCTCACACTTATATATGCACACACACATAAACACACACACACACACACGTGCGCACACACACTTACTCTTAGCCTTTCTGTCTAACAGCTCTGTCGCAGAGATCCAGCTGCAGATGGTTTAATTGAGGACCCTGATTAACCTCCTCTATTAATGGACTTAATTAGTAAATCGTATGCCAGGAGGGACCCAGCACTAATTCTAGCTAAAAAGCACCCCCCCCCCCCCCCCACAAATCCGTAGTCGATCAGATAAGCAAAACACAAGCGCAGGGTTGAGAGGAACCAGCAGGGGGCGCCATGGTTATCAACATGTCTTTACCTAGGAATGGGATGCTGCTAGCCACAGTCTAGTCCAGCATTTCTCTACCCAAGGTGGAGCGTCTGGGGTCCCCAAGGTTTAGGTTGGGAAATACTGATCTAGTCTCACTCCTGGCAGTTCTGTTCCAGAGAACGTAAATCAGAGGCCTGTCGTGAGCCGAGCTTTTGGGGGAGCAGTTCCGTTCATGGAGCGCTAATCAGCCAATGAATATACATGTAAAGACGCTTTGCTTTTACAGCTTAATCCTGGTACTGGTGCCATCTGCGTCCTAGGTCCCACCAGGGCCCGCGGCACCTCGTTACGGCATCCTGCATTAATGAGCCATGCTTTACACCTCGCTCCTGTGGAATTACGGCCCCCATCGGGTCGGGTAGCGCGGCGGGACATCATCACAGCTGCGAGGAGGTCTTTACCAGTGGTGCTCTACAGGGGACCAGAAGCAGGCGGTCTAATGGGGGACATCAGACCCCGGCAGTGTGCTCTCCAGGGAAGAGACTGAAGCTAGCTTCTGGGATGGAGCCTATAGCTGTGCATCTGAAGATGCTCCCAAATTCCAGCGCAACACAGCCCCCGGCCGCACCACTAAACACACGCAGCAGTGCAGTCAGTAAGACCACAATATAGACAGATGCCATCCACGGCCTCCTTAACCACCAGATATAAACATCACTGAACTTTCATGGCACCATCTTCAACCTTCAAAGACCTTGAGGGTTTTCTTCTGTGGAAAAAAAGCAGTGAGACCAATATCCCAATGCAGGTAGATCAGGATTTGTGTGATGGCATTCCTGAAGGCATTCTGAAGGTAACAGGCGGCATCCTGCCACACTTTAACAGGCCCGCCCCCTCTGTGCTTACATTTACTTATTCAGCAGATGCTTTTATCTGGAGGAACACACTATTGAGAAAGCAGGGACAGCCAGTCCCTGGAACAGCTGGAGGTAAGGGCCATGCTCAGAGGCCCAACAGTGAGACCATTCTGCCAACCCTGCAATCACAGGGATAGTGTCCTGACCTGCTGAGCCACACTGTGCCCCGGGTTACACACACACGCACACACACACACACACGCACACACACACACACACGCACGCACACGCACACACACACACACACACACACACACACACACATACACACACACAGGCCCGCATACCTATCTAAAAGGGGACCATCCTTTCATTTCTATGGGAAAAACCCTAATCCCAATCATGACACCCTTAACCCCAACCCAGCCCTAACCTTAACCATAAGTAACCAACCCAAATACAAGACATTTGGCATTTTTAGTTTTTTGTTTGCATTCATAGATTTTTGTAAAATTTAGGTTATCCAAATGGGGGCCTAAAAAAAATGTCCCCCAAAGTAAAGAAATTTCACGTTTCACCACACTTTGGGGACATTTTGTTCCTCCAATATGATCTATGCAAGCCCACATACAAACACGCGCACACACTCACACACGCAAATATATGGGGGGTGTGTCTCATTATGCTTTCCAGAGCCATGTGTGTGCGTGCATGCGCGCGCGTGTGTGTGTGATCACAGCACTTTACCTGCCTTAGCCCTTCCTTGCTGCTCTGCATGATGCGGAGGGCGTAATTGGACCGCTGACCCCTGCTGTTGAACTCAATGTGGCCAGTTAGACCTTCCAATTCTACCTGTCCGAGAGGAAAGACACACAGTCGATCCTTCTGCTCCAGTTACAGCTCCCACACACACACACACATACACACACAGACTCACGAATGCTAAAACAGAAACTGAAAGTGGACATGCGCACTTGCTCACAACAAACTCAACCAAGACTCACAGTTAAACAGCAGTGCATAAGAGTGGATCACTTTGGACAGCCAATAAGGCCACTGGTCCTGGACTATGACCAGTCAGATAATGAAGAATCCTTTCATTCTGAAACTGAACTGAGGCCAGGTCATTAATTAGTCATTCTTTAGAAAAGGATCCATACGCCATTCTCAAGGCTAACATTCATCTCTGTTACAGTAATAGTCAAAATCCCTGGATGATTTTACTACTGAGCTGTGAGTTTCAGTTTTATTCTTAATATAATAGGTATTATAACTTCCCTCTTCTTTGTATTTTCATCCAAAGTGCCTCATGATTCTGTCGAGTGATTCATACATCTGGATATTTTACAGGAGCAATTTGCGTTAAGTAGGTTTCTCCAGGGTACAACAGCAGAGCCTCCCCCGAGACCCGGCCACCCAGCTTCCCGCAGGCTGCCACCCGCCAACGCCGCACGCACAAACCGTATTTAATCTTCTCCTCAGAAATCAGGGGCTGTTTCCAATTCACACGGTTTTCCCCCTTTTTCCGCGTCGCGGGGACGCAAATAAATCTGCTGTCGTCGGGTTCATGGCAGGTTCTGAGGATGAAGATTGAAAACCGGGTCCCTGGGGCGTGGGGGGGGGGGAGTGGTGGGGGGGGGGGTGCGGGCGTAGAACAGCCAAGTGGAATTGTTCCCCCTTCCCTCTTGAGGGCCCCACCAGCACAATATCTAAAAGGGTGGGCGGTGGGGGGGTGGCGTCTCAGGGCCAGACGGCGGTAAGTGGGTCCGTGGCGGCGGGTCCGTGGCGGCGGGCCGGCGGGCGGCTCACCATGCGCAGGTAGTTCATCAGGCTGGTGCCGTGCTCCCAGATGCGGGGCGACTTGCAGGACAGCGGCGTGGCTCCCACGCTCTGGCTACGGTTCAGCTCCTGCACGGCCGCCGCCACCGCGTGCACCGCGTCGAAGAGGAGCGCCGAGGACAGCTGGGGCGAGGGGCAGAGCAGGCACAGGGCTGGGGCCACTGGGAAACACACACACACACACACACACACACACGCATGCATGCACGCACGCACGAGCCTCCCAAACACTTGCAGGATTGCTCTGGAACATGTGATCTGAGACTACTAATTACAGGTGGGTGGATCCTCAGTGGGGG
>JAODKL010000037.1:11211243-11223625 GCA_026780765.1 Petrocephalus schoutedeni
TTGGGGGGGGGGGGGGGTGTCTTGATTACACAGCGCATTCAGGATGCCCTTCCCAGTGGGAGGCGAAGGGCTCGTTTTGCAGGGGGCAGCTGGAACTTGTTCAGGATATGGATAAAATGGGGGAACATTTACAGCTTATGGTGGGAGGAAACGCCCGGTGCCCTGACGCTGGTGGGGGGGGGGGGTGTGGAGGTGTGGGTGTGTGTCTGTGTGTTAGTGTCTCTGTGTGTGATTGTGTGTGTGTGTGTGTACATGTGTTTGTATGTGAGTGCAGGGAGGCTGGGCTGCAACACCCCCACCCCCAAGTCAACAGCAGAGTGCGAGCCCATTGGCTGCTGGTTCTGATGCAGTCAGCATGATGCTGCATACATGCCCCGCCCCCCGACCCCTCCCAACAGCCCCAGGTTTCTGCTCATCAGCATCCTAAGAGACACACGCCCCAAGACTGACTGCAGAACCACCAGCCATCTGTAGGTATGGGTTCACCAGAAGCCAACGCCGTCTCCCAGGGCTCTATAACAAAACTCTCAAACCCTGATTCCCTTCTAACCAATATCAAAAACACCCCCATTCCCCTCCCCCGTTACCGGCACTCCAGCAAAAGGGGCGTGATCACAGTTCTCCTGCCAAGAGCGGTGCAGGCTGCCAAGGAAATCCTGGAAGCGCGGGTGCGAGTGGTTAAACACGGAGAAGCCCACGATGGTGACGTGTTGGTCTGCCACCTCGTCCAATCGCAGCAGAGAGAACTCCTGGAAGGGGGAGGAGTCAAGACATCAGCCAATCGTTCTGCTACAAAAATCAGTACAGACTGGTGAATATTCAAAAATGCACTTTAGATTTTAGAAATTTAAAAGGAAGAAGCTGGGTAAATAAGCGGCATTTAATGCATGTGTTTCATGCGACTGGGTACACTCAGCTGCCATCCCTATAGTCTGCATTAACGGTTAGCGATGCCCCCACCCCCCACATCACCCGTGCCACAGGGGCCCACCATGCCATTACGTCAGGCTGAAGTGCAGCGTTGACATGGTAACCAGGAGGCAAGCAGCAGGGACACAGGTCAGGTAGAGCGGGGTCGCGCCCATGTCCCGTTATTAAGCACACTTTGTTCACCCAACTGGGGACTTCACCAAAATAATCCAGTCCTTAACAGCTATCCCCACAGCTTATGCTCAACACCCTCTTCCAGGGGTACCTCCATCCCTCAGACTCAGAGATCAGCCTGAGTTTGTCAGTTTTTGTCTTTATTTTGTGATTCTGTTGTCTTCTGACATAGTCTCTGCAGTCAGCGGCCTCCCCAGATGCACGGACAGCCGGACGGCCCACATCTCCGCATCTGGGAACCCGTAATGAGGTCCCCAGAGAGCACGCTGCCCTGGGTGCATGCCGGCATGGACACACGCCCCCAGTGAGTACCACACGCAGTCGGTTTCCCAGACAGCAGCAATGCCCCCCACACACACACACACACACGTACACACACACATGCTCACAATGACAACACCTCCCACCCAGAACTGACTCAATGTCACTGCGTTTATCACCCTGGTGCTTACAGTTTCACATTTCTGACTGTGGACTGAAGTAATTCATGCTAACAGTAGTACTCCAGTCTTGCCTCCAGGTCCAAAAAAAAGCACTTTACGCATACTTTCGGATACTGAACTGTGACTCCAGTTATACATCGCAAACTCTCACTCTAAGTGCAGTACTTAAGATAGGCAGTGAATGTAGATCTGCCCTTGAATGTTCTTGCTGTAAGCCTTCCCATCCAGCCTACACTCCATTAAGCAGGAAGCTCTCTGAACACAGCAAGCTCTCGGCCGAAATCTCAGACACAGAGCCACATCATTTGCAAGACATGAAAGCTAGACAGGCACGCGTGAAACCCATCTACCCGAAACAATCTGCGGGGTTTAATTATCTGTCCCCAAATCACATCTTCCATCTTGGCCTGGACCTGTGGTGACCGCTGGCCAAACTGCAAGCAGATGCAGCTCGAAAAAGGAGCCCGAAATGGTGCACCGAAGTCATCAGGAAAGAATTGTAGTGTAATTACGAATAAGCAGGAAACAAAGGAACCAGATACAAACCTGGACAGCAAACTGTGACAGTCTACGCTCATGGGAGTTTTTCTTACACAGAAATGTTCTGAGGACAGAACGAAAAATGAGTTGTTCAGAGAAATCAACCATCAGATTGTAGAGGAGGTGTGTCCAAGCAATTAGAGGAGGCGGGACCAATACATCTGATTGGTTGGTCTGACAAGTTATGCAAGATCTGATTGGTTATCTCTCTGACCCCCGCCATTTTTCGCTCTGCCCTCAGAACATGTTTGTGTAAGTAAAAGTCCCATGAGCACAGTCTACAAACCCTAACATCAAACCCAGACTGTGACATCATATTAGTAGTCATGACATCATATTATAAACGCGAGATACAGACACCAGATATAAACTCTGGCCACAAGCAGTGCTTAAGCCCTCTCACAGCTTCCCTCAGACTGTAATGACACATCAATCGCAGCTAAGCAGGTCTTAACCCATTCATTGCTGTTTTTTCTGTATCAGTCTCCACTAGGCAAAACACAATTCACCCACCAACCTCTAGAGGTTGTATTGCTATATCAATCCCATCGTATTAATCCCACTATGTAGGTCCTAACCCCACTCACAGTTTCCTCCAGTCTGTATCACTGCATGAATCCCCACTAAACAGGTCCTAACCCCCTCACAGCTTCCTACAGGCAGTATTGGAGTATCAATCCCCAATAAACAGGTCCTAACCCCCTCACAGCTTCCTACAGGCAGTATTGGAGTATCAATCCCCACTAAACAGGTCATAACCCCCTCACAGCTTCCTATAGGCAGTCAATATATAAATCCCTGCCTCTTTTCCCTCTCTCACTCCCTTCATCCTCCGACCTTCACCCCAGCTCTGCGATGACTCTCAGGAGTCTGCACTCGTCTATTTGCAAAGTCCCTCTTGGGCAATGAGGAAATGCAAAAAACTGAGAGTACGGGTTCGTGTACCCGACGCATATCAAGACAGGAAACAGACTTAATTACTGCACGCGGCGGGGCATAATGCAAGCCAACCCTCCAGCATGCAGGCTAAAGCAAGCTGGCTCAGCATGCTCCCATTTTAACCCGAATAAGCGTGATTCGTCATTTGTTTCACACTTGCATAGACTGCCACGCTTATTTGGCTTTTGCACAGACGCTCCCTGCCGGCAGTCTGTCACCACGTTTGCTGGGCTGTGGAGAGAGTTTTCTCATTTACAGACGCTATCTGTTCAGATCTGTAAGTTAGAGTGCGGAGTGCAGAGGCTCCGTGGTTCAGCCAACATGAAGGCCTCGCTTATCCGTTAGCACCAGGGCACCAATTGGCCATACCGACCGTACCTGTGCTCTCATATGAGTCTTTTGCTATGTGTTACAGCGGTAAAGTTTATGCTGCTGTTTCACCACGTCTTTCATTAAAGTTCAAGCTCGTAATTTTATCACGGTTATACTGATAATTCTCCGGGGGGCTTTTCTTAAAGTTCATACCGGTGATTTTCCCAGCAGCCTCTTAATCATGTTCATGCTCTTATTTCACCACATGCGCTGCATTTAATTTGCCACACAAAAACATAAATCTACGCAGCCTGCAGAAAAGACAGATGGCTCCCTTTGAACTAAGAGGCTGTAGCCATACCACTCCCATCCTCTAGGGGCAGGAGAGAGTATGGTGGTTAGGGATGCCGATCTGGCTGCTGGTGCAGATCTACAGCAAGGGTGATGCTAGAGAAGGAACCAAAGGAGCCCCCCTGGTGTCCTAAGTACCTGAAACTGCTGGGGAAGGCAGGCAAGACAAACACCAAAAAGATACTAGAAGGAAGCAAAGAACAGAAGCTTCTTCAGGAAACCTAGTGTCAAATGCAGAGGAGGGTCTCCAAAGTAGACTGACATGCATGTGAATAAAACAGTGCCAGCTGAGCACTGTGGGAAGTGTAATGCTGAGACTGGCATCGCTGGACCCTGGGGGGGCTGCTCCAGCTTAGCTGCTGAACTGCTAAACCCATATAAATCAATGTCACAGCAGGGAACAGGTGTGCCGAGTGAACCTGAACCCGGGGGGAGGGGGGGTGCAGCTGGCTCAGCCTGCTATGAAGGACAGCGGGTCTGCACCCCTCCTCACAAATCATCCATCCATTCATACATCCATCCATCTTCCAAAGACCTATCCAGCACAGGGCTGGGGCAGGGTGGGGGGGTGGGGGCTGGAGGATGTCCCAGGCAGCGCAGGGCAGGAGGCAGGAGGCTCCCTAAATACCGGTACAACTTAGCATCTGGCATCAAGTATAAATAGGGGAGACCTGGTGCAACTGTTGACTTGGGTCAGTTCTTTGAAGGAATACAGTAATCTTCCTTAGTTTCCCCCGAAGACCACTGATGCGGTACCATGTGGTACAACTTTACCTTTTATTTTCCCAGTTGTATTTTTTTTTGTATTTGAAATGTAGAAATGAAAAAAAAAATGCAGAAATGAAAAAAAAATATATATATATCAAAATCAACAATTGTCCTTGATCTCCCGTTATGACAGGATGAAAGCCACACAGTCGGTTTAGTGCATTTGAATGGTGGCGGGCGAGTCGCTTCCACAGCAGGTGAAGTGTGGGACAGCTGTTTCTTTTTAAAAACCAGACCTCAGGCTGCGATAAAGGCCAGAGAATCTCCTGGCCAAGATTCCCGAGCTGCAGGACTCCGGCTGATTGCTAATTAGTCGGCCCCTCGGATTAAGATGCTGCCAGTGGTTTAAAGACAAGGAGCCCAAGGAAGTCCCCCATATATCTGGGGGGAAGTTCAGACTCTACACCACTACGAGGATGAGGAGGGTGACCATTACAAAGAAAAAGCTTTAGAGAAGCTGCGTGATACCTTTGGATCTGATTCTTCTCAACGCCCTTGCTCCTCTAGGTAGATATTCACTCTCTAGGTAAATAGTCACTCTTAAAAAAAAAAAAAAACCCAAATTTTTGCAGCTCCGACCTCTATTATCTCTCTGACTTCTCGTATCACAAGCAGCGTTTTGTCAACACGTCGTATTAAATAACTCATTTGAGATGATAATCCCCTTAAAGCTTTAAAGCACACACAGGCAAATATCCTGCCTGTCCAGGACAATCTAGACAAATCCGAAGGCAGTGAAAAATAAGCTGAGGCGGTTGACGCGGCGACGGCGGGCGACATGGCGTGTGATGAACATCACGCCTGCTTTAAAGTGACAGTGTGTGTCAACACCAGGCCGTCGCAGATAAAGGTGCACGCTCACAGGGAAGGTACACACCATGAGTAGCTGCAGCTCAGAGACAAACGGGATTTGCTCAGCCCTAAAAAATTAATTCCATTGTCTTTTGATAACATAGCTTATTGAGTTTTAAAGTGCGTCTCTCCCTGTGTGGGGATAATGATGGCGCGTAAGCAGGTCTAGCGGTTAAGGCGTGTCCTGGGGTGTGTGTTGGCGTGCAGCCCCAAGCAGGGCATGCACATCGCCAAGGCATGCTTCTCACATGTAACACATGAGCCCAAGCATGGTGGTGGTTGTTTCTTCTGCTCTTTTCAATGGTATGGTGGGGCAAAAAAAAAACATGTACTGCACCTTTAAAAAAAACACTTCATCATGCTGAATCGCTAGTAATGGGACGATGAAAACAACGCGGGGATGTGGGATGTGACCAGCAGAGCAGTCGATTCTGATTTGCAGGGAATATTGCTGCCGCGGGGGGTGAGGCTAATGAGACACAGTAGAGGACAGCGTGGCTGAGGTGGAGCCTTCCGCTCCCATAATCGCCACATTCAGGCGCATAAATGCAAAGGCACGCACACGCACAGGCACACACACACACACACCGTGGCTAATTCAGAAAACCTTCCTGCTTTCGTTTCTTAGAAATACACTCCGGAATAATATTCCTGTTGAAAAATCCCACAAAGCACAGGCCACCTGCCCTCTGTCATATGACTGATCACAATTGCTTATTTTACTTTGAGAATCCTCTTCATCGGGCAATTTTAGAAAGTGCTGTAAACGTTCATTTCCGTATTAAGAATCCACTTTATGTTACTCAGGGATAAACCACCAGCCCCGGAAAGGGGAAGTGTCCCAACAACCACCCCCCCCTTTCTTTAAGCACCCAGGAACTTGGTACTGGCCTGTTACGCACGAGCTGCATGTTAGCATGGGCTGCCGTTAGCATTAGCACGCGTGAGAGCGGTGGAGCGGGACTGCTTACCAGCGAGGTGAAGATGTAGGTGTAATACACGGAGAGCATCCCCAGCCGGGAGGCCTGGCGGAGACACAGAACGAGAAGCATCACACGGTGAGGCAGAGCCTGACTGGGCTCGCGGGTCACCACCAAAATGGGAGCCTCTGCCTGGCTTCACAGGAAATCACACTACAAGATCAAACCTGTTCCCCACGCTGCACTGCAGCAAACAGCGGGTTCATACTGGACAGGGAAACGGCACACTTTGGGTGGAACAGGGAGCGTCTGTTGGTGGCAGTCGACATGGAATCTTGAAGATCTGACTAAATTCCATAAAAATGAAAATCAATTTCTGTCCCGTCAAGCCACCTGTGAGACAGCGCCCTGGGGAAATCTCCAGCCAGGGGGGCCTGCACCGAGATGCGAGGAGTCCTGAGCATTATACGCAGGTGATGTGCAGGTATACAAGCATCTCCACAAAATGAATGCACCTAAATCACATAAGTCTTGATTTTTCCACATACAAAATTAGTACTGAAGACAGTGGGAGCTCGTATAATGCCTCCCCAAATCTCCCGTGGGGCAGCAGGGATACAGAGAGCTAAAAGTGAGCAGTGCCTCGTTTACCCTGGCCTGCCCCGGGTGGTGCCATGAATCGGCATGATTGTGGGCATCAGGGAACGCCTGTCACTGACGTTTAAACGAGATGCTTGGAAAGTTACACTGCAAAATCCTAAACTGCTGGTTGAAATACATAATAATCTGTGTGTGTCCGGCTTTTTGACACTACCGGAGAGTCCCCACGAGGACAGCCAATGGACAGCCAGGCTACAGACAGGAAGACAAGAACATGTGCTTGTGCCACATTACACCACATGGTAAATAAACTCTCTTCTGCCCTGAGGTAACTCGTCCTATCTTGTCCTTCTACATTCACGTTATAACATTATTCATATTTTTGTACATCAGCCCTAAAATTTGCATAAAAATCTCACTGAGCAGCCTCCTCATTTACCTTCCAGTCTTAAAAATCATATCCAAATGGCTTCATCAATCCAACTTAGTTAAGTCTTGTTTATTTACTGCAGTGGCTAATGGGGCATGTGCATCCCAGTGCAGATGACATTTAGTTACAGGTTATATGCAATTGGAATTAGAGTGGCTGATTGAGCTGCTAGTCTTTGGTTCCCACGACCAGCTGATTCCCTGTCTTCATGTAGCCTGCCAGGGTAGGCCATGACCCACATGACGGGGCAGCTTTTGCTAATGCTAGCGCTAATGTTCGCACTAATGCTAGCACTAATGCTAGTGCTAATGCGGATGCTACCTTTGCTGCGTTTCATTTAGCATCACGCTTCTCAGACGGCCCTGCTGGGCTAGCCAATGGCACGAGGCGCAGTGTCAGGAACTATCCCGGCAAGTGGGGCATTAGCCGCTGAGGGGAGCGTGAAGGTTTTACAACAAGCAGCTCTGCATGTGAACAATGTGAGGATGGGATGGATCAGTCACAGAGGAAGACACAATGAGAGAGCGGCATTAAATATTGTAGCTGCTGTCAGGTGAGAGTTTTGTCCCTGGAGGCTTATCACCTATGCTGCCACTGCTCGTGTCCCAGAATGCCTTGCGGCAGTGGTATTTCAGCAGGCCTCCATTACCGTGCTTAATCAGGACATGGCCGTGCATAACTGCTCATCGCACCCCACTCCCCTCACATGCTCCCCTCACATGAATACAGGCTCCTGTCCGTCCCTGTTATCCGCTGGACTGCTCTATTGACGTAAGCTTGTGTTGGCACTCAAGGAACCGTGAGATGTGCTGGTGCCGATGAGACATTTTACTCCTCCGCTCGTCTAACCGAACGGTTGCTTGGTACGTCACTCTTCAGAAGCCTTCAGCACTATAGAAACTCATGTGATGGCAGGAAGCTCTTCGTTAAAGTACGGACATAATAGACACACTGGCCTATGGCTGCCTTGAATGTCAGGCCTGCTGCTAGATATACATCCAAGTTCATGCCTTTATTTGCATTCACCGTCAAGAGAAACTTTGATTTGGCCCTTAAAGGGTTCTGCAATCACAAGGTTGTAGCAGAGATATCTGAAAAGGAAACGAACCAGTAAAGCCGGCTGCCTTTTTTCACAATTTTATCGAGGGATCCAATTTAACAAAGACGCTTTTTAAAGCCTGCTATGGAAAGGCAGCCTAACTGACGTACAGTATGTCTTGATTTACAAAAAGGGCTATTTGGATGGACTGGACAGAATATCTACTATAAGTTGTCAAGGGTTCTCAAGCACCTGTGTTCCGAGACTAGCAGCTTGATGTGGTGGTGGTGCGTTTTTGTGAGACCTTTGGTCCGCCTTCATTAAACATAATGGAATACAATATGCCTTTAATTAACATCAGACTTCACATAATAAGTGTGCTAATTTCAATCATATTTTGATTACTTTCAGATTTATAAAATGAAAGCCTGCTTACCCTCTTATAAGCAAGGGCCAAGCATAAAAAAACAATTCAAGGGCTCCCGAACAAGGTGGACATGGTGACATCATGATAGCTCACACTCTCCAGCATGACGTGGAGGGCTCACCCTATTCAGGATGATGTGGGACATGGTGACATCACGAGGGTTCACTCCATCCAGGATGATGTGGAACATGATGACATCACAAGGGCTCACCCTATGCAGGATGATGTGGGACACGGTGACATCATGAGGGTTCACCCTGTCCAGGATGATGTGGGACATGGTGACATCACGAGGGCTCACCCTATCCAGGATGATGCAAGACATGGTGACATCACGTGGGCTCACCCTATCCAGAATGATGTGGGACATGATGACATCACGAGGGCTCACCCTGTCAAGGATGATGTGGGACATGGTGACATCACGAGGGCTCACTCAATCCAGGATGATGTGGGACATGGTGACATCACGAGGGCTCACCCTGTCCAGAATGATGTGGGACATGGTGGCGTTGGCATCCACGATGATGGTGGCGGTCTTGTCGTCACGGATTTCCTTGAGGAGCGATGTTGGGTCCTCGTTGTCATCCAGCATGCGCACCGAAAGATTATCTCTGGAGATGAGGAAATGGCGGAGTAACCTTTCCAGGTTCAACAGGCCTGTGAGGCAAGATGGAGGACATTACAAGAACATTAAAGGAACATCAAGTGAAAATTCAAAGCACAGATCTGATAAAAACTCTGGTATCTATATGAATAAGGTTATATACAGAGGTGGCCAAAATTATTAGAACACTTGGCATATCTAAAAGGTTTCACGTGTTTTTGTTGAATTGGCCATTAAAATACCCATAAAACAAATGAAATATATACAAAGTGATCATTATGTTTTATAAATGATAGAATTGAGCCTTCATAAGGAGAATCACTGTGCAGAGTCCAGTGACAAGTCCAGACCCCAACCCCATCAAGCACATTTGTGATGAGTTGGAAAATAAACTGGACAGATCTATTGTACATTCAAAGGAAAGCCTTTGGCTTGAGTTGCAGAAGGCATGGGATAACATTAGTTCTCAGGAAATATATTGACACTATGCCAGAGAGATGTGCTGCTGTAATTGCTGCAAAAGACATACCAAATATCAAACTGGATAAAAACAGTAGGTCTCACTTCATCTGATATTTGTTGTGCTCAACCATCTGCATATTTCATGAAGATTATGAAATTATGTTTTGGAGGCAAAAAAGTCAAAATGTTCAGATCTGTCAGGTGTTCTAATAATTTTGGCCACTGTATTTAAGCTCATATATGACAGCCCTAATCTCAATCTTCTACTCCATCCCTAGTGTTATAAACACAGAAAATCACAAGCTCTGGTAACTTTGGAAAATAATAAAAATAAAAAAAACAGAACATGTTGAACAGAACATTAACCAGTATCAGCAAATAACCTTCCTCAATATGTCCTTTTTCCTCATCTAAAATCTGTTAATTAAAGTAGTCAGTCTTGGGAATGGGTTGACATCTTGCCACTAGTGGCCGTCGACGTACCCCCAATGGGCCTTCCTGTCCATCATTTCCCATTCACGAGGCACAGCCCTGTTAGGTAGCTCACTCTACCTCCAGCATTCAATAAAGGAGGCGGATACAACCACCCCTTTAACTCAGTTTGGGATCTGAGTTGAAGAGGGGCTGGTCTAGCCTGTGCATATTAAAAATGGAAAAATATAGTTCTATGCCATATAGATTTCTGTAATTTCTCCTTTGTCTGGATGCTGACAGCTATAATGTTTGATCAATGCTTCTCCATCTCCCGCTTACTGCAGAAAAAAATCCCGATTTATTTTCCTAATGCTTTCCCATGCATATAGCTGAAGTGCAAAGTCTATGTGAAAATCGAATGGAATCAGGCCACTAATGAGACTCCTGAAGGGCAGAGCGTCCCCCCTGCGTGGGCCCTGTCAATCCACCCGCGTCCTGGAGCCTGACGGAAGGAGATTTATTTCTTTCTTCTTGATTTTTAATTGCAGGTAATGGGAGGACACATCCGAGCAGGAAGCAAAGTGCTAAGTCAGGACGTTTTAATTGCTTCGCTTGATGAGGCTAGCGGGCGGGCACAGACACACCCAGCAGAGGAGACACTCCCCCCAAATCGAATCCCCCCTGCTGTGGTCTCTCAGAGGCTGGCTGGATGGAGTCTCTCCAGGTACGAGGACGTAGCAGCCTACTGAGCTGGGTCTCAGGTTACCTTAGAACTCCGCGCCATGTGGGCAGGGACCGCACAGACAATCAGCATTCCAGGCCAGTATTAATAACTGCAGTTCTACCGTTTTGTATCTTTCAATATTTACTTGTAGGGTAATGGGTGTTTTTCCAGGGCAGGGCCCCGTAGGCACGCTGTCAGTCGATGGAGGCCTGCACGCCCCTGCACGCCCTGCACACCCCTCCCCAGCTCCCAGACAGCCGCCGCGAGTTCGGGGTAAGCGACTGTGACAGCCACAGCCACAGCACAGACCCACCGGAAGCCAGATTGGGGGTCCTACACAGCTGGAGACGGTGACCTGAAGGCTGCAGGTTCCAATCCCATTCAGAATTTCTCTCATAAGGCCAAATGACTCATCCGATATTTCAGTCATTTAATTAATTAGAGCTGTTTTGATTAGTGCTTTCAGGAGCATAGCTGTAAATTTTCATACATACGAGCAGCACTTAAATGGCAACTTTAACTTTCTGGGGAACACCGTTGTTGGGAATGGTAAGTCCCACCACCATCCTAGCTGAGGATGGTTGGTGGCTCAAACCCCCTCCAGTGCACTTCAAAGCCCCCAACCTCATTGGGGTGGGGAGGGGGGGGGGGTTCTAAGGATACATGCAAATGAAGAGTCAGTCTGAAAGTTAATCTGCCAAAATGAATCCTGAAGGTCATTTCATGACATACAAGGTCAATTTCTCCTAAAGGTTTCACTGGGAAAAGCCTTATTTATTTGATGAACAGAACCATGTGACTCTGAGGTTTACCACAAGCTCAGAGATTCCTGTTATAGTTCCCTTTTCAGGGACAGATGGGCAAGTAGGGCACGGATGGGATATTTGGCTTCGCAGTTCTGGTGTCTGTGCCGAGGAAGCCAATGGCTCTATTGTCCGGAGGAGTACAAGCAAAACAGAACTAATGCAGCGTAAACAAAATACCGGGAGCCAGGGACGGCCACAACGTAAACGGGGGTAATTGGGGTGACCTCATCCTCCTGTTATGTCTCAGCTAATTCCTAGTTGTTTACATGCAATTCAGAGTCACAAATTAAGCGAACACAAAACAGAACCGTGGAAATAATGGGACGGGAGATCATTTACGAGAGACGCTGCCTCGGCTCATGGCTGCGGCCCAGTTAGAATGTCCAAGTGTGACACTCGGCTTGTAATAAAAACTAAACTGACAATGAATGGTGATGTGCAGAAGGATGTGTGGGCGTGTCCCTGTATAATAATGGGCAGGTATCATCAGGGAGTGGGCAGGTAGCTCTGTGGGCGTGTCCCTGTATAATAATGGGCAGGTATCATCAGGGAGTGGGCAGGTAGCTCTGTGGGCGTGTCCCTGTATAATAATGGGCAGGTATCATCAGGGAGTGGGCAGGTAGCTCTGTGGGCGTGTCCCTGTA
>JAODKL010000037.1:11223725-11244697 GCA_026780765.1 Petrocephalus schoutedeni
GGTATCATCAGGGAGTGGATGGGCAGCTGTGGGCGTGTCCCTGCATGATTATGAACAGGTATCATCAGGGAGTGGATGGGCAGCTGTGGGCGTGTCCCTGTATGATTATGAGCAGGTATCATCAGGGAGTGGACAGGCACCTCTGTGGGCGTGTCCCTGTATGATTATGAACAGGTATCATCAGGGAGTGGATGGGCAGCTGTGGGCGTGTCCCTGTATGATTATAAGCAGGTATCATCAGGGAGTGGACAGGCACCTCTGTGGGCGTGTCCCTGTATGATTATGAACAGGTATCCTCAGGGAGTGGACAGGCAGCTCAGTGGGTGTGTCCCTGTATGATTATGAGCAGGTATCATCAGGGAGTGAATGGGCAGCTGTGGGCGTGTCCCTGTATGATTATGAACAGGTATCATCAGGGAGTGGATGGGCAGCTGTGGACGTGTCCCTGTATGATTATGAACAGGTATCCTCAGGGAGTGGACAGGCAGCTGTGTTTGTGTGTCCCTGCACGGTAATGGGTAGGTATCATCAATTAGTATTATCAGCTTTGTGTGGGTGTCCCTTTACGGTGATGGGTAGGTATGGTCAGGGAGTATTATCAGCTGTGTGGGATGGCGTGTCCCTGTTTGGTGAGGGACCTGTTGCTGTAAGGTGGTGACCCTGTCCCTGTATGGTGTTGGGCGTGTCCCTGTATGGTGATGTGCGTGTCCCTGTATGGTGTTGGGCGTGTCCCTGTATGCTGATGGATGGGTTCCTGTGAGGTGATGGGCGTGTCCCTGGATGGTGGTGGGCGTGTCAGTATATGGTGGTGACCCTGTCCCTGTATGGTGATGGGTATGTCCCTGTCTGGTGATGGGCGTGTCCCTGTATGGTCATGGGCGTGTCCCTGTATGGTGATGTGCGTGTCCCTGTATGGTGAGGGGCTTGTCGCTGCAAGGTGATGGGCGTGACCCTGGATGGTAATGGGCGTGTCCAGGCTGAGGCATGAGTGTGCATAGACAGGTGTGGGTGTGTGTCGTGGCAGAGAGAAGCCAGAGGGGCTACAGCACTCACAGTCAGCGCGGCCACAAACGAGGCAGGCCGTGGAGCTGTTGAAGAAGCCCAGGAGGTCGGCAACAGCCAGGCTGACATCGGTGTTTGTGGGCCGCATGTCCAGCGTGGTGAAGCGGGGAAATCGCACCTTCAGCATGTCCTCGGGGGCCACCTTCACGTAGGGCACCTGTGGGCAAAGGGGACCAGGAGCTAGCAGGAAAAAACAAACATTTCACGCAGCCCGAACAAGCTAGTCCCATGTGGCTGAGGAGAGTCCGTAAGCAGAAATCAGTTTCAGCATGACGTCCCAGCGCAGAGAGCTGAGAGCTTTCTGCACGCTTCACACACCTTCAACGCTTCAGGGAAGATGGAGGGACTTTTAAAGCTTACTTCACACTCAGATCTGGGCGTGGCAGCTTGCTCTTAGGTCTGTGTTCAGTGTTCCCCTCTTAGGTCTGTGTGTTCAGCACTCACTTCTGTGTTGAGTGTTCCCCTCTTAGGTCTGTGTTTACTGTTCAGCACTCACTTCTGTGTTGAGTGTTCCCCTCTTAGGTCTGTGTCTAGTGTTCAGCATTCACTTCTGTGTTCAGTGTTCCCCTCTTAGGTCTGTGTCTAGTGTTCAGCACTCACTTCTGTGTTCAGTGTTCCCCTCTTAGGTCTGTGTTTACTGTTCAGCACTCACTTCTGTGTTCAGTGCTTCCCTCTTAGGTCTGTGTGGCAGATGAATTAACCAGTGGTTATTCACCAGCTCACCTTGTTGCCACGGAGACCAGAGAATGTGCCATCATTCCTAGTGAATGGTGGCCTGCAGGACGATGTGTAAATGAAATGCTGCAACTTGGTCAGCCCTGGCAGAGTGGCAGTCCAGTACCATGAATAACAGTTTAGCTGAATTTCACCAGGTGTTAATCTAAATATGGTCCATCCCATTGTCACCTGTAGACATCATCCACCCTATGTGTCCATGTCACTTTCTGTGACCTGTGTGCCATCTCCACCCATTAGGCTGTAGCCAATCCCCCCACCTCACTCCCCCGAGCTGAGATGTATGGGCAGTGCTCCAATTCTGACAGGCCACCTTCAAATCCAATACCTCGACAAAAGGACGAATGGGCATGCGTGTGTGACCTGGGGGGCAGCCAATCAAGTCCAAGCATGGTCCACAGATGGCTTGCAAATGATAAAATGTCAGATAGGACATAGAATAACATCACTCTTATTAAAACTATCGAGTTCTCTGGTTATTAGGATTCACGCTCGGAATAAAGGACTTACCCGCAGCATGATACCTGCGTACAATGATCAATCAAATCCACTGGTGTGTAATACATTTTACGCAGTGGAGTTCATAAAATGCTTCCAGGGTATTTTGCAGAATATTGAAAAGCGCGACCTGCCCCCTGACGGTGCTAATATCAAGCAGAAATATGTGTGAAAAATCGCTGTGGCCTTGAGTACCGGCCACGTCCATGAGCTGCTAGGTCAGTCATTTTCTCAACAGCATATGACCCCTCTGTTAACATTTTAGGATGTTTGGGAATCAGGGGGCCTACATGAGAGACTAAGGCTTTAAATGCCAGGATGGGTGCTGCTCAAATAAATAAAACTGCTGTAAACATTTCTTTCTTTCTTTCAGCAAAGGCCAGTGTGCCAGTACCAGTACCCATTGTCTACGAACACCAGTAACTGCCTTGTTAAACCCAACTCTGAGGCCAAATAGGAAAGCCCTCTAAGACCTTTAAGCGAGTCAATAACAGGAAAACCCGCCTCAAGATGAGGTCACACAGGAAACTCCACCTCAAGATGAGGTCACACAGGAAACTCCACCTTAAGATGAGGTCACACAGGAAACTCCACCTCAAGATGAGGTCACACAGGAACCTCCACCGTAAGATGAGGTCACACAGGAAAACCTGCCTCAAGATGAGGTCACACAGGAAACTCCACCTCAAGATGAGGTCACACAGGAAAGCCTGCCTCTAAAGGGACCAAACATAGGAAAGCCTGCCTCTAGATAAGGCCACACAGGAAAGCCTGCCTTTAAATGAGGCCACGTGGGAAAACTGGCCTCTAAATGAGACCACACAGGAGAGCTGGCCTCTAGGTGAGACCACACGGGAGAGCTGGCCTCTAAGTGAGACCACACGGGAGAGCTGGCCTCGAGGTGAGACCACACGGGAGAGCTGGCCTCTAAGTGAGACCACACGGGAGAGCTGGCATCTAGGTGAGACCACACAGGAGAGCTGGCCTCTAAGTGAGACCACACGGGAGAGCAGGCCTCTAGATGAGACCACACGGGAGAGCTGGCCTCTAGATTCTTTTTGTTTTCATTGATTTTATGCTTTTCTGACTTTCCCATTCCAGTCCTGTTTCGGGAACAAGCATGCAATGCAGGGACCATGTCACAACTTGGCTTGACAGCTTTATACAGCGGCAAAAACTGGTATAGCTATGAAGTGGATGATGTGCCATGCGCATGGCTGTGAATGACAAAAAGGCCACACATGCTGCTGCTACAGCATAATGACTCTTTTTAACGAGCTTTTATTACCCAGGCACCTCTCAGAGATTCCTCTACCTGACTGGTCTAAATGTCCTGGGCAATTATCACAATGTACACAATTAATTTTCACGTTACCCGCAATTTTTCTGCAATCTTCTTTTCTGCAGTGGTTATTCTTGGGATGACTTGGGATGTGTACATAGTCCTGGTTGTGAATACCTATCTACTGTACATGTGCGTGTTTGCACATACAGAAATCTAGTGAGCTTTAGCGGATCAGATTGTGTGATGACAGAAATCATTATAACATCATCTGAGTTATTACTGCAGACATTTCACATAAAGGGAATGTGTTTGTCTTTATTAACCACATAAACTCAGATAATCAGATAATCAGCACAGAGTCAAGGAGAAGACGGACGCCAGGCCTTCATTCTCCCATAATCAGCTGCTGCTTAGCTCTTCCTACCACACTCCCGTCAGCATGGGGCTCTCCTCATTGATTTAATCTGACAAACCAGCACTGGCACAGCGTGACCACCTCACCCTGAAAACTAATATCCGCCCCCTGCTGTTTCCAGCTGAGCGCAAGGTGCAGGGACTACCCCGATTTCGCCTCCTTTGACTGAGCTGACCTTGTACCAGGTGGGGCGGGCACATGGGGGGAGTGACTACTGCCCCTTCCTCCCTGTGCAGCTGCCTCACTCTGGGTGATGGAGTGCCTGTCAGACCCAGGGCCCGGGAGGCTGTCACACTAACAGCGAGGGAGTTTGGGCCGGGCCAAAGGTACCCGATAGAGAGGAAGTTAAGGCTACTTTCTCTCCCTGCAAAGACGAGATGCCAGACTCTAATCAATGGCACATCGAATGTAAAAACCTTGAGATCTTACCCGCTATTAAAATATCTATTTATGGATTTTGTGTATCTAAGGACTTCAAGCTAAGAACCTGGATTTAAAAATGAAAACTCCAGCGGCGCCAGAGGGAGGACAAACGGCGGTGTCGGTCATGTGACCAGCTCATTAAGCACCCTTTCAGACACGGCGCTCCTGCACAGCTCAGCAGACTTCAGTGACAAACAGCCCTGGCGATGGAGGGCTGCCCACTGCTCCTGAAGGTGGACTTTTCAATGCCCTGCTTCTCTATTTGTAGCTGCCAGCTTTACTTGTCTGGCCTGTCTGCCCTGTCCCGTGAACAAGTTTAAAAGCCGGCCGTCAGCTAAACAGCATGAAATGTCTCCTCGTGGGACAGAGCCAGCCGAGGTGTTTTAACAAGACGGACTTCAGCTTTCCTGGAGGGGATGGGCCCATAATTCAGGAGAAACCGCTTACTTCCTGTTTATGTGAATGTTTTTCGGGAAATGTGCTGGCTGCAAGTAATGGCGACCATGCTGCTGCTGAGTGAGGTCCGGTGTACAGACGCTGCACACCCCGTGCCCTCCGGATCTTGCATCATCATCACAAATCTCTCCCTCAGTGAGATATCACTCGCGTTTCACCCAGGCTGCGGCCCTCGGCCTCTCTGAGAGGACCACACTCTGTGAAATAAACCCTTTATGACATGTAACGTAAGTAACGTGGTCCGCCAGTTGGAAAATTAACAGGCAACACTATTTCAGAGCCACAGATGGACTGTTTTAAAGAGGTACATGTGGCTGCTCTGCGCTGCTGTTTGAACAGCACAATCTCTCACAGTTCATTGGAAACCATTCTTCAGTTTCATTGGTGGAAGGGCTGAATGACATGGCCAATGAGGAGCAGCAAGGCATTCAGCAGGCGTGTCTCTCTAAGCCCTACCAGCATTATAATGCCTCATCTCTTCAGTCCCTCAGTTCATGCCGAACTCAATGACATCATTGTTTCTTATGATTCCAAGCGTCGTTCTCTCCGTTTCTCTTTTACTTTACTTCATGCTTTCCACATCATTTCTCTATATCCCTCTCTACTTCTCCCTGGTTCTGTTTCTCTATCTCCATCTCCGTCTCTCATTTGCTTTCGGCTGCTGTCTGTCATATAGTCTTTCATTCAGTCTCTCCAGCTCTCTTTTAATCTACAGCTCTCATTCTCTGTCCCTGCTTCCTCTCTCTCACCCTGTCTCCCACAGACTCTCTGTCTTACTGTCGTTCACAATGCCCCAAACCTTCTCTGCTTCTCTTATCCCCGTCGCTCCGGCCCATTTAATAACACAGAATCTTCAGCTGTGTATCGGTGTGGAAATCTACACTGAAATCTCTGTCGCTCAAATGAGACTTATAAATAATCTTGAAGTGAAATTTCATTTCTCATCACTGTTTTGCTCCCAAGAAGTCTGACCAATGTGGTCTCCATGTAGAACATCTGAACATTCCATCCATCCATCCATCCATCCATCCAACGGCTTTTCAAATACAAGGATTCGGGGGGCGGTAGTAAATCACAGCAAACATTGGGCATAAGGTACAGGGGAACCCTGGATGGGACGCCATTCCATTACAGGGCACATGTACACACACCCTGCCCATCTAACTGCATGAGTTTATTCTGTGGGAGAAAACCCACACAACACGGGGTGAATGCACAGCCACCACATACACACACACTCACACACACACACACACACACAGAGTGCAATTTGAACCTAAAGCCAGAGACGGGAAAGACATCAGTGCTACCTAGTGCACAGCCATACCCTGAATAAAAAAAATATATCCATCTGCAAAGGTCAGTTTGACTCTGCAACAAAATGGAATAATACAGACAACTAGACAACAATGAATCCACGTCATAGTAAATAAAACTGAACAACAATTGATCCATGTCATAATATGGATGACTGTACAAAAATGGGCCATGTCATAGTACTGACTCCTGGATAACAATGGATTCATGTCATAATACCAATGACTAGGCAACAATGGGTCTATGTCGTAATTCAGATAACTGGACAACAATGGGTCCGTGTCATAATACAGATGACTGGACAACAATGGGTCCGTGTCATAATACAGATGACTGGACAACAATGGGTCCGTGTCATAATACCAATGACTAGGCAACAATGGGTCCGTGTCGTAATTCAGATGACTGGACAACAAAGGCACAGATGAGGATGGATTCGGCTATCTTTTTTTGTGCTTGCAGTTACTCAAACAAAAAGTGAAACTGAATTGCAAAGCAGCCTTCCCTGACTCCAGCTTGGACTGGCAGATTTAGCCCTTTGATCGGCCGCGGAGTCCACCTCGTGCTCGGAGCAGGAATCTGGCTCTGCGGCGTATCCGCTGGCAACCCAAAAGGCACATCCATTGTGCGGCGCCACGGGATAAGGTGCCGCAATAGCTGCAGGCTGCCGATTAGAAGGGCCGCGGTGAGAGGTGATGGCTGAAGCACGCAATGCGCTTTGTAGTTGCGCCCAAGGTGTTTTGCCTGCTAGCCGGAAGCAGCAGCCATCAGTGTTGGGGGGGGGGAGGGGGGCTTTTTCTTCATCAACCCATACTACTCTCAGCTGATTAGATCACCCTTCCATCAAGCGAGAGAAAAAGAAACTACATGTGCAATCCATTCCGGAGGGGAGACTGACGTTTGATTAGCGCGGGCCTCAAAGTGCAGTCTCCCGTGCCGCTAAATCCCTTCTTCCACTTTCTTCTGCCTGCCACTCTACAGCTGCTACACGGCTGGGGAGTGTGAAACGTGGCCCTTCGCAAAAGCTGCTTGAAGAAAACAGCTAACACGGCCGTATTGATCGGCATTTCCCAAATGTATCAGGCTAACAGCATTCGTTTTTAAAGAACGACTTATTTAAATCTTACATCTTCACCGGCCTTAGCAGTGTGACGGCTCCTGTAAAATGGGATGAATACAATGACTGGAGCAACTCTATCCAGCTGGGATTTGATCCCATTTGCTTGGTGCTCATGCTGTAAATTTTGTGATGGAGTGTGACACATACCCATAATGCAAAGCTGTGCGGCCCTACTGGCATGTCCACCATCCGCACCTAAAGCAGCAGCATGGCTAATGGCACACAGACTCTCGGGGCTGCTCGTATCACATTATAATTGCAGAAATTAAGTAAACAAGCTCACCGCTCACATCTGCATCCACCATCTGGAATCCAGACTTGCAGACCTTACCGAGTCAGATGCAGGATGGGTCTTAGGGTCTGTTTTAGATATATCATGCATGAGCTGAACTGAGCCCCTCTGACCAGGCCTTGGGTTTAACTCAGGTGAGTCATGTGACTTGGAGTCAGAGCTGAGCCCCTTTGACCGGTCCTTGGGTTTATCTCGGGTGAGTCATGTGACTTAACATCCAAGCCGAGCCCACTTTCACTGCTGACAGCCTTGTACTAGGAGCCAGGAAGCTGCTGAAAGCACAAGCCAAGGAGATGAAGAGCTATGGAGATCTCCAAGGTCCCATTGTCTCTGCTGTGACGCCTTTAATAAATGAACAAATGCAGTTTGTAATAATGAAATCGCTTATGCACTTTGATGGAAACTTTGTCCTTGAGCTAACCCTGTCCAGAGAGTCAAAGCAACAGCCCTAAGAACACTGGCTCTCTGCCATCCGGCAGACAGTGTGGCACCCAGGCTAATCGAAGCAGACCCGGCCTTGTCTTATGATTAAATCACATATCCATACCCACAGCTCGATTAAAGCACACGGCTCTGTGTCAACTTATGGATTAAATTATATATCTACCACTCAATTAAATAACAAAACACTGTCCTTTTAAATATTAAAACATATCTATATCCACATCTTGGTTTAATAACACTAGTCTGTAGTATAATAAATACACAACTAACTAAACTCCCCGCTATGCAAACCTGCCGGGAGGATCTCAGATGCCTGCCCCTCAGCCACTGCTAACGTCGGGCACACGCTAAGGACGTTACACTTGACAGTTGCCTTTAGATCACCGGCTTTAATCTAGTTAAAAATGATCGGCCTCCTTTACAAGTCATTTTATCACGAAGCGATTGAAGCTGTAGGGAAAGGCCAACCCTATGCCAATTAATCCCAACATTCTCTGGTATGAATTTTCCAACGGGGTGCTGTGTATGGGGCACATTAACCTTTTGCACTAAAACAAAACAAGGACCATGATCAGTATATCCCAGGAAGGGGCTGTCTGGACTGGGGAGCTAGTCTTGATCGCTGGGGGGCAGATTGGATATTAAACCCTGTCCCAAGGGTCCCTTCAAATGAAACTCTGTCTAAACCGAATCTTCCAATTGCTCTGCTTAAACCCTCGGTACATCTATTCATTTATATAAGGATTTAGATAAGGAAACTGGCCTCTTGTTGACTCCCTCAGGGTAAAAGCAAATAGACAGTCGGGGTTAGGAAACGGGCCTGCTGCGGAACGGCGAGCTAACCGGGAAGGAAGAAAACAAGTGACCTTTACAAAGCAAGGAACTCATAATCCTGGCAGCTGTTAGGAATTATGTGAGAGTATTACTGCAGGGGGACTACTTACAAACAGGACTGCGGAGAGCATGCTCCAGGTAGTCCAACCTTTGCTAAACGCTGCACTGGGTGGGGGCTGGATAAGGGGACATGTCTGTTGAATCTCTGTATCACGGCGTGCCTCTCAGCAAGGCTCGTCATTACATGTGTAATTACTACCACTGCCATCGCTTTAGCTGCTCCGCACACTTTCTCATCGCAACCGTGACACCTCAAAGCACTGCGTCAATTTACACGGCTGGGTGTGTTTCTGCTGGGGTAATTTCAGTCGGGACGCTCACCGCCGCAAAGCGGAGACGGCCGTCACCATGCGTGGAGTCAGCCGGGGGAGGCTGGGGGGTGCCGGTATTGTGCTCACCTCCTTCTCCCCGCAGATGTTGCTGATGATGGAGTTGGAGGCGGGGCTTCCGGAGGGGCCCAGGACCGCAACTACTCCCTTGGAGAGTATCTGGCACACTGGCAAAAAAAAGGAGAGAGGGGACATTCTATCATAGTTACAACACCTTCCTCTGCCACTGCTGGACACTCCGAGTACCGGGTTGCCTTAGAGCAGGGGTCTCCAACTCCGGTCCTGGTGAGCAACTACCCAGGAGGTCCTACTTGGCTTCTGATGAGCCACAGCTGCTCTCAGGTAAATCCCAGGAACAGGTCTCAGTCACAGTCTCAGTCTCGGTCTTGGTCTCAGTCACAGTCACAGTCACAGTAACAGTCTCAGTCACAGTCTCAGTCTCGGTCTCAGTCTCAGTCTCGGTCTTGGTCTCGGTCTCAGTCACAGTCACAGTCTCAGTCTTGTTCCCATACTTGGTCAGTATTCACTACACTAGCATTAACAATCTCCAAGACTACATATTTCGCCTATAAATTTGTACTTTATTGGACATCAGTGACAGACTCAGGTTGTAAAAAGGAGGGGGGCAAAAAAAGGGCACCTTCTTCCCCCGTCGTGTGCTCGACATTGTTAGAAGGGCACCCATCATGGCACATTATCAAAATCTCTTGCCCTAGAGTGTGCAAATATTAGTAAATTATTGCGTAAAAGCGCAACCTAAATCATTTATTTTTATCATTTGAGGGGCAGTCAATAGGGCACTCTGGGGCAGTTGTGCACCCTGTAGTACAGAAGGGAAGAGCATGACATCACCTGGAGGGATTCCCAAGAAACAAAGAAGGCTATTGATCTTCTTGAGATGAAAAAGAAGATCATAAACGATTACTTGGGTTTGCATACTGTAAATACAGGTGATTTCCTCTATTCTGTTTATTACAATATACAGTACACTACTGTATAATCATTTATAAATATATAAAAAATGCTTTAAATGGTGCAAAGGTCACAAATAAACGCTATCTAAAGATGGCTGACACAAACCCACTACCAGTACAGTTTGCTTGAAATCTCGGTAAGGGGCGACTCCTCACTTACCGACCTAGCCGTAGGAACGGAACTTGGTGTCTGTACAGTGTGACAACCGAAGCAGCGCCTGCGTTTATCTCTCCTTCTGCTCCCGGCTAGACCACAAAACCCCAGACTCCCATCACACTATTACACAAGGTTTATAGCTATAAAATGAAATTTAAAGAGATCACCAGCAGGTGTGGACAGAGTAGCAATTTTCTGCTGTGTTTTTGTAAACTATGTATGATTCCACTGAATTATTAATCTCCTTCTAAAAGAAACACTAGATATTTGCATCTCACTTTCTTGCTGGCTGCTTTAACTGACCTTTAAAGGGACAAAAACCCATTTAGCGTGACTGTAATCCCTGTGTTTATAATTAGTGTTTGGGGGGGATGTCAGCTAATAAGAAACCCAATAGGGGCTGGTGCTAGGCCCCCGTACAGAATGCTGGGAAATTAGGGAAGAAGAGAATCGGGTAATGAATTAATAACTCTGTTATAAGAGCCCGGCCTCCCCCCTGGCCCCATCCCAACATGATTCCCTGCCATGAAAATTAGAACAGATTTGTTGCCCTTTGGCTCGGAGCACGTCCTTTCCATCAACAGGGCTGGGAGGATGTCACTACGAGAGCTTCCATCCTGTAAGGCGCTAATTGGTCTCTCCCATCTTGGGGGTGTGGGATGGTCTCTCCCATCTTGCAGATGCTTAATGGTTTCTCCCACCTCAGGGGTGTGGAATGCTTCCCCCCACCTAACTTGTGGGTGTTTAATGGTCTCTCCCATTCTGAGGGTGCTGAATGGTCTCCCTCATCTCTTGGTGCTTTACAGGGCCCTCCCATCAGCACTTACTGGTCTCCCCCATCTCATACTCGCTGTCCCTTAGCAGCTCAAAGATGTCCACCTCCAGCTTGCCCACGGTGGAGCGGTTGCTGGCCCGGTTGATGCTGTCCTTGGCCAGGGTGATGGCCAACCTCTCCCCCCGGCTGCACTCCATCGGGTCGTCGAGGATGGCGGCTGCAGAGCACAAGGAAGCCGGGTCAGAACCACACCTGTCTGCCTGTCTGATCTGCATCACCCAGATGTAAAGAGCTCCCATTAAACATTATTCACCTTACATGGTGTAACAAATAATCACACACAGCGTCACAAATAATCAAATGCATGCATTGTTGGATGCATATCCTCATTTCTTTTTTGCATATTAATGTACAGGGAAATCACGAGAGGATCTGGTAATAGAAGCAACTTCTGTTGTGGGTATCGGGTCCAGACCCCTGTGCCCAATCCCACACCCATTTTCAGCCTTTCCAAGTCTGGACATCTGTTTTAGTTCCCCGTGTGTCTCCCATGGGCTGAAGCCAAACAGGCTTTTGTCCCATTCCTCCACGTCAGCCTATAAAACCATTCAGTCCCCAAATAAAGTCCACCTCCTACTACTCCCTGGGGGGCGATGGCTGAAGAGCGTGGGATCGCCGTGATGTAAAGCTCAGCAAAGAGGTGAGACCGGTTGGGTATGCTGAGCACGCCCAGGCTGTTGCCCCGGACAACAGGGAGTAGTTTCAGGCATGGGGTGGGTGACGTGAGAGTCAGAAAACCCAAAAGCAGATTGAGTCTGTGCCCCTCAACACTGCAGAGGAGGTGCCACAGACAGCCCGTGGCTAAGGGTCTCGGCCCGATGTCCCAGTGTCGCCTAGTGAGGCCCCAGCCCCTGAGCCAGTCGTTCTCCGTCAGGAGCCGGGCAGCTCTGACAGAGCGGGCCCCGGAAGAGCTGTTAGCCCAGTTAGCCTCATTATAACACAAATGAATGAATAGTTGGAGAGGCACGCGATTAAACGCCTCGCTGAAGGCCGTACACAGGATTTGCATTTTCAATTACGGTCACTTTTCCTCACGAATAAAAAAAAAAGAAAAATGTTTGGAGAAGTGCTACTTTTTATTTTCTTTATTTTTATCGGTACTGAGTGAAATTCCAGGCGGAACAAGAGAACTGCTGGTAAGAAATGCAATTAAGAAAGGGTTGTGATGTCTCCAGCGGATCTCTGATTGTAAATTAAAAATCAAGACCATATAAAAACAAAAGGAGAAACCTCCCACGTGTGAAAGTCTGCGTGGCGGGGGTGCGGGCGGGGGCTCTTTCATTTAAAATCTAGAGAGAAATGGAACGAGGTGACTGAACTCCATTCTGTTTGTGATTTCGCTTCCTTCTGACACCAAAGGAATGACTAACTTTGCCAGTTCAGTCGTTCTACCGTCGTGTCTCAAGCTAATAGCGTGATGTTCCCATATGTAGGGCCGGGAACGACTGAATGGATTAGAAGTGAAATTCCCCACCCTACACCCCAAAGTCTCCTTCCCAGGCTTCTAAAAGGGGAGATTTACTAGAGATGGGCTTTTGTGGGGGATGTGTTTTTAGTCTGACTCCATATTTATAGCCATACATTCTATGTTTACAGCAGTGTTATTATCTTGCTGTATGTTGTGTTTATAGTTCTATATTCTTTGCGTACAGCAATGCTGTTTTCTCGCTGTATATTGTGCTTACAGCTGTATATTCTGTGTTTTCCAGAAGTGTCCTGGGGGGTGTACTGTGAAGAGGGTTTATGGGCTAAGTGGGGTTTTTTCAGACTTACTTCTGTGTTTTGGGTCCTACGAATCATAGCTCACTTCGATGTCATCGTGGCCATTGATGCTGCATGCCTAGCCTGCTCCAGGCAGGTTTAAGTGCAAGCTCTTGGCTTAAAACAGACATGGGTCCAGTCCATTCACTCAAAAATGCATATTTGAACTGCCCCTTCAGCAAAGTACATAGCTGATGTAAGAGCCACCCTTTAACTATATAGCATGGAGGGGCGATTCCACTGATTTTCCAAGGTTCTTATTCCGATACCTATATTCTGTGCTAGCCCCTTTGGAATGGGGGTGTTGGTGATAAGGTGTGCTGGCTGGGGGGGGGGGGGGCATTACCTAGCTATCACGGGGCGTCCCTTTCCATCTTCAGTCTGCAATGAATGGGGGAATGGGGGTGTTGATGATAAGGTGTGCTGGTTGGGGGGGTGTCTCTTTCCATCTTCAGTCTGCAAAGCTGACACCTCTCCTTTACAGCTAACACCCACAGACAAACCCCAAGCCAACTTACTGTGCTGATAGCCATGTATATGGCACCGTTTAACACTAATTGAAGCAGATAGGGTTAGTTAACCCAGCTCTACCAAGTTAAATCTGGGTATGTAACTTAGCACACCAGCCTCGTTTTGCTGTACGCTGTGTTTACGGCGACGCTGTTGCCTGACTGTACGCTGTGTTTGTGGCAACGCTGTTGCCTCGCTGCATGCTGTGTTTACGGTGATGCTGTTGCCTCACTGCATGCTGTGTTCATGGCAACGCTGTTGCCTCTCTGTATGCTGTGTTTACGGCGATGCTGTTGCCTCTCTGTATGCTGTGTTTACGGCGACGCTGTTGCCTCTCTGTATGCTGTGTTTGTGGCGATGCTGTTGCCTCACTGTATGCTGTGTTTACGGCAACGCTGTTGCCTCTCTGTATGCTGTGTTTGTGGCGATGCTGTTGCCTCACTGTATGCTGTGTTTACGGCAACGCTGTTGCCTCTCTGTATGCTGTGTTTATGGCAACGCTGTTGCCTCTCTGCATGCTGTGTTTATGGCAACGCTGTTGCCTCACTGTATGCTGTGTTTACGGCGATGCTGTTGCCTCTCTGTATGCTGTGTTTACGGCGACGCTGTTGCCTCTCTGTATGCTGTGTTTACGGCGATGCTGTTGCCTCGCTGCATGCTGTGTTTACGGCGATGCTGTTGCCTCTCTGAATGCTGTGTTTATGGCGACACTCTTGCCTTGCTGCATTCTGTGTTTACGTGATGCCGTAGCCTTGCTGTGTTTACAGCTGTGTCCTGAGGGCTGTACTGCAGAGCGGGTTTTCTGACTTAGCAAGGTTTCTTGAGGCTTACTTACGAGTTTTATGCACTACGGTAATTTATGCTTCTTCTTTGTGCTGGTCGTGAGTGTCTATCTGTGCAGGCAGTTGAGTGTGGAGTGGGCGCGTTCTCCAGCTCGAGAAGGCCACCTTCATGAGCCTGCTCCATCTGAGTGACCCCAGGTGAACCGGCAACTTCCACATGAACCAGCTTGCTGCCAGTGTCAGAGGCCTGTCGGCATGATTCATGTCTGTTGCCTTACTGAACAAGCGGTGCGACGTCGCCCCTGAGCCGCCGTGATTCACCCAGAATTGTGGGAGCTGTGTTCGGGGTGTTAGAAAGGATGAGACATTTGAGGAGCAGGGGAACAGAGTGCATAGACGCACACACACATGCACACACACAGACACAGGCCATGCATTTCTACCTTCATTAGGTGAACTCTTCATTCATTCCTATAGACATAACCCTAATCCAAACTATGACACCCTTAACCACTATCCAGCCACAACCTTAACCATAAGTAACCAAACTAAATACTTTTGGCATTTTAACTTTTTTGATTGCATTCACAGATTTTTATAAAATGAAGTGTGAAGGAGTGAGCTCAGACCTCACTATTTATTGTTTTTTCAGGATTTGCTGTACTTGTGAGGTCCTTTGGTCCTAACAAATATAGCAAAACCTGTACACTCACATCGACACACACAGACACATACACACACACATACAGACACATGCTCAAACTGACATAAAACACATAAAAACACCCAAAGACACACACACACAGTCACACACGCACACACACAGAGATACGCACATGCAAAACAATCAAGCACACACAAACACCACGTTTTCAATTCTATACTTGTGTCAATGTTTCCAAATAGTATTTGCAAAACAAAAATGATAAAGGTGAGGCTTCGCCTCATTTTCTTTGGAAAAAGCAAAGTTACACTACATAAAAAGGTACACTATAAGAAAACTGGCACACTGACACACCTACAGTACACACACACATACACCGACACAAACTTCACAGGAGAGACATTCACTTGATTCACCCCAGAAATATGATCAGAGATCCGATCTCCTTTGATGATCAGAAAACTGATATGAGAAACTCAAAGGGGTGTTTCAAAAATAAACCCCCACAAAAAAATAAAATCGAGTTGCAGGAATCCTGGAAGATCAGACCCTTCTTTAACACACCAAATGAATGTGTCTGCTGCCCTAATGGAATTAAATACCTCTCCTATTAGCATTCTGATAATCATGCTTCTTTCCTGTGTTCAAAGAAAGGCCTGTGAGATATATTTAGACCTGATTGAAATTCAGGACAATTTCGGCAGAGAGACAGAAGTGATTTCAAGGTTAGCTGTAATGTTCAATGGGGTATGTTCATGAAGACCTGCACGGGAATCCACGGCCATGTGTATCAGGTCATTTCTTAAAAGCCCCAGAGATAAAAACACCCATTTTCACAAAAAGACCCTTTACCATATATCCCCACCAGCCATTATATGCTACCACACACGTTAGGTTATAATGTTATAACGTACCATAAAGCTTGCACAAAGTCTCCCTACTTTAAAAAAGACTCACACCACACTACATCACCAGCTATTTCCATTTTGTTTGTCAGTTCAACCATATACTGAATTGTTACACAATTGTTTCTACAATAATTAAAAAGCCCTGACCATCTTCCAGCTGGAATATTTAGATCTTTGTCAAGCTGAAATACTGTACAGCTGTCACTGAAAACAAATATCTGAGCTTAGAAAGGGACAAATCCGGGATCTAGAGCAGCCAACATTGTAAGCTGGGAGAGATTTCCTTGACATAAGCATGTGTTGGACTGATACTCAAGCAGCCAGCTCCCAAATAAATCCTCAACCTACCTCTCTAGCTTTCTTTTCTTTTTTTTTCAGAAAAGTGTATTTGCTTGTATACTCAGAATCTGCACAGCATGGAGAGCATCGCACAAAAACTATTTATTTAGCGAGCCATTTGTTTACATGACCTGAACCAGAACTAAAAAAAAGAAAACACAATGTTAAAGAACAGAACCGGAGACCCACTCAGGGAGCTTGTCAGGACAACTACTAACAATGCCCCAGTGATCTTAGGTGATGATTCCTACAGAGACACTGTTCTCAAATTATAATCACAGGGGAAGTCACGGAGAACATGGAGGTTTCATAAGCTGATGAGGGATGCCTGAACTAGAAGCTGTTTGCTTGCTTTAGTTATTGCCAGTGTGGGAAGTCTCCCATCTGTCCTGCCGCGTCCCAGGTTCAGGCTCTGGATGCTCCACGTGTGAATTCACTGCCAGCACCTTGTTGGGGAGGGCTTTTTGGGGTATATGGGGGGGGGGGGCAGTTAAGACCTGTCCGGGATTTATATTTGCACTGACTTTGAATAGCCGGTGTGTGTCTGCACTGTGTTACATCACATTATTCCCTTGTACCATGAATCATCATTTTTGCGGAAACGATGTTGGTGAGACGCTTTGCTGCTGGATTCCTTACATGCTGAAGATGAGCCGGAGGATTTTAGAAGTGTAAAGAAGGTTTGAGAAGATGAGGCCCTTCGCCAACCTGTGATGGGGTTAGGGAGGCTATGGGCCTATGGGGATTTGGGCCGGCGGTGCAGGAAGACGTCGGCGAGGTCATGGACCCAGCCAGATACCCCACCACCACCTCGCTTGGGAGGCATGTGCATCACCAATGGGCGTGAAACCTGTAATCTGTACACCCTTTCCTGCTTCTACACTTTAGCACGGAGCAGGAGGCCCTGATTGGAAGGATGACAGACAATCATCTGGGAATTAAACAACGGGAGTCACTAAACAGCAGGAGAAGACCTGGCCCGTCGCTAAGGGGGTCAGCGCTTTGGGGGCTTGGGGGCATTATGTTTTTCTTTTCATTTCCCAGAATCCTTTGGGTGTTCAGGAATCAGGATGGAACCATGTCAAAAATCAAATTCCGAAGAGCAGCAAGAAACGTTTTTCTCTCACATGTCCGTCTCTTAGTCAGGCCCCGCGGCTGGAGGGCAGCGCTTAGAGAACGGCGTCATGCTGTCACACATCCACTCAAGGACGTCTGGGGAGTTTCGTGCTCGTACACAAGAGGACTCGCTTTTATTTAATTTTTTACCTCATCCACCCTCAAATAAATCTGTGTAAAAGTGTAAGAAGATTTCTGACACGGCTCGGCGCTAATATATACTGCCTCGGGGTGGCGTGACGATAAGCACTAAATCTTTTGTCTCCTTCACCGGGAGAGCGCGATTGTGGGCGAGGCTGAGCGAATTCAATCTGTTTCACTTTCACGCACTCGTGGATGTAGATCCTGAGGAACTCAGGTCCAGCTTACGAGATTATTACTCTCCCCTCAGCCGTGGAAATGCTGCCAGGGAGCTCAGCAGACAGCCAACCGACTGCGGCGCTAACGATAAGGAAGCGTTTGGGAAGGTAACTGGCGCAGTTTGGTGTACATGTGCTCGGGTGGAGGAGGACCAATCAGAACGAGGGCAGAACGAGATGGGTGATTGCCTGGACAGGCCCCCTTGATCTGCGGGGTGCTCAGCTGCAGCAGGGTCAAGGTGGTCCCACCTGAAGGGGCGTTTTTTGAGATGGTGACAGCGAAGAAGGCAATTCTGGGGCAAACTAAGACAGCCAGTCATGGAAGACGGAAGCATTAGATGAAACTATGGGGGCTTTTGTGCTACCACTTAAGAGTCAGCCCCTCTCAAATCAGCAGCAGGCTCTGACCAATGACGTTATGAATAAATAATGCATATATAAATGAGCTAGTAGACAAATAAAACACGAGCGAAACACAGCCAGGGCGTGAGACACCAGTGCCACACCGACTGCAGGTACGGCAGTGGAAAAATAATTAATGAAGTAATTAACTGCAAGGATCTCAGAGATGTTTTGTTTTGTAGAGAGAATAGGGAGGGCAGGCAAGGGAGCAGGGGGCTGGCTTCCCGAGAAACTCCTTCTAAGATGTGGAAACGGAGGCAGAAGCGCTCACTCCCAGACATTGGGGTTACATCAGCAGGCCCCAGAGCAAACTGAGTGCGTGCAAACATTGGTGCACACTGAGATGTTAATTCATGTGCATGTTAAGGGCTATGTCCTTCTAAAGCCGCATTTGAAGCCTGAATGCGTCACAGCAACGTAACAAGGCTGCCTCACTTCAAAGGCTCCATAAAATGCGGCCTAGAAATGCATCCCTCTTTTCCCACACCGCTAAGGATGCACCCGATGGATCCTTTGCAGCACAACATATCCCAAGATTCATTGTGTGGAATTTTAGAGAATCTTCAAAGGATGCAGCCTACAAAGGCTACGCAGACCGCATCCTTCCAAGGATGCAGACCCTGAATTCGGACACAGCCTAAGCACATACAGGTGCTCATCCACACTGAGCGCGTGCAGCCTGAGTGCATGCAGGGGCTCATCCACACTGAGTGCGTGGAGCCTGCTCATCCACACTGAGCGCGTGCAGATCTTCATCCACACTGAGCGCATGCAGGTGCTCACCCACACTGAGCGCGTGCAGATCTTCATCCACACTGAGCGCGTGCAGATCTTCATCCACACTGAGCGCGTGCAGATCTTCATCCACACTGAGCACGTGCAGCCTGCTCATCCACACTGAGCACGTGCAGATCTTCATTCACACTGAGTGCGTGCAGGTGCTCACCCACACTGAGCGCGTGCAGATCTTCATCCACACTGAGTGCGTGCAGGTGCTACTTCATACTAAATGCGTGCAGGTGCTCATCCACACTGAGCGCGTGCAGCCTGAGCACATGCAGGTGCTCATCCACACTGAGCGTGTGCAGCCTGAGCACATGCAGGTGCTCATCCACACTGAGCGCGTGCAGATGCTCATGTAGGTGCTAATTTCCATTGAGTGTGTGCAGATGTCAATTTCACACTGAGCGTGTGCAGTTGAATTGAGTCACCGTGTTTGTGTATAAAATGCAAACAAAAGGTCTGGCCACCTGTGGACAGTCATTTGTCTTGCTGAGAGCTAAATTGCTTCTGTTTAATGGTTATTAATCATAGGCTAAACTGTACTGTGCTCCCTCATAAACACATACACCCCTTAAGACGTTATTTAAATATTGCCTTGAAGTCTAAAGACATTTAGGGTTTTCAAATATCTCTGCGGGGTGCCTACACCTTTACATTTGTTTTCCAGGGGGAAATACGGTTTGTTGTAGGGGGCACTGTGATTTCACATGACAGATCATTGTGAGCAGGCTGATCTAACACTGGAATAAAGCACAAACTGACCTGCGCTCCTTCCAGCAGGTCCACCATCTTTGATGTCTAGACCTTTGTCAGGCAAAACATACCAACTATCCAGAGCACAATATGGGGCTGGGAAACTTCCCCGATACAGTCTGCCGACATCTTACGTGGTTTTGGTTTTAAACTATCTCAGTCTGGAAAAAAATTTAAATGCTAAAATCTGCTAAAATCACCACAGGACTTGTACCACCCATCAACTACCCCCATTTATTTATTTTTTACTTGACCATTAACAGACCTCGTATAGCTAATCAATATGTCATTCACTTTTTAAATCTAATTAGGTTACTTATTTAAGTGAGCTGACAGTGAAATTTAAGAAATACATAGGGTGGCAAATGGGGCCTGGTTCTGCTGGCAGAAGGCTACACTGCGTGGGAGGCTGATTTCAGGCTCAAAGTTTCTAAGAGATCAGTACACGAGAACAAGGTGAAGCAGGAGAAACTGGCAATGACCAGAAACCTGCCAGGTAGATGGGGGAAGCGACTTTCTAATGAAAGAGATGATTGTAAGCTTGTCCAGCAGTGCCTCGTGAATCAGAGGATGACATCAAGGGTCCTTCACAAAGAATGGGAAACATGAAGTGGTGTGACATGCACTGTAGGACAGTTAGTATCAGGCTCCTAGAAGCAGGACTGAAGTTCCATAAAGCAAGGAAGAAGCCCTTCATTAAAGAGAAACAGAGAAGAACCAGGCTGCAGTTTGCAAAAAAAAAACAAAAATATATTTTACACAGATGCATAACTATAAACTGAGAAGTGAGTGAAACAAAAAATTGTGCTGTAATCTCTTAATTTTTTCTGGAGCTGTAAATACACTCACCGGCCACTTTATTAGGTACACCTTGCTAGTACCGGGTTGGACCGCCTTTTACCTTCAGAACTGCCTTAATCCTTCGTGGCATATATTCAACAAGGTACTGGAAACATTCCTGAGAGATATTGGTCCATATTGACATGATAGCATCACGCAGTTGTTGCAGATTTGTCGGCTGCACATCCATGATGCGAATCTCCCGTTTCACCACATCGCAAAGGTGCTCTATTGGATTGAGATCTGGTGACTCTGAAGACCATTTGAGTACAGTGAACTCATTGTCATGTTCAAGAAACCAGTCTGAGATGATTCCATCTTTATGACATGGTGCATTATCCTGCTGGAAGTAGCCATCAGAAGATGGGTTCACTGTGGTCATAAAGGGATGGATATGGTCAGCAACAATACTCAGGTAGGCTGTGGTGTTGCAACGATGATTAATTAGTACTAAGTGTGCCAAGAAAATGTCCCCCACACCATTACACCACCACCACCAGCCTGAACCGTTGATACAAG